>JADLZN010011881.1:0-208344 GCA_018155175.1 Sinocyclocheilus anophthalmus | reverse complement strand
CCTGTGTTAAGCCGCAACACCGGTTACGTCACTTGCCCACCGCGTCACCGACCCCCACCGTCGTTTAGATTTTTTATAGTAATAAAAATCATTTAGTTCAGTAAAAGAACAGACACTACAATTAAAAACTGAACGCGGCTGCTCAATGCAGCATGCCGAACAACAGTCGCATCACAGATCAGATTCTTTATCAGTGAGGATGTGTGTGAGTCGAGCGTGATGACAAGACGAGTGGCGTGGGACAGACAGACTATCGCGGATGATTTACAGATTTTAGTTCGAAATGCAATTAAGCGGGCCTGTGTGGCAATATTTTGGATTTTGAAAAGCCTGTTGATTTTTGCCGTTTATCTAGGTGATTTTGGAAGTTTTTTAAACATTTGTTTCTTATTTAATTGGTTCCACATTGTTTGCTGATTTTTACTTTATTTAAACTTTGTGTCATTTATTTATTTTATTTGACATTCGTTTTGCTAATAAACGTTCTACGTTTCTTATTTATTTGGTTATATACAGGTGCATCTCAATAAATTAGAAGTTCATTAATTTCAGTAATTCAACTCAAATCGTGAAACTCATGTATTAAATAAATTCAATGCACAAAGACTGAAGTAGTTTAAGTCTTTGGTTTCTTTTAATTGTGATGATTTTGGCTGATATTTAACAAAAACCCACCAATTCACTGTTTCAACAAATTAGAATACTTCATAAGGCCAATTAAAAAAATTTTTTTAGTGAATTGTTGGCCTTCTGAAAGTATGTTAATTTACTGTACATGTACTCAATACTTGGTAGGGGCTCCTTTTCTTTAATTACTGCCTCAATTCGGCGTGCCATCAGTTTGTGGCACTGCTGAGGTGGAATGAAAGCCCAGGTTTCTTTGACAGTGGCCATCAGCTCATCTGCATTTTTTGGTCTCTGTTTCTCATTTTCCTCTTGACAATAACCCATATATTCTCTATGGGGTTCAGGTCAGGCGAGTTAGCTGGCCAGTCAAGCACAGCAACACCACATGGGGTGTACAAAACCTTTAACCAACTTTTGGTGCTTTTAGCAGTGGGGCAGGTGCCAAATCCTGCTGGAAAATGAATCAGCATCTTCAAAAAGCTGGTCAACAGAAGGAAGCATGAAGTGCTCCAAAATTTCTTGGTAAACGGGTGCATGTGACGTTGGTTTTCAAAAAACACAATGGTCCAACACCAGCAGATGACATTGCACCTCAGATCATCACAGACTGTGGAGACTTAACACTGGACTTCAAGCAGCTTGGGATATGAGGTTCTCCACCCTTCCTCCAGACTCTAGGACCTTGTTTTCCAAATTAAATACAAAACTTGCTTTCATCTGAAAAGAGGTCTTTGGACCACTGGGCAACAGTACAGTTTTTCTTCTCCTTAGCCCAGGTAAGACGGTTCTGATGTTGTCTGTGGTTCAGGAGTTGCTTAACAAGAGGAATATGACAACTGTAGCCAAAGTCCTTGACACGTCTGTGTGTGGTGGCTCTTGATGCCTTGAACCCAGCCTCAGTGCATTCCTTGTGAAGTTCACTCAAATTTTTTGAATCGATTTTGCTTGACAATCCTTATAAGGCTGCGGTTCTCTCGGTTGGTTCTGCATCTTTTTCTTCCACACTTTTTCCTTCACTCAACTTTCTGTTAACATGCTTGAAAACAGCACTCTGTGAACAGCCAGCTTCTATGGCAATGAATGTTTGTGGCTTACCCTCCTTGTGAAGTGTGTCAATTATTGTCTTCTGGACAACTTTCAGATCAGCAGTCTTCCCCATGAATGTGTAGCCTAGTGAACCAAACTGAGAGACCATTTTGAAGGCTCAGGAAAAATTTGTAGGTGATTTGAGTTGATTAGCTGATTGGCATGACACCATATTCTAATTAGTTGAGATAGTGAATAGGTGGGTTTTTGTTAAATGTGAGCCAAAAATCACAATTAAAAGAACCAAAGACTACTTAAACTACTTCAGTCTGTGTGCAATTTATTTAATACACAAGTTTCACAATTTGATTTGAATTACTGAAAATAATGAACTTTTCCACGACATTCTAATTATTGAGATGCACCTGTATTAGACATGTTTACTTATTCCAGGTTTTGTATACCTATTAACTTATGCAAGTTATTTCGTTATTTATTAGGCATAGCCTGCTCTATAGCATGGTGTATTTTTATTTTTTTTTTGTTAATAAAAGTTCTATGTTTTATAGATATGCTAAAGTGAGTTTGACGTTGTGTTTTGTTGTTGCATTCAAGCAATTGATGCTGAATTGCTGCTAATTTGAAAGTGAAAGTAAAACGTGCACGGTGCTTTTAAGCTTTTTAAAAGCGAAGGAAAGCGAGGAAAAAGAGGAACGCCCCCGCCCCCACGGTGATACCGGTATTACCAGTGTTGTCACACGTTGATTAAACGGTGGGAAATTGTGCACACCTAATATGTGTGTGTGTGTGTGTGTGTGTGTGTGTGTGTGTGTGGGTGTATTGTGTGTGTGTGTACCCGACTATATATATATAATATATATATATAGATATATATATCTATATATATATATATATTATATATATATATATAGTATATATATATCTAAAAGCAGCAAAAGCAATGTTTCTTAAGCATATTTAATGAGTTAAATGTATTCTGAAGCACAGTATAAAAAAACTCAAATGAGATTTAAAAAACAACACTGATCAAAATTAGAGAACACTTACATATACCTCCAAGTTATTGGTGTTAATCTGGCACCTAGTGCTGATTTCCTTAATTATCTGACAAACCCTATTTAACTGGCAGCCTAACTATCCAGTTTTCACTGACAAGATGGACGGCTGCTCTAAAGTGACTGAAACCCTTTGACAGCAGGTTGTGCAGATGAAGGCCAATAGTAGCCATAGCAAGAGAGCTCGTTTCAAATCTGTGATTTCTTGAATATTGCATCTTTACAATGTCACTAACTCATTCAAGTCCCACAAAAAGGCTGGTCGTCTAAGAAAGACAAATTCACGAGAGAACAGGATAATGCGGAGAGTCTCAGTGGGCAGTCGGTTCAACACTGCTGCTGGAATTGTTCACCAGTTCAGCGCTGAACAGTGTAAGGATCTGTCTCTGCATACAATGTCTTAACATTTAAAAGAACTTGGACTGAAAGCGCACTCTGCAGTGACCAAGCCTCTCATCAGCAGAAAGAATAAAAAGGCTAAGCTCACCATTGCTGAGGATCATGTTGTGTGGACAGAGGAGAATTGGTCCAAAGTTCACTTTAGTGATGAAAGCAAGTTTAATTTATTTGGGTCAGATGGGAAACATTATGTTCGGTGTCAAACTGGGGAAAGACTGAACCCAAAGTGTGTAAAGAAGTCAGTGAAAGGTGGAGGAAGTGTCATGGTTTGGGGATGTTTTGTGCAGCAGGAGTTGGGCCTCTTATACAGCAAAATGGCAGAGTGAATGCAAATGTCATTCAAAGCAAGGGTCTCCTCTACACTTCCTACTAATTTTTGACAGCTGTAAAATTTTAGCTGTATTCTTCTTTTGTGCTACAATGGTTACTGTTCTCTAATTTTAATCACTGTGTTTTCCACAAAATAAAGTGTTTTTGTTGAAGTGCCTTGGTTATTTTGTAAAACACTGTTCTACTAGCATGGTATAGCCACAACTAAAATTACTTCAAATTTTGAACGATGAAAATGAAATGATTCTTGTATTATATCAAGTGTTCATAAAATTGTTCTAATTAATTCTAATATATTCATGTATTAATAAAAGAATTAATCCTAAAAGTCACAAGCAGCACATCATCACTGAACCTTTCAGGACATGAGCCAAGCACGTTTAAAGGGTTAGTTCACCCAAAAAGGAAAATTAGCCCATGAATTACTCACCCTCAAGGGATCCTATGTGTATTTGACTTTCTTCTTTCAGACGAATGCAGTCTGAGTTATATTAAAATTGTCTTTGATCTTTCAAGCTGTTTCATGGTACTCAGCGGTTGTTGCATGCTTCAGTCCAAAACAAGTAAAATAAAAAGCACCCATCCATTAAAAAAAGTGTCTCACACGGCTCCAGGGGGTGAACAAAGGCAAACGCAGCAGAGAGATCAAAACAAAACAACGGTCACTAATTAGAAGTACAAAACGAGAATTTGTAAAGAAGAATGTCGGAGGATTTTCGGACATCCGAAGCCAAGAGGAGACTGGTTTTCCTTGCTAAAGTAAGGAAACTTTGCTTAATTTGCTCCTGTAAACAAACGTTAGTTTTCACGAGATCACGACACATGCGCAACGCGGTCCTTATACATCATCGCCCCGGAGAGGATTCCCTGTACAACGTGAGCGCAAGCTACCTTTAACGTGTTATTACGTTTGAATTGGAGTATTTTTCTTAAAAAAACGCATTGATTTCTACAGAAGGCCTTTGTTCACCCCCCGGAGCCGTGTGAGACACTTTATTTTTATGGATGGGCCAATTTATTTCACTTCTTTTGGACTGATGAACTGCAACACCCCCTGACTGCAGCGCCACAACGCGCCACAGCGGTCCCCCCCCAAAGATCAAAGATAATTTTTAATATAACTCCCGACTGGATTCGTCTGAAAGATGATGTATAAGTCCTATAGGGATAGATTGTAGGGTAAGAATTTATGGGCAATTTAATTTTTGGGTCAATAACCCTTAAAGGCGAGTGAGGCAAAACTTCTGCCGTGCCACTGGTGGAAATTGACTTAATTGGATGTATTCTAAGCTAGGGTCGACCGATATCGGCCTTATCGGTCATTCAAAACGACTTGGCCGATAAAATAACGTATTTTGAATGCCTATTTGGCTCTGATGATCCTGTCAGAACTCACCACTCTGATGGCCTAAGCAGTCTCCGCCCAACACCCTCTGATTTGTTGGGGTCACGAGCAGACTAATCAAGCGGAATCACTCTCACTCCGAAAGCTCTGCAATGGAGGCTGTTCAGTGATCACGCATCAGTTGTCTCTAGGTAAGGGTAAGGCAGCAGCAGACGTTGCTTAATTTGCAATAAATCACAATCCACTAACGTTACACTGAAGTTGCAAAACACCTCAATATTATCTATAATTTCCGCGATGCGGAAAATGCGGATGTAATCGTGGAATCCAATCATATAAATGGAATTTACTGTATGACGCGGAATGTCACGGAATTTGCCAAGCTAGCTGGCCAGACAGTATTCAAAAGTCGGCAGTACACACACGAAAAGGTGATATGGACTAGTATCTGTAAATATTAAGCCGCAAAAATACAATTTAAATATGAATCCAGCATGCTCTGCGTGTCTCTGTATGTAAATGGCACAGACGCGCTCCGGGTGGGTTTTGTTGAGCACATTACGACTGTGTGCGACGCTCGCGGTGATTTCAGCTTCTGTCGTCTCACTACATGAGGACATAAATACATGAACAACATCTCCAGAACTGCTCTGACTCCCTCTAAGAGTCACTTCATGAGCATTTGACAGTTTTGGAGTAAAACTATCTTCATATCATTTACATAGACCTACAGAAACAAGTTCCTCATGGCAACCCGTCAAAATATAAGTTCGGGTTAGCTTAAAGAAATGATCCGAAATTATATTACTGTGGTGCAGTATTATGTACATAATACTACTCGGGGATTAAAGTTTTCCGTCGCTACGACGGATTTCTGTCAATTGGAAAAAATAAGGGGAAAAGAAACATGTAGCACATTGTTGTTGTTCTGCCGGCACACCAAAAAACTTCCTCCCCGCCATGGCTGCAGCTTCTCCATGACAACATAACGCTGCTCGCATCATTCACAGTCGGGTTATTTTTAGCAGAGACCACAGAGCAGGTCTTGAATTTCAGGCGCAGGATTGTGGCTATTAATAATAATTCTACTCATTCCCGCAGGTTCCGCGCTTTTAACGCGATGACAGATGACGGAACTTATCATTTGCACGTGCTTTTGAGTCTTGAGAATTCATTTTCTGTGCGCCCACAGATCCCGATGAGTGACAGATTTTAATAATTGTTAAAGGAGTTTGCAAATGTGATATTGATTTAATACAACAGTTCAATAAACAAGTACTGCCTGATTTTGCTCTATTTCATCAACGAAAATAGTTCCAAATAAAGTAACAGCTCAGCCGGGCACATCTCTAAAAGCAAAACACAGCAGTGTTTCATTACTGAATGAATCCATGTTTTTGAACGAATCTAGTGAGTCAGTGTTTCATGATTACCCATTAAAGACAGTCAATTGCTTCATTCCTGAATGAATCAGCCGTTCAAACGAATCAATTGAATGAATGATTCAGTGATAAAATCAGTGACTTTCCGCCACCTGCTGGCGGATTTAGTTTAATTTTTAGCATATCATTTCAGTTATTTAAATCATTTAATATTTCTGTATTCAAAATTTTATATTTAAAACAATCTCCACATGAATTTATGAATTTAATTGCACTCATGCCACCTCTGAGCCTCATTAAATGTCTGAAAATGTACCTACAAGCCACTTTAGTGTTCTTCTGTGCCACCTCCGTAGTACAAATTAATCTATTAATACTAATTTCATATGATTGGAAACTTATTTGTCTTATTCTACATATTGTATTAAATATAAATTTTAAAAAGCTTATAACCGCTATAACGTAATTTTTTTAATTAGGAGGACATTCGGCTCCTGATTACAAGACAGACAGAAAACCACGCTGTCTTAGGAACGGGGTGGCCCACGTGACAGGTATGGCTGTGGAATGGGGTTTGACTAGTGCTCTTCAGTCCTGTCAGCTGTGGACGCAGCAGATGGCTGTCACATTATTACTGATACCATATGCAAATGTTAGGAAAAGTACTCATTTAATGACTGGCTTTGAATAACACTAGCTGCACCGAACGCAGTCAGATATGCACATAAATTTTTACCGTAACTATCTGCGGGTGTTACAGTTATGAGCTTGTGGTGAAGCGTTGAATAGAACATTTTTTGTCGAACTAAAGTGAACTGAAAGTGTAGCTGGTGGGTGAGGGTTCACAAACGCTGTTCACAGGGAAGCAGTAGTGTGACTGTAGCTCAGCTGTTTTCACAGTGTAGCGTATGGAGTAGTGTAGTGTTACCAAACTCTACATCATAGGTTCATGTGAAAAATGTATTAAAAATTATTATTAGAATATTTAGTCATATAATTTTGTTAAAAATTGCTTTTATATGTAATAATTTTAAGTCAGTATCTTGTGTACTGTAGTTTTTTTTCAAAAGGCTTTTCCATAGGTTTCGAGGCACTGTGTGTCATGTTTATATGCCTGGCTGGATCGTTTTTTGTTATTGAATGTCTGAATTTCAGGATTTTAGGATGGGTCTTGAAATGGATACACGGCTGGAACAATAGATGTCTTGTGTTGTGATGATAGAGATACAGTCATGGTCAGTGAAAAGCTCACCTGCTCCTCGCTCCAAAAATCTCCAGTCAAAGGTGGACAATGTGTAAATGTATTTGAGGTAAACGCCCTTTTTAGGGTAAATAATTAAATAATTGTTTTTTAAGTGTCATTTTTTTTTGTAAAGGCTGGTGTCTCAACACTGCTGCCGCACACCACTGAACAGACATACGCTGATGTACTTCCTGTTTGATTGATGAGGCACAGCTGTGTAGGTGGACAGACACACCAGGCCTGGGGTCTACCGCAGGTGTTCTCATACAGGATGAGCTGTGCTTGCCAAAAAAAAACTAAACAAAGCTAAGACTATAAACAGTAAGGCTGGGTTTTGACACAAATTTCACGAATCGATTCTCATTCACAAGCTTGCGATTCTATTCGATTCCCGATTCGATTCGATTCAATATAGATTATTTTTGGATATATATAGTTGGGTACACATGCCAAATTTTCTCAAGGAAAATAAAAATCTCTCAACTAATGCTGTAAAATATACATGAGAGTCAGTTGGTACTAGCTACATTACTATAATATTGAAGGTCAAAACTGACAGATTGTTTTAGGCTATACAACTGCTTAAATTACACTTAATGAAGTTTTTTTTATAATATAAGTTACAATTACATCATAATAATATGGTGGCTGTCATAAAAAAAATATAAATAAAAAATTGAAAAACAGTAAAAGTTATAATGAATCTATTGTATGGTGCATATATTTAGCAAAATGCTCCTCTCTACAGTTTATTTTTCTATCTGACTAATGAGTTTATGGTCACAAATGTTTTTTTCTGAGGTAAATGTGACATAACATGACATTGTTTACAAGACATTATGGGAGTCGGTGCGACAGAGGAAACAAGATTGATCAGACTGATTAAGGAGACCAGGATACGGATTGTAACGATTGTTTACTTCTTTCTGTTTAACGTACATTTTTTGCTTTTTTTCCCCCCCCTTGTCTCCTGTTTTTTCGGATGTTTAGTCATGTTTATTTTGTGCTGAAACTGGTATTAATGTGGAGGAGACGATTGGTTCATGTGCGCCTCGCGATGACGATTTATGAAAACTGAGGCGTGCCGTGCTACAGCGATCACTCACAAAACAGCGCCAAAACGGCAGTTTATTGTTTGATACGCGAAATACCATGGACAGAAATTTTGGGGGGAGACTTTGGTTCATATTAAAAGTACCAAAGCACAATGTTTATTGCGATATATTGGATGGGAAGTGCCCTTCAATGTTCCGTCCATTAACTGAAAACAGGCTAGACTAATCGATTCTTGGGATTTAGGAATCGATATTGTTTCGTAAAAATTAAAATAAAATTATAATCGAGATGACGATATTTTTTACCCAGCCCTAATGAACAGTGTCCTCATCCTAGATGTCAAAAACAGTGTTTGTTTACAATGATTATTATTAATACAAATATTTAAGCCATATATTGTAAATAGTACAAAAATAAAAAGTATTGTACAAAATATTTGTTTATATATAATTAATTTAAAAGTATTTATTAAATATTTTTTCATTTTGTAAATGTATTATAAAAGAAAAATTATAAAAACAATTTAACATCAAAATTACCAATACAATAATAATATTGTACAAAATATTTTCTATTGTTTATTTTATAATGTATTCCATTTTTTGTATTTTAATTTGGATTTTATTGATTTTTAAAAATCCAATGGTGCTGACCAGGAAATTAATAATAATAACTTATAATGTTATATTTGTACATATATGTACGTTTATATATTTGAAAATGTATATATATAATTTTTTTGAATGATAAAAGTATTATGGCATTACAAGTACAACGTAAACACTGTTTTTCATTAGATTATGATACTGCTATTATGAGCAAGCACTTGAGGTTTTTCCACAAGGATCTTTTTCCTCCTTTCTCTCCTGCTTTCTTCAGGTAGCTGTAGCAGAACAGTGGTGGCAGGGCTTTGCTCATTGTACTTCTGCTTGCCACCACTAAATCTTTAGATCCCTCATGGTATTAATAGCCTGCTTAAGCTGTTTAAAAGGCCTGGTTTCCAGAGAGCCTTACAGTGTCATTCAAAGGTTTGCCCTTCCTTTCTGATCCTGGGTCACATCCACAAACAGGGTCCTGAGATGAGCAGCATACTGTCAAGAAGCAGCCATTCAGTTTTTATTCTGTGAATTTTAGCAAAGTCCTCAATATAACTGATCATTTTGGTATCTCTGAAAGTTTGGCTAACAAATCCATGTTTGATGCTGTTGTTCAGTTAAATGGTCTAAATCTGTGATTGTGCAGACAACTACAGATATATTTTCTACAAAAGCAAAGTGTCTTCAGATGTAGGCCAGCTACAGTATGTTAACCATTTCCTTCAAGGTGTTTTTTGAAAATGGATCCACTTACATTGTTCATCTCAGACAGGGCATTATATCAAAGACCGGTTTAGCTTACTACAGAAAATACATAAGTGAGAGTGAAAATGAACAGTTGTTTTGTTCTAGTTTGTTGGCTCTGGAACAGACATGAGATACCTGTTGAATTGCTTTTAACTATTGTAGCATTATGAGTAGTGCTTTGACAGCTCATGACACGGTTTTGCTTTGCATTTATGTGAATTTGTGAACATCTGTACTGTATGTAGATATTAGTATTTTAGTGCATTTTAAGTATATATGTACATTTAGTATATTTTGTGTGAATGGGCCTTCAGGATACACCGATAACTATAAAAAATAAGTATGTTAGCATTAATTTGTACACACTATATTATAAGTGTGCACTGCTGTTATGCCGTCTGCCACTTTAAATGCTCAAGTCAGATGCATTCTGATTGGCTGTCAAAGTTTTTATCTTTATTGTGTGATTCTGAAGATATTGTTTCTCTGTTATTATCGGTACAGTTATGGTGTGGACGTTCTTTTAGAATTAGAACAATTATTACAATTTTGTAGTTATCATTCTTTGTGTGAACAGACCTTAATGGATAGTTCACCCAAAAATGAAAGTTCTGTCATTAATTACTCACCCTCATGCAGTTTCAAACCTGTAAGACCTTCGTTCATCTTCAGAACACAAATTAAGATATCAGTAGTGACATCAGTGGTTCAACTGTAATTTTATGAAGCTACGAGAATACTTTTTGTGCGGAAAGAAAACAAAAAAAACACTGTATACAACAATTCTTCTCTTCTGTGTCATTCTTTGACGCGTGTTCATGATAGTAGCATGACGCATGCATTATTTTTGTTTTCTTTGCGTACAAAAAATATTCTCGTAGCTTTAACATTACGGTTGAACCACTGATGTCACATGGACTGTTTTACCGATGTCCTTACGTTTCTGCGCCTTGAAAGTGATAGTTTCATTGTTACCGGAACAAAGGTCTTACGGGTTTGGAACAACATGAGGGTGAGTAGTTAATGACAGAATTTTCATTTTTGGGTAAACTATTCCTTTAACCTTAAACGTATTAAATAGTTATCAGTTGAAAATTCGAAATTGGATGCGTTTAGTGGAGACACTTAGACATTTAGTGGGTAGTATTTATTAGGGCTGCACGATATATCATTTCAGCATCGATATCACGATGTGCGCATCCACGATAGTCACATAGCAGGATGTGCGGTGTTTAGTATACTGATCGTTATATTTATAAGGATTGTTTTCTTTGCTCACACACAGACACAGTGTCTACACCGGATGCGACAGCTGTACAGAGATATGCATTTAGTAGCGGAGCTACTGCAAGTGATTTTCAGTGCTGGAAATCCATTTATCCTTTGTTGAAACTTCCACGTTGTCGTGGAGAGCGCAGATCATGGTTGCTTAGCAACTGCAGACGCAACGAAAGTGCAAGCTCCCGAGCACTTTGGAAAGAAGGAGAAAGCAGCACGGCTGGCGTTTTCCACACGTTTTTAGGCACGACATGTTAAACTAGGGGTGACCGATATGTGTTTTTCAGGGCCGATGCCAATACCGATTATTACAGATCGAGTAGACCGATAAACGATATTTTGAACCGATATATATGTCGGGTGTAAAAATTTAAATGAATGTCAAAATTAAGAATAACAAGGGCTCTGACAAAAACTGCCTTCCCTGGTGTTGGTTGAGTGTAGTACTACCACAGTAAACTCTTTATTTTAAAGAGTTAAACTCTTTATTTAATGGGTTTACCATTAAAATTAAAACATGGAAGAAATAACGTATTGTGTGATTATTCTTTTAAACAAAAGTTTTAATAATTGTTGTAGTACTCAGGGGTTAAAGCAAAAAAAAAAATCTTTTGACCGAATTTTTCCTCGGCCAAACCCCATTCCACAGCCATACCCGTCACACACACCCAGTTTAAGAGCAGTGTTTTTCTTATTGTAATCAAGAGCGCTTGTCCTCCTAATTCCTTGTCTGAGGGAGTCAGAGCAGTTCTGGAGATGTTGTTCATGTATTTATGTCCTCATGTAGTGAGACGACAGAAGCTGAAATCAGCGCGAGCGTCGCACACTTTGTATGTGTAGGAAACAACACCGTGCGTCTGTGCCATTTACACAGAGACACGCAGAACATGCAGGATCCATATTTAAATAGTATTTTTGAGGCTTAATATTTACAGATACTAGTCCATATCACGATTTAATTGTAATGACCTACTTTTGATTAATTCATCCAAACTTTGACAAATTACGTGACATTCCGTGTTATACAGCAAATACCATTTTTATGATTGATTCCGCATTCTGTCCATGTTTTCCCCATCGTGTAATCATAGATATATTGAGGTGTTTTTCAACTCAGTGCAACATAGTGGATTAGGATCTATTGCAAACTAAGCAACGTCGCTGCTGCCTTACTGTGAGAGACAACGATGCTGGTATCATTGAAGCAGCTTCCAGTTAGCAAGCGCTTTCGGACAGTGGAGAGTGAATTCAGCTTTGATGGTTGGGACTCGGATCCCAACCAAATTCAGATGAGCGTCTGTCGTTTGCGGGAGACTGCTTTAGCCACCTGATGTGGTGAGTTCTGCCGGCTGCCGCAGAGGCCAAATAGTGCGTTTGTTTTTTTTTCAAAATTAAGTTATTTTACGGCGAATAGGTTGAACAAGACGTACCGTAATATAAAAATGACTTAATATCGGCGTCGATACTCGGTCGACCCATAAGGTGAACGATCCCTAAAGTCTGTTTTTTTACACTGGACGCGACTGTTGCATATCATTTAAACTTTGTGTTGGTATGTCATAAAGAGAACGCGGCATCAGTTTACTGTCGGGGATTTGTCGTGCCGCGCCGCATCCAGTGTAGACAGCATCACTGATAATGAGTTCATTGTATTTTGTCGCATCGCACCGAGCCCACTCGCGGTACGGGTGTAGACATGGTGAGAGCCACGCAGATGCACGTGAAGTTTGTGAACACTGAATTCTGTTCACTTCTGCGTCTATTTGTGCATGAAATACTGTGTTCTGCAAGTATCCTTGTAAACGCAGTTGCTTATGGTAAACAATTGAGAAAGAAAATGGACGTGTGTAACGGTAGCCTATATTGGTTTACAGCAGTTTAATGTTCCTGAGGCTTTCTGTGTTATGTTAATCAAACAACAAAACACAAAGAAAAATCACTTTTGTAGCTTTAACACAGATTTATTAGATTTAATTTATACAGTGAAGACTATGCAGTTTTATTTTACGTTTGATTATTCAATTTCTGTACCTAAAATTACTGTTCGACTTACCTGAAAACTTAAAGTCCTGCTTTCGTTGTATCTTTGTCTGTTATAGTTATTCTTATGCTTGTAATTTGTTTTATTTCCTTGTGAGTACTTGACTACAACATCATCCCATCATTTTTTTACCAAATAAATATTCAAGTCAGTGTGGTGATTTTTTCTTCATATTCGGAAATAATTTATATATATATTGCAGGAAAATAAAATATCGCAATTTGAGTTTTTTCCAATATCATTCAGCCCTAGTATTTATGCTCATTTGCTCTATTTTTACCCTTTATTTTTTTACATTTATTTTTTAACCTTTATGGTCATTTCATTTCTAATGTAAAGTTAAGTGGTCTTTAAAAACACTAATAATTCATAATATTAACACTGGTAAATAGAATCTGTAGCAAATTTCAAAATATAAAAATCCATTTAACATGCTGTACATTTAAAGTACATTTGAAGATGATGATCATTTATTTTTTTAATAATTTAACCAAGTAGTATAGCCGTTAAATATAAGCCACTTATCTGTTACATACCAATACATGAAAACTTTATTCAGCTCCGTAGTATTGGCCAGAGGTTAATATTTCTGGCCAAAATACCATTAGTGATACTATTGTAAAAACCATGGTTAAATTTAGGATGGTATAATCATGCTTTGAGGTTTTCTTTTATTTTATTTTTTTAAATTCTTTAAAGCTTTTTTCCATTTTAGAGAGAACAATCCCCAAACTCATGCCAGCAAATTGAAGGAAAAAAAACCCACTAATGTAATGAGCATATATGCATATAAAATATATATTAGTGCGTCAAACGAGTAATCGATCCAAAAATAAAAGTTTTTGTTACATAATGTACTGGTGTGTTGTCTGTGTATTTTTTATGTAATATTATATAATACACAACAGCATGTGTATTATATATTTAAGGACAAAAATGTGTTTATATATTTAAATATATTTATATATAATATAATTATATGAATATAAATATATACACATGTAAATACATTTTCGAAATATATGCTGTATGTGTGTGTATTAATATATACATAATAAATATACACAGAACACAGATATATTATGGCAACAACATTTTTTATTTTGGGAGCGAGTAATTGGTGTGACAGTACTAAGATACAAGTGTTGCTTGAAAGTTTGTGTACCCTTTAGAATTTTCTATATTTCTGTGTAAATATGACCCAAAACATAATTAGATTTTCACACAAAACCTGAAAGTAGACAAAGAGAATCCAAACAAACAAATGAGACAAACATATTTTCTTTGTCATTTATTTATTGATAAAAATGATCTGGTGTTAAATATTTGTGAGTGGCAAAAGTATGTGCTTTCAGTATCTGGTGTGACCCTCTTTTGCAGCAATAACTGCAGGTAATGTTTATTGTAACTGCTGATCAGTCCTGCACAACTGCTTGTAGGAATTTTAGCCCATTCCTCAGTACAGAACCACTTCAACACCAATGTTGGTGGGTTTCCTCCTATGAACTACTTACTTCAGGTCCTTCCACAAAATTTCAATTGGATTAAGGTCCAGACTTTGACTTTGTGATTCCAAAACATTAACTTTGTTCTTCTTTAACCATTCTTTGGCTTTTAGAAACACTTGTGGGCTTGGGGGTTGGGTTTTTTGTTGTCTTGCTGCATTACCCACTTTCTCTTGAGATTCAGTTCATGGACAGATGTCCTGACATTTTCCTTCAGAATTTGCTGGTATAATTCAGAATTCATTGTTCCATCAATGATGGCAAGCCGTCCTGGACCAGATGCAGCAAAACAGGCCCAAACCACGATACTACCACCAACATGTTTCACAGATGGGATAAGGTTCATATGCTGGAATGCAGTGTTTTCTTTCTCCAAACAAAACGCTGCTCATTTAAACCAAAAAGTTATATTTCGGTCTCATTCATCCACAAAACATGTCTGCAGTATTCCTCTGGCTTGTCCACATGACATTTAGCAAACTGCACATGGGCAGCAATGTTCTTTTTGGAGATCAGTGGCTTTCTCCTTGCAACTCCTGATGATGGACTCATGAACATTAACATTAGCCAATGTGAGAAAGACCTTTAGTTGCTTAGAAGTTAGCCTGCAGTCCTTTGAAACCTAGTGGACTTTTACATGTCTTGCTTTTAGAGTGATCTTTGTTGGTCAATCATTCCTGGGGAGGGTAACAGTGGTCTTGAATCTACTCCATTTCTACACAATCTGTCCGACTGTGGATTTGTGGATTCCAAAATCTTTAGAGATGGTTTTGTAACCTTTTCAAGCCTGATGAGCAACACCAACTCTTTTCCTGAGGTCCTCAGAGATCTCATTTGTATGTGCCATGATACACTTCCACAAACATGACACAACTTTGATAGATCCCTGTTCTTTAAATAAAACAGGGCAGGCAATGACACCTGATAGTCATCTCACTGATTGAAAACACCTCTGAACAGACTGACTCTAATATCACCTTCAAATTAACAGCTAATCCGAGAGATTCACATACTTTTGCTGCTTACAGATATTTAATTTTGGATCATTTTCCTGAATAAATAAATAAATGACTAAGTATATATTTTCATCTCATTTGTTGATTGGGTTGTCTTTGTCAACTTTCAGGACTTGCATGAAAATCTGATGATTTTTTGGGTTATATTTATGCAGAAATTTAGACAATTCTAAAGGGTCGGCAAAAACTTTAAACAAAGCATCTAAACCCACATATAGTATACTCTTACACCCTCCAAACTATTACACCGTTCAAAGGCTTGTGTACCTAGCCAAAAAACAGACAGGAACGTCACTACTAGGGATGCACTGAAATGAAAATTCTTGGCCGAAGCCGAAATCGAACAGAATTAAACACTGGGCCGAAGGCCGAACACGGTTTTTCATGTTTTTTCCTCATGTATTTTGCCAATTTTTTCACCATTGCATAAATTAAACAGCCAAAATGTGCTTTTTTTGTCTTGCTTTTCAAAGAAAAAAAAAATCAATTACAAAAAAAAACAACAATTTCAAAATATTTAACACTGAACATTTTTAAACATTCTAGCAGACACTATACCAACAAAGAACAATTTAACTTAAAATTAATAAGTTAGTAAAATATAATTTTTTTGCCATTTTTTTTTTTTACTGTAATTAAAAGCAGCCTTGCTGAAGAGACTTCTTTTTAAAACATTAGAATATATTACAGATCCTAATTTGAACACTGTGTGACTGTTATAATAAATGTATTAATAGGGGTCGTATGATGCAATTTCAAATTTTTCTTTCTCTTTGGAGTGTTACAAGATGTTCGTGCATAGATAAGATCCCTGAAGTTGCAAAAAATAAAGTCTCAAAACCAAAGAGATAATTTATCAAAGTTAAGACTCTGCCACTCCCCCTTAAAAAAGGCTTGTTCTAACACGCCCCCACATAACTACATCACTATGTGGAAATATTAGCATAATGCCACCAAAATGTGCACGCAAAGAAAGAAGGCGGGGTTTCAGTAACCGCAGTTAGTGTTGAAGAAGCCATGTCAGGGAGACGCTGTGTGTTTAGGCGAAAGCAAAAGCACTTTATTTGGCCTTCGAAAGTAGATGCATTTAGGAATCTAAGATTACTTACAACAGAACAGCAAAGCATTTAACGGACGACCGTTTTCGTGAACCTAGGAGAAAGAAGGTAATTTGACTTTGCGTCTGACAATCTGGCGCTTCTGATCAGATACTGTTTGTTATAGTTTTAAAGCTATTCCTGCTATTGACGTTCAAATGAGAGTTTGGCACACGTGGGTGCTGAGTGTGTGTGAGAGGGAGAGAGAGAGACAGCGTCACATCACAGTAGAGTCCGCTGTCTTAACCGCGGCTTGTGTACTGCACCATCACTGTAACAGACTCTGGTCCCCTTCTGATGGTAAAACTAACGACATTATTAACTGTCTTGACTTTTACTTTGAAAGCTGAAGCTGCGATTTTGGTAAGGGGCGTTACATTTCCGACGAATGCTTGCAGTGTTCGGCCAATCACAAAGCACTGGATAGCTGGCCAATCAGAGCAGACTGCGCTGTCGGAAGGAGGGATTGAAAAATAAGCGTTTGAGAGAGGCGGGGCATAGAGGAACTACAATAATGTTTTGCTTTTTCTACAGTATTTGAACAAAGAATGTGTTTTGAAACATAAAGGCATGTAACATATTCTGTTACACCAAATACACAAAATAATGATCTTTAAAAAAGCACCATATGGAACCTCTTAAAACAGAGTTGTTGTAATGATTATTATCATTATTATGGTCTTACTTTTTATTTTATTTTACAGAACAACAGTAAAATTAAAATAATAACATTTATTAATGTTGATGAAGTTCTTGCTTTTTCTCAACTTTTATTTTGGCAGAAAATAAAAGCAGGAAAAGAAAAAATGTATTAAAAAATAATATTTAAAATTTAGTTAGACTGAAAAATTTAAGGGAAAAAAAAAGGAAAATGTATTTAAGCAGGAAGAAGTCAATGCTTATTTTTGTTGACAACAGATTCATAAATGAGTCTCATTACGAATACGTCGTACATATCGCATTGTCACATACCTTGTAAAAATTCATAAAAATGTGAATGAGCAACTGACGACTGTATCAGAGAAGATTTACCTCGCGCTTTGGACTTTGAACCCTGGTTAACGAACAGATAGCACCGCAGGCTCTTGCAGCGCTGTCAGAATACATGCAATACGCACGTGTATTAGAAAACATAACGTTCTGCAATTTATTTACTAATTGTTGAGGCCATTTCGCGGTTCAATCATTATCCGGTAAAACCAGCAACAATTACCCCTTACTCTTCTCATTGAAGACATGTCGATGCAGTCCTAAAAAGTCTCTCGCGGTCGGTGCTTGAAATGCTTTTTTGCCATCTTTATCCGAAATGTTTAAATGCTTCCACACATGCTGACGTGTGTGTGCTGCACTAATAAAGAGTGCGCGCCTCTCACTCCTGCGCTGTGTGCTATTTGATCGCGCATATCCATTGTTCGGTACAAGGTATTCTTGTCTTTTCGCGCATCCCTAGTCTCTTAATATACGGACTCTTTAAAAAAAAATTTACAGATACCAATAAATACCCCTATGATGGAAAATAAAAGTTGATATTTACATAATTAACCAAGCAACTTATAAGCCCGGTTAATTCCAGTATCACTGGATTTCCAAAATCCGTACGAATCTCTTTGGGTTTACCTTGCAATCTCGGATCTATAATCTTTTCCATAGGTAACACAAATGAATCTGTTGAAGCACATCTCAAATTTTAGGTGGAATCTTTGTTCTACATCTAGTCTGTCTCAATAATCAATATATCGACTTGTCGCGCAATTTATGTACATGACCTCAATCATTTTTGGTAACGCAATATATCGCCCATTATATTTACTTAAACATTAATGTCACCGTGTTTTGTACATTTCCTTTTGCAGCTTCTCGTACATGATGAAAAGATGCTTCTACAAAAAAGTTTAATCTGCAGATATGGCCTTGTTTAGGGATCTGTGCCTTTGTGCATACGGACATCTGACTGCTAAGTTGTGATTGTGTTTTTCAGCAATAGTGTACACCCTTAATTTACAGACAAAAGAAGGTCAGGGAAAAATCTGTAAATGGAAAAATCTCCATAAATTCTTTGTGCATTTTTCTTTTTTCTACTTTTACATTTGGCACGTTTTGTTCAGAAATGTTTATACTATTTATTCAATTTCTTATAGGGATATAATTATTTTGATACTTAATTTCATGGGGGGATCTAAATATTCTAATAAAACATTAAAGTTTGTGTCATGTGGAAGTGGGGTCGGCCTTCTTGCATATTATGGCTGTGTTCACACCATAATGATATATATTCAGGGCATATATAATGGTTTTTACCACACCAATGACCCCCCCCACCCCCTAAACTGCGCGTTCGTATCCCCCAGCCCAATTTTTTCTGGGGCAATATATCGCACAACAGAAAGTTGTTATCGTGACAGGCCTATCCACGTCAACAAAATTGTCTTTTTTTGCTATGGTCATCCCATATTGAACTGTCTGGATTTGATTGCCCACACGGACCCCCACACCACACCTAGAGCCCGACTCGCAACCTATACCAAAATGGTTGTATGTATTCCTCCCCCCTCCGAGCTTGAGTTTGTGTCCATAACTGTTTGACAGCCTGTAGTGTTTGTGTTGGTGTGGTGTGACTGTCTCTCTGTGGTTTAGCATGCTAACTGGAGTTTGACCCAGCGTTGCCCCTCGGCACCATCAACCTACATTTCTCTTCCATCATTCCTTCCAGTCCTCTTCTCACCTCCATCTTCTGTCCCACTTTCCCCTCCTTCACCGTTTCTTCTTCTGTTTCTCCCTCCACCCCTAGTTCCCTGGCTGCTAATCCCTGAGCGCTAGCGTTAGTTTTGGCCGCATTTCTCAGTGCGCTCTGCGGATGTAGTGCTATTTTTACCCGTCACACTTAATCATGTTATCTTTTGCGTGTCTTCCCCTCCCTTCCTGTTACTCTTTCCTTCCTTCTACACACTGTACCTGGCTCTCAGTGCAGTCCTGTCCTATCATGATAAGATAAGCTTGTAACTGGTTCTCTCTAGTATTTGTTTCTTAGTGAGGAATATAACTTGTGGCGTTACACTCATGAGTATACTGCTCTCCTAAACGTGTGTATATGTGGGACTGATGTGTGTCGGTCCAAAGCTTATTTTAGGGATGTTGTAGCGCCACTTCACTCCGACAAGGACTTGTGTGCAGTAAATATTATACATTAGGAGACATGTCAGTTAGACGGACGGGAAGAATTCATTCGGTACATTGTTTTTTTTTTCCGATGGGGGGCAGTAATTCGCTATTCCCATTTTCTTCCCAAGCCTGGCGTCTGACGGCTGGTCCTCCCCCAGTTGGCGTGAGGTTTAGATCTATATTTTTTTTTTGTGTTTTTTTGTGTGACCCCCCCACAGTTTCCTGGTACCGAAGATGCTATGTTTCTTTTAGTTTTCATTTTTCTTTTTTATCGGTCAGGTACTCAATCACTGAGTTGGGTAAGGTAAGATAACCATTTCACTACGCCTTGCCCCCTACTACGTAGCGGTCTTGCTTGGTTTGTTACATAATACGATGTCCTACTGTTGTTTTCAGCTGTTGTTGGTTTTTGTGCCTCCCCAGTGGTCACCCCTCCCCATTGTTTTTCGACCTAGTACACAATAAGATCCTCTCACGTGTTAATTTTTTTTTTTTTTTCTTTTCCCCCCCCCCCCAACATTCTTTTTGTATTTGTTCCTTGTTTCTGTATTCGTTTACTGCGCGTGATGTTCTTTTCCGTTTTATCTGTTTTCTTCATGGCACTGTGTCCCCTATGAAATAGTGTTTGTGTTTCGCTTACCCGGTATTTGTTGCGTGGCTTAGTTTTCCCTCCTTTTGGTATATGCCCCGAATATTGTTCCGCGAAAATGAGTTGGGCCTGTGCCAGTTGTTTTCTATTAGTTTTTGGTATTTAACGCTGCGAAAGTCGCCTACTAGGTAATAGCTCAAGTACCCACCGTGTTTTTGTTTGATAGGGATTTTGAGTCCCCTTTTTTTTTGCCAGATTATGTGTGGCCCCCCCTTATTCCCAGTCCCGTCAGATCGCAACTAAAAGTATGCGTTTTTTTCCCGTTTTGCGCCCTTTTTTTTTTCCCTTTGGTGTGTGAAGTTGAAATGGATCACTACAATTCCATTCCCCCCTGATTTTGTGGGGTTTATCATTTTTCTCCACTTTGCTTGAGTTCTTGTGTTTTTTACCATCTTTGTGTTCTCCCATTTGTCCCTGTTTTCCACTGAGACCCTGCAGCTGTTGTACCTATTTCATTCGCTTTTTCATACCTTTTGTGGCATCGTCCACATTTACCTCAACTGTCGCAGTCCCATTAGAAAAACTCTTCCGTCCCACCCCTCACTAGTGCTCTCTCCGTGTGTTGTTTGATGTTATCACCACCGCAGTGTGCCTCGTGACCCCACGCCATTACGTTTGGCCTTTGTTTTTTCTATTTTTATTCACATTTTTCCCTGCAGGGCCATCAGGTTAACGCACCTCTGTCCCCCGTTGCTCCACCCATACTTTTGTATACGTGTGCTTTTTTTTACCCCGTTTTTTTGGTCTGCATTTGCTTTGCTTGTTACGTGCTGACCCCTTTTTTCTTCTTTTTTTAGTCCCGTCCGTCACTTTCCCAATCTTTTTTTTTTCCAGACGTACACGGCAAGTGCTTTCTCCTTTAACCATTTTGTTTTTCATATAGTATACGTTGAGTATTGTATGAACAGCTTTTTTGAAGATGTATTATGATGTTCATGTGTGTGGTGGTGGGTTCCCCATGTTTTTTTACCTCCCAGTGTTGTTACCCGTCTTACCTTTTTCGCCGCAGCCCGATTGTGATCCCCTTTCCTTCCCCGTTGAATATGAATCTCACCTTCTTTTATTCCCTTCTTTTTTCTCTTTTTTTTTTTTTCTTTTTTTCGTCTGGGCTTCTTACCCCACTTTTTTTTTCCCCCCCCCCGTTTCTGTTCTTTACGGTGGGGTTTCGTCCCCCCCCCCTTTTCCCATTTTTCCCCCCCCCCCCCTTTTTTTTTTTCCCCCCTTTTTTCACCCCCTTTTTTTTTTTTTTTTTTCCCCACCCTCCCCCCACCCCCTTTTTCCCTTCCCTTCTTCCCCTTTTTTTTTTACCTGACGCACACACCTTATGTCGGGACCTCTTGTGTGGGTTGTGTACGGAAAGTATTTAGACCCCCTTAAATTTTTCACTCTTTTTTTTATTGCAGCCATTTGCTAAAATCATTAAAGTAATTTTTTTTCCTCTTTAATGTACACACCGCACCCCATATTGACAGAAAAAAACAGAATAGTTGACATTTTTGCAGATTTATTCAAAAAAGAAAAACTGAAATATCACATGGTCCTAAGTATTCAGACAATTTGCTGTGACACTCATATATTTAACACAGGTGCTGTCCATTTCTTCTGATCATCTTTGAGATGGTTCTACACCTTCATTTTAGTCCAGCTGTGTTTGATTATACGGATTGGACTTGATTAGGAAAGCCACACCCCTCTCTATATAAGACCTTACAGCTCACAGTGCATGTAGAGCAAATGAGAATCATGAGGTCAAAGGAAATGCCTGAAGACCTCAGAGACAGAATTGTGACAAGGCACAGATCTAGCCAAGGTTACAAAAAAAATTCTGCTACACTTAAGGTTCCTAAGAGCACAGTGACCTCCATAATCCATAAATGGAAGACGTTTTGGGACGACCAGAACCCTTCCTAGAACTGGCCGTCTGGCCAAACTGAGCTATCGGGGGAGAGAAGAGCCTTGGTGAGAGAGATAAAGAAAAACCCAAAGATCACTGTGGCTAAGCTCCAGACATGCAGTCGGGAGATGGGAGAAAGTTATAGAAAGTCAACCATCACTGCAGCCCTCCACCAGCCTGGGTTTTATGGCAGAGTGGCCCAACGGAAGCCACTCCTCAGTGCAAGACACACGGAAAGCCCGCATCGGCCAGTTTGCTAAAGAAACACTGAAGGACTCCAAGATGGTGCGAAATAAGATTCTCTGGTCTGATGAGCCCAAGATAGAACTTTTTGGCCTTAATTCTAAGCGGTATAATGTGGAGAAAACCAGGCACTGCTCATAACAAACCTGTCCAATACAGTCCCAACAGTGAAAGCATGGTGGTGGCAGCATCATGCTGTGGGGGTGTTTTCAGCTGCAGGGACAGGACGAATGGTTTCAATCGAGGGAAAGATGAATGCGGCCAAACACAGGGATATCCTGGACGAAAACCTACACCAGAGTGCTCAGGACCTCAGACTGGACGAAGGTTTACCTTCCAACAAGACAATGAACCTAAGCACACAGCAAGAATACCGAAGGAGGGGCGTCACAACAAACCTGTGACTGTTTCTTGAATGGAACCAAGCCAGCAGCCCCTGACTTAACCCAATGAGGATCTCGGGAGAGACTAAAAAATGGCTGTTCCACCAATGTTGTTACCATCCAAACCTGGACGAACTGCGAGAGGATCTGAAGGAGGATGGCAGAGGATCCCACAAATCCGGGGTTGACAAAAGTGGGTGCATCTTCCCAAAAAAGACTCAGGGATGTATATAGATCAAAAAGGGTGGCTTATACTTAAATACTGAGCAAAGCGGTCTGAATACTTAGGACCATGTGATATTTCAGTTTTCTTTTTTAATAAATCTGCAAAATGTCAACAATTCTGTTTTTCGGTCAATATGGGGTGCTGTACATTAATGAGGAAAAAAAATTAACCTAAATGATTTTAGCAAATGGCTGCAAAAAAACAAAGAGTGAAAAATTTAAGGGGTCTGAATACTTTCCGTACCCACTGTATGTGTTTTACTGGACAGATTCACATGGCTCACTTTGTAGAGTTAACCTGGCAAAGTGACCCGGTCATTTAACTAATGAGTCAAACTTGAATCCTCTTGTGTTCTTCTTTGTAAACTAAATGAATTGTTCTAGTCAGGTGTGCCTGCAGTCACGGATGCCCTCATGATTTCATAAAATAATAAAGAGTACAATTAAATTCGTCACAATGTCTCTGAGATTAACCTGCTTATAGTCTTTCTAAAAATGGCTAAATATGCCTTGGTGAACAGTATCTGATGGATGTGTGGCAGTTTTTGTTTGGTGTTTGGAAGGTCAGTTAGTCCAGGGATTCCCAATAAGGGAAGCAGTTTCCAGGGGGACTTGAAAAGATTTTTATTTTCGAATAAACCGTGATAATGCTAAATGATTTATAGTAATACCTACAGTAAAAAGAGCACATTTATGGTTTGGTGTTGATGAAGTGATACTTGAGCCTTGCTGATGGGACTGTGGGTGTACATACTTAAAATTGAAGAAGAAACACAACTCTGATTCATTTATGCTCAGTGTAAAGGCTCCTACAGGCAGGTGAAAATATTTGTGTGAACTTCTCTTAAGGTGTTTTTTTTTTGTGCGTTTTCTGTTTTTCCTTTCAGACTGTCTGTTCAAGCTGTGTCCAATGAACAGGTACTCAGCCCAGAAACAGTTCTGGAAAGCAGCAAAACCTGGTGGAAACAGCACCACAGACACTGTACTACTCAACAAATTGCATGTGAGTTCAATACGTAACATTTCAGGCTTATGCCTCCTCTGTGGAAGCTTGTTTGTGCCATGGGATAAAAAATAAAGAAATTTGTGACTTTTTGTCATGCAATATTAACTTTTTTCTAGCAAATCTGAATTTGTATCTCATAATTAGGATTTCTTTATTGCATTTCTGAGAATTTTGAGAATCTCAGAATTGTGAGATATAAATTCGCAGGCTGAGGTGGACAAAAAGCAGAATTGTGAGAAGAATTCAGAATTGCAATATGTAAACATGCACTTAAGAGTATAACTTGAAATTGTGAGATTAAAAACTTGTGACTATGAGGAAAAACATTAGAATTGTGAGATAAAAAGAAAGTTACTTTTATAGTTAGTTTTTTATACCCTGGTGGAAACAAGTTTCCATACCCCTTTTTATGCTGCATGAATAAGATGGTATAGAATGTTTAATAAAATTTTGACGTAAGTGTCATTTGGTATTAAATATGACAGTAAATGTGGCTCAAGTTCATTACATATACTGTATAAATCAAATAATTGTTGTCTAGACCTTTTTTTTAATGTAAATTATTTATATAAAATATTTGTAAGCATTTTAATCTGCATTTTCACCTCTGTTTTTCAGCACGCTGCTGATTTAGAGAAGAAACAGAATGAATCAGAAAACCGGAAGCTGCTGGGAACGGTGATACAGTATGGAAATGTTATTCAGGTAAGTCAGCCAGATGGGAGGCAGAGGGATCTCACTGTGTCATTGAGGTCTTGGCAGGACAGAAATCCATTGTTCAGTGTTATTTTAGTGTCTGTGTCATGGAGCTTGCATTTATAATTGTTCTACATAATTTATTATAATATAATTCTGTGCCATGTGGCCTTGAGTATCTTCATGTGTATAGCTAAAGGGCTTTTAATGGGTATACCAGCTTTGCTACATATTAGCTGTGTCTCATTTAGAAGGCTGCGTCCTCCGGAGGTCGCATTCGAAGGCTGCATACGTCATCGAGGCTGTCTCATTTCAGAAAAGCAAGTAGGACACTCCGAATGCGACCTTCGAATGCGACCTTCTTTCACAGGAATTCGGAGGATGCATGAGGTGTATCCTTCGCTGCTACAGATAACCCACAATTCTTTGCGTCGCCGCGAACAACCGTTGTTAATTTGAAAAATGCCGGCGCCGGCAGATGTAACGTACACACAAGCGCAGATGTGGTGTTTACAACTTACCTTAAAACGCCTCGGTAAAAACGCGGATTAATTAAAATTAGCTTGTTAATAACTAATCCGGTGTCTCTAATAGATGTCTGCTGTATGTATGCTGCAGCTCCTCAAACATTGAACACAATAAAACAAGTAAAACCATTTTTTTAAATTACTTTCCAAATTTAGAAATAATTTTCCTTCATTTAAGTAGTGTGAGAGCGCAAGGATGCTCTAAATGTGTTGGCATAGCAACGTGATACTTCCGGTTTCCTTTTCCGCCTGTCCTACGAAGGCCGTCTCGTTTAATTCTAGGTTGAGGACACTTCGTATATGCATCCTACAGAGGATGCGACCTCCAGAGGATTCGACCTCCGGAGGGTGCAGCCTTCTAAATGAGACACAGCTATTGTTCTTTGCTGTAATAAAATCAGACATTTTTGTTTTTTTCATTTCGCAGCTGTTGCATTTAAAAAGCAATAAGTACCTTACTGTGAATAAACGGCTGCCTGCTTTGCTGGAGAAGAATGCCATGCGTGTGACGCTGGACTCTGCTGGAAATGAAGGCTCCTGGTTTTACATCCAGCCCTTTTACAAACTCCGCTCCATAGGAGACAGTGTGAGTGAAAACATACACGGTTTAAACAGATTTGATTTGAAATTGTACTCTCCTTCCAAACGTAGTGCCATATTTTCCATTATAGTGTGATGACAATTCTAGTTGGCAAGTTTGCAAAGCCTTGTCTGCTGGCCTTTTTAATGCTTTCTTACTTAGATTTTAACTACTCAAACCTAACATGCTTGTACAATATGTAGATAAAAGTTTAAGGGTCGGTGAATCTTTAAAAATATTTTGGAAAGGCTCTTTCAGCCCACCAAGGCTGCATTTATTTGAATAAAAATAGGGTAAAAACAGTAAAGTTGTGAAATATAGTATTACAGTTTAAAATAACTGTGTTCTATTTTAATTAGTGCTGTCACGATTAATATATCCAAAATAAAAGTTTTTGTTTACATTATATATGTATGTGTACTATGTATATGTATGTATATATAATTACACACACATACAGTATATATTTGGAAAAATATTTACATGTATATATTTTTATGGTCTATATTATATATAAATATATTTATTATATAAACATAACATATTTTTCTTAACTATATACATGCATGTGTTTGTATTTATATATACATCATAAATACACACAGTACACACACTTATATTATGTAAACAAAAAAAAATTTTTTTTTAAGGGATTAACGTTACGCACTAATTTAATATATTTTAAATGTAGTATTCCTGTGACGAAAAGCTTAAAAATGTCAGCATCAATCACTCCAGTCTGCAGTGTCATAGTAGAAATATATTATATACAGACATACCACACACCACGCAGCACACACACACCACACAACACACACAACACTATCTATATATAGAAAAGATACAAAGTTAATAATATAAATTTATATAAATGTATATAAAAGAAGCATGTAGTGTGTATATATCGTGGTAGTGAGCAGTTTCTGCAGAGGCGAGTAGCAATGAAAAATGCTGTCTTGCAAACTGGGCCAAATTATATAAACTCAGTACCCTACGTTTGTTTTCAAGCAGACTCAGGTGCAATTCCTAAATGGCTAAATAAATCGAACTTGGATGTCAGATGTACTCTGCGATGCACCAGGGGCTCTAAATGGCCTGAGCTGTAGTTACAACTTTTAAGCTTCTGGAAAACAGTCTCCATTTGCTCCATTAGATGTTGTTGTATGGGGGCCATGGGGTGTCATCCGCTGCTGATCTCTGGGGTAAAGAGTGTTTTTACATAAGCTTCCACTGACCGTTACATGATGTCAAAGCTCACAGCATTGAATTCCCCTGTTAATGCCATTAAAAATGGCCTCTGTGGGAGAGCGTCGCTGTCACTGAGCCTTCGTCACGAAAAGCCACAGCAATACTTTGAAACGGAACTGAACCTGGTCTTGTGGGATATGAATAATTGCAAATCTAAGGCACTAGAAGAGATCAGCTTAAATTTGCTTTCCTTTAGCTATAGTAGATTGCAGTATAGAATATAAAGCTATAGTATATTGCAGTATAGAATATAAAGCTATAGTAGATTCCTTTAGCTATAATTGATTGCAGTATAGAATATAAAAATCTGTTGTATTTTGTACTTTGCCAGATTTAAGTTGCATGGCGTTTAGATATAAAGTTGAAATTTCAGTGTCTTCTAGGTTAGGGTGGTAGAAAAACTCGTGCATCTGTCCCCCTTAGTCCGTTTGCCGCGTGGCCCCCTCAAAGCGCGGGGCACCAGTTGCACCACCCTAAGGACAGCCCTGGTACACATTTACAAATGGACAATATCATTGTAGCAATAATCAATATAAATAAATACCTAGATAATAATACAATTCAATTCCCTAACACATAAATATACATATCTGTCATTACATAAATATAAAATTAAACAACACTGGTCATCACGTTTAAACCAGTTTCCACAAATAATGGTCAGTTAAGGGGTAGAGGCTTCATCTTTTAAAATATGTGATCATAAGTTGCCACGTCTCATAATTTTTGAACAGATCCCTTCATTAAATATTTAATTTTCTCTAATTGCTTGCATATTTATTAATTTTTCTGGCTATACTTCTGATAAATTTGACCATAGAAGTAAAAGATGTTGACACGACTTTCATGTAAGGAACATAAAAATGGTGAGGCCTGCCATTCTTGGTTTTGCTTGTGCAACATCCACAAACAATTTCTTCACAAAATATGTGTTTATTTTTTCTCTTTTAGGTTGTGATTGGGGATAAAGTAGTTTTGAATCCCGTGAACGCAGGACAGCCTCTACATGCCAGCAGCCATCAGCTGGTGGACAATCCTGGCTGCAATGAGGTTAAACTGCTTTTTCTTTCAGTTTTGCATTACACCATGTACTGTGAATGTATGTAAATAACATTATTAATACAGTTCTGCTCTTAACGGCTATGCAAGAATTGCTTTAAATGGAAAAGTACTGTCTGTAAATTAGCTTTAGCTGCATAAAGCTGGAATTACTGTCCATTCAATTAGAACCCAGTGTTAGTGTGAAGGCTATTATGCTATGATAACACTAATCTAAACACCACTTTCTCTGCCAGAATGTCTCTGGATTATGAATCATTGTTTTAAGTAAGTGCTAATGCTAAAAAAAAAAAAACATAGTTTATCTTATGACACCCCCTCCTCCCTTTTCCATCTCCATTCTCCTCAGGTGAACTCAGTGAACTGCAACACTAGCTGGAAGATTGTTTTATTTATGAAATGGAGTGACAACAAGGAAATCATTCTTAAAGGGGTAGGTGCTTCACACACATGGAATATGGTCCTGGAGTTGTTGTTGTTGATGGTTCTAGAATGTGATGTTGCTAATTCCGTCTTTCTGGTTGCTAAGGGTGATGTGGTTCGACTGTTTCATGCCGAGCAAGAGAAGTTTCTCACTTGCGATGAACACAGGAAGAAGCAATACGTGTTCCTGCGAACCACCGGCCGCCAGTCCGCCACCTCTGCAACCAGCAGCAAAGCACTGTGGGAAGTGGAGGCGAGTTGCATGTTTTGTCCATTAAGATTATCTTTTCACTTTTCAAATGAACACAACTTTTATGAATTTGGCCTAAATACAGTTGCCAGATGTAAAAAGCTAACATGAAGGCATAAACTACACCACGGTCGCATGACTTAAACGTCACTTCTAATAAGCTTCCGCTAACTCTTTCAATCTTAAATTAGGTAAATTCTTTATTTAAAATCTACAAGGAAAGTTTGTGAGGCTGTTAAAGCAGACTAGTGAGTAGATGAGTTTTTCTGTTCAGCATAATGATATTCAATCAATCCCTTCAGTTTTCGCGATTCCGTTATCTAGAAAGTGCGAAATCAAAAAAAAGTTTAGTTTTTTTTGCAAACCATAATTCGCCATTTAACTGCAAAATAATCCCACAAAAAAGCAGAAATCCATTTGGAGCTGTGTGTTAGGTCTTAAAGTGACAGAAGCCTAATAACCCTGCTGCTGTCTGTGTCTTTAATTAACAACAACTATGTTAATCAACAACACAATACAAAGAAAAATATCACTCATACTCCTGATTTACTCTAGATTTAAAGGGATAGTTCACCCAAAAGTGTAAAAATTACCTCATGATTTACTCACCCTCAAGCCATCCTAAGTGTATAGGACTTTCTTCTTTCAGATGAATACAATCTGAGTTATATTAAAAAATGTCCTGGCTCTTCCAAACTTTATAATGGCAGTGAATGGCTGTTGAGATTTTGAAGTCCAATAAAAGTGCCTTTTTGGGTGAACTATCCCTTTAATAATGACCAATGTATATTTATTTCATACACTAAAGAATGTGAAGTGTTTTATTTTAAATTTGATTATTCCATTTCTGTAATTGAAAAATTTCTAGAAACTATCATCTTAAAATTAGTCATTTTGATCGTAATGAAGCCCTGGTAGGACTGTTTAATGTCCCCGACAGCCTCTGTAGTCCCATTTAACTGCTTGTTAGCAACTGCTATTTTCAAGACACATAAAAGCTTAAAGTTATGAGTGGGGTGTAACTGATGTGTATTTTATGTTGTTGAGTAATATGTGCAAATATCTTAAGCTTATGTTTACCACAGACCTTATTTCAGGCATTTACTCAAAACCCCATTGACTCTGGGACTGTGGAATCGGAAGTTCAAATAAACTTATTTACAGGTTTTAGGACTCATTCCCACAGCACTCTTATTGTAATTTTGTGCGAAGGCTCCCTTTAAGTACAGCATATGCTAATTGTGCCATTCCTCCCAATCTCATATTTCAGGTGGTTCACCATGACCCGTGTCGCGGTGGCGCTGGTTACTGGAATAGTCTTTTCAGGTTTAAACACCTGGCCACAGGACACTACCTGGCAGCAGAGGTGAGTGAGGTGTGTTCTACTAGCTCGGGACCCTCCCTCAGCTGTTCCCAGATCAGCACTAACCTCTCTCACTGGGTAGGGGACCTTACTAACTTCCTCCTAGATTTTCTCTGGCTAAAAACTGCAGTCTGTAAGATTTTCAGCATCCCTCTGGAGGTTTCCATCAGACTTCAAACCTGACTCGAGCTAATTTTTGCCCAGCTAGATGCCAAATTGATTAAATCTTACATAGTGCAGCTTTAATCACATCTATGGTGCTGTTCTTTGAACATGGCTAGCTTGGTTAGCAAGATAGGTTTAAGGATATTTTGACATAAACCTGCATTATATATATTTTTAACCTTCTGAGCACTTTTTACGTCAAAATTTGATGCATTTCAGAGTGACAATGAAAAAATGAACAAGTCTTTTGTTTTGATGATAGATTTTATATACTAATTATAGGTTATTTTTCTCATTTTTAATTAACTTTCCAACTCATCAGAAGCCATTAAATAGTTTAATGTGAGGGATGAATATTCAAGTCATTAAATTAAAGTTCAAATTAGTTCCAAAATAAATAAATAAAAATAAAGTTCAAAATGTTTTATTAACATTTTTCCAGATTTGGCTACACTTACATTTAGTCATTCAATTTTTTCACTGAATGTTTAGATTTTTATAAAATTATGCAATCCAGATGTTTATTCCCCCAAAAAGACATCCTATTTTTATTTGTAGTTTGTTCTTAATGTAGTTTTGAGATATGTTTTGTCATTCTTCTTTTTTTTTATACTACTACTAGTTAGGTGTAATAAATGTTAGTTTACTTTTAGTTTTTATTTATTTCCAGTTAGTGGAGCAGTTACTGGTGTACAAATTATATATATATATATATAGTATATATATATTATATATATATATTATTATATATTATATATATATATATATATAATATTAGATATATAAAATGATGTACACCATTTCTTTACAGGGGGACGGAATTTAAATTACAGTTAAAAATGGGTTACACTGAAAATCATAGTGCATGAGCTTTAATAAAGGAAAATCTTGGGTTTATGTCCAAAATCTTGAAACGTTCTCTCTAACCAAGTAGAACATGTTCAAAGATCGGGACCCTGTCTTACTTTATTTTAGTTTTATTAGGTTGTGCCTAATAAATCAATGAATTGATTTCCTGATCAGTTGCCTGCCAAATAGAATGATCTGATTTCTTTTAGCATTTTGAGGACATTTTTGGTGATTTATCCGTTCACAGGTTAATCCTGACTATGAGGAAGAGTCACAGGAATCACGTTCATCTGTAAGTAGTTTCATTTCTGTTAAATAGTTGTCATGCTTGTGTACTGTACTGTGTGGATATACAGTATGTGTGCTGGCTGATTTTTTGTTTCCGGTTTCAGGTGGCAGATTTTTCACCCTTTAACTTCCAGGTACTGTCAGACCTACTCTCATACAACGCTTATGTAGCTTCATCTTCATGGTCAAAGTTCAAAATCAAAGCGCACCCTTTAGAACTGTTCCCCATAATTCTCTTTGCATAGCTCTTTGCATTCTATACAGAATGTGTTGTTGTGAAGTGTTTGTGATCTTTGCAGCTTTGTTTGTTGTTGTTGCTCATTATAGTTTTAAAATGTGGTTCTGTACACGTTATGATACAGCAACAGCATTTGTGGGCAAAATTCAGTTACAGTGTTATTTTAATATTATCTATATACTATTTTAATATTTGTTAATATTTCGAATGGGATTTTATTTTTGATTTCATTGTTTTTAATTTATTTTTAGTTTTAGTAATTTTTAAAAATGTGTTTTTCTGTCCTTTTTAATATTTCTAAATAGCTGTAATTATTATTTTTATTTTTTTCAGTTTTAGTTTAGTTTTATTTAAGTTATTACTACAACTTTATATCAGTTACTTGCCAATGCCTCTTTTCTAATTTTTGGTGAAGTTTTTAAAAAAAAATTTATTTAATTTCATTTCAGCTTAGTGTGAGCTTTTAGTTTTAGTTAACAATATCAAAACTGTTTATAATGAAAGTATTGGGGGGAAACACACTGAATAAAATGTGTATCTGCGAGTGTAGCTACGAGACAAGAAATGTATATGTAAAATCCCTACCAACCTTGTCTGTGCAAAATTATATGAAATATTAAAACTCTTTAAAACTGATCATGCAAGTAAACCCTGTAACTTTTGCATCATACATGCTTGGATACAGGTAGGAGACTGTTTGCATAGAGAAAAATACCAAACACAGAAACAGCATTGATGACTAAAACTTACAAGTCTGTTTGCAAAAAAAAAAGACAAATTTGATAGCCTTGCAGCTCAAATAATACACATTTTAAGAACAAATAATGCAAGTGTTTTAACAAAAATACAACCTTCACATTTCTGTATGTAAACCCTTAAAATGCATTACAGTCAATTGAATTTTTTTGGTAAAAGATTTTATGCCATAAATGCTGTTGAATCTAACTTGAATAGAACCCCAGAATATTTTAAGAATAATTCACAGTTTCATTTCACTCACAAAGTAAATCAACCACAAGGTGGCCCTCTAGCTGTGAGTAAAGCAGTTTGTGCAGTGCAGCTCATCACCTGCAGGTGGCAGTATAACACCGTCATTTGTTTAAAGCGGCAGTTCCTCCTGTTGCTAGTGTGCATGTACTAAGCTTTGCACCCAGATCTCAATTTAATCATTATGTTTGTTGATAACAGACCCTTAGGTCAGGTTTATAAAATCTAAGTTGAAAATTTCCCCTGAGTTTCTCTGAAATGAACCAAGAAGCAGTTAACTTTATTGTTGACTAAAAAACTGCTAAACCTGTTTTGCTAGAACCCACATATACCGCACCATGAGACTGATCGAGATATGCTTCTTTGTCATGTTCTCGAACGCTTTGTAGAACTTCATGTCACATGCAAAGTTGTAAGCATGTCACGAATCAAAGATTGTTTCCTCAGCTAAGACTGGTTTTATCTTAGTCACATAATCAATAAACTGAGTGAGGTGTTGTGTCTCCATGGTTACGTGGTCCCCTCTCTCCTCTAGCTGGACTCGGAGCTTGAAGCTCTGCGAGGACGTCTGCGAACACCCAACGAGAAGGTCCTGTACACCCTCGTGTCCGTCCCTGATGGCAATGACATCTCCTCCATATTTGAGCTGGATCCCACCACTCTCAGAGGAGGAGACTCCCTCGTCCCCAGGTACACACTGGACCATAATTGCATTATAATAAAGTCATTTAAGGTATAACCATCTTTGAAACCAGTACAGGTTTAAATGTTACAGTTCAAAACTGCATATGTCGTTAATTGTTATAGTGATCCTATACAAACTTACCTGAACAGTGTAAATCTGCTTTGTAGTAGGCCACATGATGAATTCAAGTTGGTCAAAACTAAATTTAGCATGAGCTCTGCTCACAAGGGATTTTTAAAATACTAATATAGCAGTGTGTCTGTGTTTTATCTCTTATAATGTTATTGTATTATCTACTATAATTTATTATTAATATTTATTAAACAATTCGGCATTCATCTATATATATATTATATACAGGCTATAAGTATCTTTACTAGTGGTCTAAGACTTTGCCCCAGTACTGTGAATATCTACTGTGCTGTATGTAATATATATATATATAATAATAGATAATCATCCAAATGTGAAGGGGATTGAAATATACTATTGTTTGTCATTGTAAATGGTTTACCTTTTTATATCCACAAAGATGTATGTATATATAAATGCTTTTTTTATATACTAGTACTTTTTTTATATACACAAAGTTTGATTTGTATTCAGCACCAAAAGTATGTAAACATGTAAAAATATAATATTGTACTTTTCCAAAAATTTAGTAGTAAACGACCCTTAATGAACCTAAAGAGAAAATGTGTCTGATTCATACGGCTATGGATATAAGTTACAGGAAAGATGTCGTTTTGCACTCATGGATTTTCCTGGTATTTCTGGAAGTCGCCTGCATCTCCCGAGGTCTGGCGACTCGTTTGGTTTGTTTTTAACTATAAGATCTGTTGTCTCAATGAATCATGCGTGACAGAACACGAGAGAGAGATGGCAGATTTGGAAAAATGCACACATGCGATCACATGTCTGCTCTCACACCCATCAGACTCTTTGTCCACATACCACACAACCTAAGCGCTTCCAGGGTGGAGTGCGCACGTGTCACATTGTGTGTGTGCTTGCCTCATACAGATACCTGCAAATTCGTACTTTTCTTTCTGAAAATAGCCAGGAAAGTCCCGACAGGCTGTGGAGGCAGGAAATCAGGGTGACCGTGCACTTTGCCAGCGTGATATCTTTCCATGTTGTCGAGACATGTTGTTAAAACAGAAGCCAGATGTTGCGTAACCGTCCACCCACAGATTCGCTTATTTATGTAAGCAATCTCTTGGAAAGTGGTTTTATGAAGTCATCTTCCTTGCTGCTCAGAATCAGAAGATAGTAGGGGAAATTCAGTTTTGGTATTGAATGAGTGAATCACATGAAGGTGTCCAGATTATGTTTATGATTGATGTACATAGAATTTACAAACGTTTATAGAAAGCATATTAAATCCCTGTAAAGTGTCTGCTGAAATGTTCCAAATAACGTCTGTGAAAATAATGGGTCAAAATATGGGTAAAATAATATTTTAAATGATTATTGTTTTTGCTGACAAATTGTTAAATCAGTGGTTTGAAGGATAGTGGTAAGATTTAAAATGGTAATGAATTCATATTTAGGGGCTGCACTGTGGTCCTTAAATAGTGTTTTTTTTTATGTCTTGTAATGAATTGTAAATATTTTTTAATAGTTTTAAATATGCCTGTTAGGATTTTTTTGGTACATAAACTATTGTAAAACTGAAAAACATTTTAGTGGGTGTCTTATGTAAATCATGGTAAAAATGAATGATATTTCTTTCATTATTGTTTTGCTCAAAAAATAAAATAAAGCAGGGCACATTCTAATGTATAAGGAAAAAAAATCTGTAATAAACTTTTATAGTTTTAATGCTTAAAACACTTTTGTACATAGGCTATATGTTATGTGTGGTGTTATCTACATGCCATATATATTGTATGCTATGCATAGCAGAATTGATAATACCAAAAACAAAGAAACTTTATATATATATATATTTAGGGGGCTGTAAACGGTAACGGTACACAAATATGACAGTTCGGTACGTACCTTGGTTTTAACGTCACGGTTCGGTATGATTTCGGTACAGCAGGGGGAAAAACTCAACTTTTTTTCTTTAAATATATTCAGTTATAGTTTAAATTTTCTTAGTGATAAAAATCTACCTCAGCTTATGCTTAAAACTATAGGGAGACCTTTTACATTATAAGGTTACAATTAGGCCTAACAACTTAACCCAAACTTAAATTTAATTGCTATTTATTTTTAAATAGATGATCAACACTCAACTTAAAAAAAAATAAAAAGTTTAAATTGTATGCAAACATGTAAATTGCACATAATGCAGTTTTTAAATTAACTTATAAATAATAAAATTTCTAAGCTATTTGTTAAAATATATTCAATTACACAATGGCTGTCATAGCATGTTTCATAACAGATTAATTTAAACATACTGTATATTAAGTAATTAAGACTAACAGGTTTTATATAATGAGTATATGGTGTAATATTTCGCAAAATGCTCCTCTCTAGTCTTCATTTCTCTAGTGAACTAACGAGCTGTGGACACTGATGACTTGCTGAGGTAAATTAAATGCTACGTGACATTTTATTTCCACGCTGTATTGTTGATGTCTTTCCGCGGTTGAAACACTGATTGAGCAATTACATGAGGCATGAGATGTTCAGTCATGTTTATTCGCGTTAAAACTAAGTAGTACAGAGGAAGGAATGATCGCGTTCACTCACGCTCCGCTCTGCACAAATCTGCGGGACGTCACGGCTCAGACACGGGAACCAGAGCTGATCGCGGCCGTCAGAGCTTGTGTTGGGATTATACCAGCACGTTTCTGAACTGTCCCAGAACCTCTGTCATGCCACCTAAAGAAGATGGTCGAGGAAACGCCATGTAGTTATTTGAAGTTCCTGAGAAGAAAAAAAAAGAAAAACATGAAAACGGTTCGGTACGATACTTGTAAGTTACACCCTAATATATTACTTGTTTTCCTTATTTATAAAAATGTTAGTTTATATAAATTTAATCATAGTTTTTTGTGATTATATTTTTATTTTAACCTTGACGTTTAAGATGTTTTCCATTGTGCATTATTTACTCCTTCCAAATTTGCATGCCCAAGATATCAGTAGTTAACCTTTGATTTTTTTTTAAAATTTTGAATTATTGTGTTTTGGCATTGTGGTAATGGGTGCTAAAAAACTAATCTTTTAAATAACATTTTCAAAATGTAACTTCTTATTAATTTCTTGTGATTTTTGTAGTGATATAGGACCCAGACACTTTCTTGAAAGGTTTCATGACATGAGTTTCTATTTGAATGCGGTCTGATTCATGTGAGCGTGAGCTGATGGCGGATGTGTGTTTGTGTGTCTTGAATTAATAACTGCTTCTTTGTATTTTGAGTCTATGGGCCTTGAACACATCTATAGGTTATCAACCCTTTCAATCACATGCTTTGAATGGGTTTCATGCGACACTAAGCCGCTGGCAGTCATGTGTGTAACATGCTGAGCTGTGGCCTTATCTTGTGTGTGAGAGAGATCATCTTTAAGTTGGGTCCTTGTAAAAGGATTTTCAAAGTCATGGCTTTAAGTGTGACCTGAAATACCCTCAGTCTCACAAACCAGCGCTCGTTCACGGCACCGGAGGGCTGTAGATGTGACTAATTAGCCTAAGGGGGCACAGGGGGCACACACACACACACACTCATACACACAAAGATAAGCCTGTTAGTCACATAGGCGATTACAAATCTGTGCCAGGAATACAGACGTGTCTGATGTCCACTTGTGGTCCGTCTAAAGCCTGGTTATGTGTTTGTGTGAACTATTAGGCCCAATTTGACTTACTTGTCTGTGTGTAATTGTATAGATGCGTGTCCTTTGAGTGAATGAATTCTGTGACTCTTTGGTTACATTCAAGCCTCAGTTGACTGAGACCCAAATCAGATCCTCATGAAATGACAGTGACACCAGAGCTGTGTGCCCGATGCCAAAAATCTTATTTTCAGTTTTATATGTCAATCTAATGTGTATTTGATGCATGCCATTTTAACGTCAAGTCTAACTGAATAAAGAAATACTCACTCTGATATGAATCAGACTCTTTCAAGTGCAAAAATAGCCTCTGGAATTAAAAAAAAAAAGTAAGTCAGTAAGATCTTTCTCTCTTATGATCACCTAGGCTGCTTTTATTTAAACAAAAATGCCGTAAAAGCTGTAATATTGTGAAATATTTTTCCAATTTAAAATGGCGGTTTTCTGTTTTAATATATGTTACAATGCAATTTATTCCTGTGATGCGAAGCTGAATTTTCAGTGTCACATGATCCTTCAGCTGATTTGGTGCTCAAGGAGACATTTTATTAGTCATTATAGAAGGTCAGTGTTGAAACAAGTTAGTGAAAACAGGTTAGGCTGGCTTAATGTAATTTTGTTTTGGAAAAATGTTGAGCCCTTTTGTAGGATTGCTGACGAAAGAATGCGGTTTAAAAAGTATCACTGCGTTATTTGAAATGTTGTTTTTTGCCACTTTTGATCAATGTAATGCACCCTTGCTGAATAAAAGTATTAATTAAATAATATAAAAGAACCAAGTTGGACCTAGAGTGAAGAGGTGAAACTCTGCTGCATGATCTATCGTCACACAAGACACACACACACACACAAAATAGAAAATAATGCCAAATCATGTTCTAGGTGGAGTATTTATTTTCGTCAGTAATGTTCTTTGTACCATTATTAATTTTTTTCCCTTCCTCTCCATCACAATTATTCATGCAATTTGACACCAACCTCCACTGCATAATATATTTCTCATTGTCTCTCTCTCCCCTTTTTTTTAACGTTTCTGATGATGCAGCTCAGTTTAGAAGCATTGCCTGTTTAGACCAGTACCACATTTAAAAAAACAGATTGGATTAATGTGTAAACGTCGCCTTTGTGTGCAAGACTAATGTGAACAGGTGCATTGTGCTTGTGGCAATTTCGTAAAACGAGCATGAATTAACTATCTGGCCTGACAGGTATTGAACTTCCTTGTAGGGGTGTGTTTAAGCACCACACACACTTACACGCACTAAGAACAATAGTGGCTTTGATAGCCAGAAGGTCTGTGTGTGTAACTGCTATAGCTTCCCGCAGGCGCTGTTGGAGTCAGCGGCATGAACTCAGGGAAAGTTCATGTTTGGATTGTGCAATACAACTACAACGGCTTAAGTCTGCGAATGCATGAGCCTTAAAGCTAATTACTTAAACTTATTATCACAAACTATCACAAAAGATCTCAATTAGATCTGACTTAATAAACATTATGTTCCTTACATTAGAGTTGCGGAGACTGGTTAGTGAATTCATGGCACAGATGTTTCTTTGACATCCTCAATAGAGCCACTGTTCAGCATTAGACCGTTATATCCTCTTAAATGATGGATTCAACACCACATGAGTTTACAGGGGTCACAATGACCAGAAGGCTTCCCACCCCACCATATATGCCCTGAACCTAGTGACTTTTAAAGGTGCTCACATGACGTCTTAGTACAAGAGTGATTTATCCCCTAGTGAGCAATTTAATAATTGCTAAACTGAACTCATTTGCCCTCTAAATGTGACCCTAGACTACCCTCGCCACAGCAGGAATGTGCTGAGACCTCCTGTAACCTCTTGATGGTCTTAAGATTAAGGGTTAAGGGAGGTTATCAATTACCTTTCCAGTTACCTTAATTCATGTATAAATATTTAATGTAATTACATTTAAAATAAATAATGTACAAACGATTTAATAAATACGGAAATATGTACATGCATGCATTTATACATGAATAAAAAAAACATTTATAAACATTTCATTGCATTTTAAGTTAATTACATTATTAAGAGTAGTTATTATTATGAGATGCTCATGAGTGCCATGTGAGCATCTATGTGTCGGTAATTTGTACTAAGCACAAGGTCACAATTTGTATTTGTGTTATAAGCGATCATACATTTTGATATCTTTGACATGAGTGTTAGTGCTATTGAGTCTTTTTGTTTCCTCCTTAGGAGCTCGTATGTGAGACTGAGGCACTTGTGCACCAATACATGGGTCCACAGCACCAACAACCCATAGAAAAGAGGAGGAGAAGCCAGTGATGTACGGGTGGTGTTGTTTAAGTAATTCGCAAAAAAACACTGCTATCAAATAGTTTATCAGTTGCTATTAATCTCATTTGTTGTCTGAATTTTAGAGCGGTTGAAATAATAATAGATAAATAATATTTTGAATTAAGTAAAATTATTATTATTATATTAATAATGAATTATATTAATACAGTATTGTTGTAAATAGATTTAACAAAAAAAAAAGCATATAATATACATATATATTAGGCTGTCAGTCGATAAAATTTTAATGCTAATTAATGACGTGATGTGTCGATAATTAATCTAATATCGCAAATTACATTGGCTGTGAAATTACCACAAAGTATTTAACAACATTAAAGCTATGTGTTAAATGAGAAAGTATCAAGTAAACATTACAAATAGTAACTTTAGAAAGAAATATTTTATTTGATCCAACACAAAATGTATTACACATAAACATTTAGGCTACAAAACACGGCCGCTCCTAATATAAAACTAAGAACATAAAAAGGCATGAGGGTAGCTGTGATGCGTAATTAAAATTTTGGGGGAACTAAGGGTTTTTTTTATTAAATTATACTCTAAATAAGAAACTAAAACTACCAGCAAATGGTCTTTATGAGTCTTTCATTCATTCGAATGAATGAACATGATTCGTTCAGAACGTGGATTCGAAACGAATCACCGCTGTGTTGCTCGGAGACACACAACAATTCTGATGTGGCTTTATAGGTAATACTTTTGTTGGCAAAACTGAGCAAAAACAGACAATATTGTGTAAAATGCTATAGAAAACAATATTAACTTCTTATTTACTGAACTGTTGTTATAAAATCACATTTAAACTTGTGATATTTGGGACAAAATCAGCACTCGTGTGATATTGCTCTTGCTGCTCATGTGGTATTGCTTATCATATGATATAAATATGAGACTAAAACTCATACAGGGACATTTTTTGCCCAAATATCTAGAATTTTTAGGGCACAACTACATTTATGGAGTTGTTGCCCTGCATCATTTGTCAACAGTCAACTGTATGAAATGTAAGCTGATTGAGCAAAAACAGACAATATTGTATTTAAAATGATATAGAAAACAATATTAACTTCTTATTTACTGAACTGTTATATAAAATCACATTTAAACTTGTGATAGATCGGGACAAACAGCACTCGTGTGATGCTCTTGCTGCCCGTGTGATATCGTTTATCATATGACATAAATATGAGACAAAAACTCATACAACAGGGGCATTTTTTTGCCCCAATATCTTAAATTTTAAGGCATAACTGCATTTATGAAGTTGTTGCCCTGCATCATACTTGTCAACAGTCAACTAAATGAAATGTAAGATGACATACAGGTCTGAGGGCGGGGCCAGTGCATTAACTGCATTAAAATAAATTTTTCATAACTAATTAATCGAATTGAAATAAAAGTATATTTTAATGCCATGGGATCTTTTTTTGTGAAGATATATAAATATGAATATTAAAAGAAATATATAAAGTATGAAGTTAAAATTACATTTTAAATAAAATTAAGATGCCATGCTGAAATATTTTGTATGAAGTCTATGTAAAATGTAAAAATTATAAAATAGAATGTATTATAGTCGACGTCATCTTCAATATAATATTGTTCCTATTATCATGTTATCTTCATATTATTGTTGCACTAAATTGCAATTTGTTTTCTCCTTCAGATTGGCACATCTCCTATCAAAGAAGATAAAGAGGCCTTCGCCATTGTGCCAGTCCCTCCTGCGGAGGTGAGGGACCTAGACTTTGCCAACGATGCCAGTAAAGTGTTGGCATCCATCGCTGGCAAGCTAGAGAAGGGCACCATCACCCAGAATGAAAGAAGGTACGACCCCTGAGATTATCTGGGATAGGAATGTGCTTGAGTCCTTTAGCGACCCCTGACTAAATGTTTTTGCTTCGACCTCATTTAACACTTCACGTTGTTTTACTGTATCAATTGATTACAGTGTACAAACTCTATGTGGGAACTATTCCCAGAGGTTTAAACTGGAATTTCAAAAGCATTGCTGTGATGAATGTGCAACATTTTCCACCACTTCTAGTGGAAAATTAAGTATTTTGCCCGTGATTAGGGACTGTTATGACTTAAACCAACCTGACCTTCTTTTCTCTGCACATTCTGTAGGTTTGTCACTAAGCTTCTCGAGGACCTTGTGTTTTTCGTGGTGGACATTCCCAACAATGGCCAGGATGTTTTGGAGATCATGGTCAATAAACCCAACCGTGAACGGCAGAAACTCATGAGAGAGCAGAATATCTTAAAACAGGTAGAATGTTCTTCAATACCACTTGTAGTGCCTAAAAGACATGCCCTTCACCTTAAAATGAAAATTTTCAGGTGTAGAATAGGGATTTCAGGTGTAGATTAGTGCGCTAAGACCAATCGACTAGTCTAAAAGCCTCAGAAAACATTGTGTGCGTATGCAATCCATTTGAAATGATGAATCAAACAGTCAAATAATTCTTGATACCTTATTATCCAAATTGTTCTTATTTTCCATCAAACGGTTAAAATTTACACACTGACGGCAACAAAAGCAGCAGACAGGCCGAATGAAAATTCAAATTCACTCTCTGACAGCAGGTGGCGCTTTTGGACAAGCAGACATACAGCGAATACCATGGTTACCCTTGTAAACGCTGCACTAATAAACACTATTATATTGAAATAACATGAAAAAATGTCAAAGAAAATCAGTTCCCTTTCATTCATAATGTGTCCTGTTTTAAACCTTTATCAAGAGGCGCAAAGGAAATGCATGCATGCAACATTTGAGGTGACATTACTTTATTTTTGGCTTGGTAACATTAAAATGACAATTAGTATTTCCAATTTCGACTAGTCTCACTCATCCCTGGTTTAGAATAACATTTAAAAGATTAAATGAGTAAAAGAGTAAATCAGTTTTTCTTGATATAAACATCAGGGCTCATAAAAAGTAATGTAATGAAAAGTAACTTTCATTATGTAATTGCAAACTGAAACCTATTAACTTTTTGGTCAGGATGGTTGGTTCCAGAGACCATATTTAGATGGTATACAGTTTTAAAAATTATTGTTCCAGAAGGATTTTCTTTCCGCAACGTTGCCATAGAACAACAATTTTTGGATCTCTAAAGAACCTTTCAGTGAACAGTTCTTAAAAGAGTTCTCTTTTTCTTATTGTAATAAATATTAAAATAATCTGAAGAACATTTTTCTACTACAGAGAAGCTTTTGTGCAGTGGAAAACTTCTAAACTTTCTTCATCAAAGCAAATAAGGAGCCTTTATTTTTAGGAGTGTAGATACATCCGATTTATTCCAGTCTCTATTCTTCCTCCATCAAATAGATCTTTAAGCTGCTTCAGGCCCCATTCACAGACAGCGGTGATGGTCCCATGTTGCGTCTGGAGGAGCTGGGTGACCAGAGACACGCGCCCTTCAGGCACATCTGCAGACTGTGCTACCGTGTGCTGCGACATTCACAGCAGGACTACAGGAAGAACCAGGTGGGTCTGCAGGAGCACCAGCCGACATGGGAGCATTTCTGGTTCAACCTTAAACCTCACAGACCTCATACAATCATTTATATGATATTTAACGAACATTTCAATATTGTTTTTTTATCTGTACTGTTTTTTTTTCTCATTAAAAAATCATATTGTGAAAATGCAGCACCCAAAGTCCCATTGTTGTTCTCTAAAAGCCATGCTGATATGATTCAATTCAGCTTACCTTCATTTAGATTCTTTCTCATATATTCATAAACTTCAAGATGTTATCTGTGTCTGCAGGCATGAGTGTGATTTCCTGTGGTTTCAACATTACACATGTCTAATGAATACTTTTTAAAGTGTTAAACCATTCTAAAAAACTATATATAATGCCATCTAACCTCAAACACTGAACTTTCAAAGGTTTCAAAATTCAGTGTCATGTATTTGTAGGTGTTGACATATCAATGTAATTAATTAAATATATTTAATGCATTTAATTGTATTTAACATGGTTTATCAATTTATTCTGTGTTTGACAAAGGAAGTGGCCATGTTTACACACACACACACACAAACACACACACACACACACACCACACAGACAAAGTCCTTACAGTAGCAAAAAACTGCTCAATAAAATGCAGATAGACATTCTTTATGGATTATTACTTTACTGTATGAATCAAACCATACAGGATGTTTAACAAAAGTTATTTGCATTCTTTATATGATGATATTAATTTAGAATCAAAGCTCAAGTGTCATACTATTCGTAAACACAGTCATTCATAGAAATGTTGATGAAAACATCTTCAGAGGACATTAGCTGAAAATACAGCCATAAAGTGCTTGTTTTATTGAATCATTTACTCCGTTTTATTTATTTGTATATTTATTTACTTACAATAAAAAGGGATTGGATATAAATAAATTGGGATTTAAATACTTGAATTAGTTATCAGCAGTGCTATTTCCGTACCAGTGATATAAAAAAATATATTTGTGGTAATATTGAGTTTTTGCCTGTATTTTTTTTTTTGTGTGGACTAAAAAAAAAAAAGATATATATATATAGTATTTATTAGGCTTTAGTTATTTTAGTGCTTCACTTCAAACTAAACAAACATGAGAATTGTTGCATTTTAGCAGAAGTATTTACTTTGTCTCTTTGTGCCCTCTGTCCAGGAATACATCGCCAAGCAGTTCCGCTTCATGCAGAAACAGATTGGCTACGACGTGTTGGCCGAAGATACAATAACGGCCCTCCTCCACAACAACCGCAAACTCTTGGAGAAGCACATCACGGCGGCAGAAATTGACACGTTTGTTAGCCTTGTGAGGAAAAACCGTGAACCAAGGTGGGATAGAGTGTCTGTCCAAAAGTTTGAGAGCAATGCTTAAACATGTTTGCTTATGTGAGTGCCAAGAAAGTCTGACATATTTCCATGTACTGTTTATGTTTAGGTTTCTGGACTACCTGTCCGATCTGTGTGTGTCAATGAACAAGTCCATCCCAGTGACTCAGGAGCTGATCTGTAACGCGGTGCTGAATCCTGCTAATTCTGACATCCTTATAGAGACCAAGTGAGACATTTTTTATAACCATGTTGTGATTATGTAGTGAATTATTAGATGCTAGGATTAGTTTTTAATTATGTCATAAGTGTTTTTATCTAAAATATTTTCAGTTTAGACAACTGTTCAAAAATTTGAGATTGGTAATTTTTTTAATGCTTAAAGTCTCTTAATCTCACCAGCGCTCCATTTAATTTGACCAAAAATGAAGTAATATTGTGAAATAATATTACAAATTTAAAATAACTGTGTTCTATTTGAATATATTTTAAAATTTAATTTATTCCTGTGATGCGAAGCTGAATTATCAGCATCATTACTCCAGTCTTCAGTGTCACATGATCCTTCAGAAGTCATTCTAATATGCTGATTTTCACCTCAAGAAGCATTTCTTATTATTATCTGTGTTGAAAACAGTTGTGCTGTTGATATTTTTGTAGAAAGTAAAAAACAGCATTTATTTAAAACAAAATAATTTTTAACATTATCAGTGTAATGCATCCTGCTAAATAAAACTATTAATTACTTCAAAAAAAACTTTACTGACCCTAAACATTTGAATCCTATTAATTAATATTAATAAATGTCTCAATTTATTTAAATAATTTATTTGTTTGTTAAATGACACATTTAAGAAGTACTAAGGAATGCTCTGAAATGCGAGTGAAGTACTTTAAGTAATTTAAAGTCAGTGATGGGCATTATCTGTCTCTTTCTATAAGGCTAAGATCATGCAATAGGCTTCACATTAGTACATTTTATTTTTTATTTTTTTCCAAAGAAAACAATAAAAATCAACACTGACACATTGTAGATGTACAAAATGTTAGCCATTCCAGGTTATAATTATGAGTTGCCAGTTCCATTTAAATTCTGTATCTTTCTCTCTCGACCCAGGCTGGTGTTGTCTCGGTTTGAGGTGGAGTCTGGAGAGGGTCCAGTGGAGTCAGAGGAGGATGAGGAGGAGGTGTGGTTGTTTTGGAAGGACAGCGGTAAGGAGATCAAGAGTAAGAGTATCAGAGAGCTGGCACAGGATGCTAAAGAAGGCCAGAAAGATGACCAGGATGTCATTAGCTACTACAGGTCAGCCAACAGGAAATAAACTAAGGGTCGAAGTTTATCAGGGCAAAACCCAAAAATGCTTTCAAGTTCAAAATGGTAAAAAAAATGAATCAAAACATCAGTTCTCTCAGTAACATCCTCTCCTGGTTCATTTTCTTTCTTAGATACCAGCTGAACCTGTTTGCACGTATGTGTTTGGACCGCCAGTACTTGGCCATAGAGAAGATATCAGGCCAGCTGGATGTAGACCTGATCCTGCGCTGCATGTCGGATGAAGACCTACCCTACGACCTCCGTGCCTCGTTCTGCCGGCTGATGCTTCACATGCATGTAGACCGTGACCCGCAGGAACAAGTGATGCCTGTGAAGTACGCCAGGCTGTGGTCCGAGATCCCGTCCAAAATCGCCATAGATGAGTACGTTGAAGTGTTTTTTTAAACAGCCCTCCATTATTAGTTTTCTGTAGTTGTCTCAACCGAGTGCATTCAATGTTGTATTTTGGTTTTAGTTATGATAATGATGGAACCAGTAGAGATGAGATAAAGGAGCGCTTTGCCCTCACTATGGACTTTGTGGAGAACTACCTCAGAGATGTGGTCTGTCAGAATATTCCTTTCTCTGATAAGGAGAAAAACAAACTGACTTTTGAGGTAAGTCGCCCATCCAGCATGTGCAATAGTGACAAGCTTGGGTTGTTACTGGATGTGACTAACTCTTTTGTTGCTTTTTGTGCTTTTAAGGTTGTGAACTTGGCAAGAAACCTGATTTACTTTGGCTTTTACAACTTCAGCGACTTGTTGCGTTTGACTAAGATCTTGTTGGCCATTTTGGACTGTGTTCATGTCAGCACCATCTATCCCGTCAACAAAATGGAAAAAGGAGATGAGTCCAAAAGTAAAGAATCTTTTTCCCATATTATAACAGTTTTAGTCAACTGTCCTGTGAATGATATTCAAACAGTCACTAAAACTTGCACAAGCAGAATTTTGAATTTTTAACAATTTGTTGGTTATGTTTCTCACAGGTAGCAATGTAATGAGATCCATCCATGGCGTTGGGGAGCTGATGACCCAGGTGGTCCTAAGAGGAGGCGGATTCTTACCCACAACCCCCTCAACACCCCCTGATGGTGATGTGGTGAAGACCCAGACAGAACCAGAGAAGGAAGACATTCTGGTAATGGACACCAAACTGAAGATCATAGAAATCCTACAGGTGATTAAAAACCCATAATTTAGTAATATTTTTAAAACATACTCTAAATTAATTGAATTGTATTTCATTTTATATGTCCTATCTGAGGAACCTTAATTTCAACCAAACAGTCAGTTAGCTTAAAAATGTTGAATGCAGGTAAAAATCTGGTACAAAACTGAACCTTGTGTTTTTGGTGTTCAGTTTATACTGAATGTACGACTGGACTACAGGATCTCCTGCTTGCTCTGCATCTTCAAACGTGAGTTTGACGAGAGCAACACACAAGTGGATGCAGTGCCAGCTGCGAATGCAGATGGGCCCAACTGTATCCCAGGTATGCAGTATATCCCGATCACTATCACCCACAAGTTACTCTACAGATTATGTGAGTTTTTCTGTGTGTTTTACAGCTCTGGACTTTGAGAACATTGAAGAACAAGCAGAAGGAATTTTTGGTGGAAGGTAAGGATTCATTTCTTGAATAAGAAGGTGCTTTGTAAGAGAACATAAGTGTGTAACTAGTTTTTTCTGAACTCAGTGAGGAGAACACACCTCTGGATCTTGATGACCATGGTGGAAGAACATTTTTGAGGGTTCTGCTGCACCTCACTATGCACGACTATCCACCGCTTGTGTCTGGAGCCCTACATTTGCTCTTCAGACACTTCAGCCAGAGACAAGAAGTGCTCATGGCTTTCAAACAGGTATGTAACATGATGACATTGCTGTTTTAAATCATTTTAATGAATGGTATTGCCATTTTTAGTCCATTTCTTACTGTTGATGTTTCAAAGCATACATTTGTTTGTATTTGAATTCTTCATGCATCCCTCCCCTTTTTTCCCTATAGGTTCAGCTTCTAGTGACCAGTCAGGATGTTGACAACTACAAGCAGATCAAATCAGACCTTGACCAGCTGCGATCTAATGTGGAAAAATCTGAGCTCTGGGTGTACAAGCGACAGGGGGATGAAGGCATGGATGCAGGAGACGGACTCCCAGCAGAGTCTGACCACAAAAAGAAGGTGGCAGCATTTATAATTTAAGCCAGAGACCCCCAATTACATATTTATGAGTGTTGACTGGCCTAAAATATTGCGTATAGTACCATATTAATGCACTGACATTCTTTATGATGCTTACATTGCATCATTGCCTTTTTTATTTACGTTTTTGTGTTGGTTTTACAATTTAGCTGAATTTTTAACACAAAGCTTTGTTGGCCCCATATATCAGAACAAAAAAAAATGAAAGGTAATTTTTACCTTTTTTCTTGTAATTGAAACCTTATAACTCACTTTTTCTATTATTTCACAGTTACCTTTTTTTTCTGGGGCAGTCTTTTGTACATAATAGCCATTATTATTTGAATTAAATACAACATTAACAGTTACTTTATTTAGACTTTGTCTGCTCTTTATGTAGAGGGACTCTGGTTCGGGCAAAAAAAAGACAGATGGAAGTGGCAGTGACAATTACGGAGATGTGAAGGAGGTAAAGTGTCATTCACACAGTTCACACATGACCATTCAGTATTATAAGGTAGGGTCTTATGTCTAAAGTAGTTAATGCATCTAAGCACTATAAAAGAAGCTAATTATGTAGCCACTTTAACTAAAGAAGATCTAATTAACCAGTCCTGAAGTGTACATCTGGAGGAGAAATAGCATGAGCACCACATGTGAAAGCTATTGCAGACTGATCTGCTTTAATAAACAGTGTTCATTCACTTAATTTACTCCTCTTCAGCTCATCATCTGTCTGTCTTTCTATCTCTAGATTCTGCTGCGTCTCAGCAAACTTTGTGTACAGGAAGGACCATCAGGGAAGAAGAGTAAGAAACAGCAGCAGAGGTTGTTGAGGAACATGGGAGCTCATTCAGTGGTGCTTGAGCTGCTGCAGATCCCTTATGAGAAGGTGCAGTATATTGAGTGATCAGTAGTGTAAAGGTCTTCTCGACCCCAATCACTTCTTACCCGAACTCGACTGCATTTTCCTGATGGATCTCATATCTATTAGATGGATTTCTGTGTACGAGGTTACAGATGTTTGTTCCGGTCTTATCAGCTCCATTTGGAAAAAGCACATTTATTTTAAATTACCTAAGATCCAAGGTCACTAATCCCGTACCCGACCCATGTCCGAGGCACTCGGCAGAGTTTTGGAGCTGAATCTGATTGGGTCTCGGGGTCAGACCTTGTGTTTTTGAGATCCAAGTGGACCCATGAAGACCTCTAGTCTAGTGTACTCAAGTTCAATAAGTGTGGTACTGGCAGAATGATTTTTATGACATTTGGTTCTTTTAATGCTTCTTGAATGTTCATTCTTCAGCTGATGCGGATGGAAAACTGTACTAAAACACCTGCTATTCAGCAATTCCACAACACTGCTACTGAATCTACTGTACATCATTCAGTGTAGTCAGATTCCTGACTTAAAGACTCCTATGATTCGGTTCTTTTTAGTGAATCAAAAACATGCAACACGCCTAGTGTAGTGTGATTCCTGAATGAATCACTCCTATGATCCAGTTCATTTTAGTGAATCACCTTGAATAATCTTGAATGAAACCTGTATGCTTCTTGAGTAAATGACTCTTTATAATTTTGTGAATCAAAACATGCAATGTGACCAATTTATTAAAAAAAAATTATTCAAAAACATGCAGCTTGTCTAGTGTAGTCCAGTTCTTGAGTAAAAGACTCCTATTAGCCAGTTCTTTTTTGTGAATCCAATAAACATGCAATATGACCGTAGTCTATTTCTTGAATATATAATTGTTGTGATCTAATTCTTAATAAATCAAAAACGAAAATTCTGCCAGTGTTTTACATATAACAACCAGTGTAGTCTGATTCTTGAATAAATGGCTCATATGATCCAATTCTTCTTATTGAATCAAAAACACGCAACACATCCATTTTTGAATGAATGACTCCTATGAGTTAGTTCTTTTAATGAATAAAAAAACTTTCACAAGTTATTACTTTTCTTTAAAATGATTTACTGTTTTATTAAAATATGAACAGGTGTAAATGTTCTCCAACTCCAAAAATTAATGTGTGTTAATTCTCAGTGATGTACATTTTGACAGGGTGAGGACGTTCGAATGCAAGAAATTATGAAACTGGCTCACGAGTTTCTTCAGAACTTCTGTGCAGGCAACCAGCAGAACCAGGCTCTGCTCCACAAACACATCAACCTGTTCCTCAACCCTGGGGTGAGCTCTCCATCTCTCTCTTCACACACACACACACACACTCACACACACATCAGGGAAGGACAAGTGTTGGGTGGGGGGGCGGTGAGACAGACGGATGTTTTCAGTTTCCATATTGCTACATCTTAAACAAATCATTAAAGGGGTCATAACGTTGCATTTGGTGTAATGCAATGTGTTTATGCGGTTTAAGGTCCAAAAAACACATTATTTTCCACATAATGTACATTATTGTTTCTCCTCTATGCCCCACTTTTCTGAAACGCATCGATTTTTACAAAGCGCATCGTTCTGAAAAGCGAGGTGTGCGCTGATTGTGAGCTGTGCCAGTATCCAGTGCGTTGTGATTGGCCGAAAACCTAAAGCGTGTGACGGAAATGTTACGCCCCTTACCATACAGTGATGCCGTGTCATGGAGCGACGAATCCCGGAGTGACAAAACCAATAAAACCCATTATAAATGAGGCATTTGTTGCATCCAGTGGGGACATTATTACAGATTATAATGGCTTATACTGTCTTTTTACGCATTGCGTATCGCGCTGCGTAAACATAAAACCATGTCTCCATTTGTAATCAGAGAAATTACAAACAACAAGCGCTACTCTACACTGCTCAAAACTCGCGTTTGAATCATCAGTGGCAAATTCTTTAAATATGAAAAACGTACTTACAGGCTGAGTGTCAGAAGCGCACAGAGGTACTTGCAACATTTGGAATTGCCCCATTCTATAAGAGGACGAGTAGTCTACTCTTCCAGGATCAGGAACAGTCCTCCATAAAATGCGCTGGAGCCATCTGAATATTTGGGTTGAACTGTTCCGCAACAGTGTTGTAAATACAACTTAACCACTGATTTCTAGTGTGTCCTCTTTTGGAAGGCCAAACAAAAAAGTTTCGCTTTCACAACAAAACACACAGCTCACGGACATGGCGGCGGCAGCAACAATACTGCAGCGAGAATAAAAGTTACGCCTTCTTTCTTTGCGTGAACATTTGGGCAGTGTTATGCAAATCTTCCACATTGTGACGTAGACATGTGGGGGTATGTTAGAACGAGCAGTTTTAGGTAGGCATTGTTGACTCTTAACTTTTATAAAGAACACCTCTTTGGATTTGAGACTTTAGTCTTAGCAACTTTACAGATCTTCTTTATGCACAATCAGCTTGTAACACTCCTAAGAGAAAGGAAAAATGAAAATCGCATCATATGACCCGTAAAGTGATTATATACGCATCTGTAATAAAAATCTGACTTTTCCAGGTTTTAAGTGCTATAATCAGGTCCCCAGTGCATCTACCAACCAAGGAAACGTGAAAAAGATTAACCCAGTAACTTTGTTTTGGTAAGCCTTTTTCTGCAAGCATCTGAGAAAACGAACGAGTCTGATTTCGCTCCCCTAGTGACGTTGCAAAAGGATCTCATTATAATATTACCGCCCCTAATCTGTAAGTTTCCACCCACGGCGCAATCATTTTGATTTTGCAAGCGACAACGGTGTACCAGCTCTAACGCCATGGTGAAAGTTTGAGCAAAACACGCTAACTGTTCTGTCTTTGGCTGCACAGACGAGCACAGAACGCTGTTTAGAGTCCCAGCCTCAGAGGAGACAAAAGAGCAATGGATTTATTAATTTATTTACTGTATATTGCTGCTGCCACACAGATCTAAAATAAAAAAGCGATTTACCGTTTTCACAGGCAGTAGATCGACCACTCACCCCAAGACCATAACCGTAGTTTTTGCAAAACTTATGTGTGGTTGAACGGTGTGAAATGAGAATTAGTTAATACTAGCCATGCTGGAAACGCTGATTTCTCTCCGGGTGGCGCGTGTTCGGATGTGTTCGCTCAGAAAACCGTATATCAGAAGTTTAAACTCATATGGTTTAAAACGCATGATTTCATCACGATAAATATGATGATCAGAACAAAAACAGATGTTTTTAGCAGGTACGAGCTGTAATGGCGCAGCTCTATTCTGGAAAAGGGGGTGGGGAACAGCAGCTCATTTGCATTTAAAGCGCACAGAACAACAAACTGGTTTTGTTAGTTTTTTTCTTTTTCACAGAACAAACAGAACACATCTGATCTTTTTTTGTCATGTGTAGATCCTGGAGGCCATCACCATGCAGCACATCTTCATGAACAACTTCCAGCTTTGCAGTGAGATGAACGAGCGCGTCGTGCAGCACTTCGTCCACTGCATCGAGACCCACGGCAGACACGTGCAGTACCTGAAGTTCCTGCAAACCATCGTCAAGGCCGAGAACAAATTTATCAAAAAATGCCAGGATATCGTAATGGCTGAGGTGGGTGGCTGATGTGCTGAAATTGCTTTTGGTTTTGGTGGTTATGTCTAACACGAATCAGTTTTGTTTCTGCAGTTGGTGAACTCTGGAGAGGATGTGCTGGTCTTTTATAATGACCGGGCCTCCTTCCAGACTCTGGTCCAGATGATGCGTTCGGAGCGTGACCGGATGGATGAAAACAGCCCCCTCATGTACCACATCCACCTGGTGGAGCTGCTGGCCGTCTGCACGGAGGGCAAAAATGTCTACACCGAGATCAAGTGCAACTCCTTGCTGCCGTTGGACGATATTGTCCGTGTGGTTACACACAAAGACTGCATCCCTGAGGTCAGTGGCCTAGAGGTTGCTGCATAATTTGAGGGTGTTATTGTTATTTTAACATTGTGTTATTGTGGTATTGTCTGTTTAGCCTCCCCTAAACGGCACATAAAAACAAAAACTGTGCTTGGATATTTTATATTGGTCAGATGGTCTGTTCCTGTCTAAGTGTGTGAATTTTGGCCAGATTAAGCGGTACTCACAGATTAAGTGAGTACCAGACAAGTCCAAAATCTGGATATATGAGACTAGATTGGCACTGGCCGAATGTTCAAAGTCTAAATTAGTGGGTCTGTTTAACTCAAAGGGCCCCCTATTGTCTAACACAAGAATTAAAAGCTAAAATCTAATATTTATTCTGTAGTTATGACAAAGCTGCTTGTTTTCAAAATCAAGTACCACAAAGTGGGAGATATATTTAATAATGTTGTAATTCCATACATTGCAAGAACCTTATGTTCTTCAGTAAAAGTTGCTGAGGGGAAAATATTTAAAAATATTGTTGTTTAAGTGAATTTTTTTTTTATTATGTTTCTTTAGCGATTTAATTCAGTTAGATGATTTGGTTACACATCTTTTAAGGTGTCATTGTTACAGTGTGATTATACATTTAAGTACTGAGGAATATTAATTAACTGCATGTTCTTACTATATGGTTAGGATTAGGGTTTGGCTAAGGGTTACATGCATGTAATTATGCATCATTAATTGTTATTATAATAGTAAATACATGTAACGTGTAATAAGGACACCTTAAATAAGGGGGCACGCTTGTTTCAATAGCATTCAAACCTTAAAACATACAATTACATGTAATTTTATTTGATAATAAAAACTTTAATTAATAAAATTTAAAAATTTTTTTTTTTTTTTAGAGTTTTAAAACAGTTTGATATTTCATAAATGAAAATAATTAAAAACATTGATACATTTGAAAATATTATTTTTAATCATGAAACTAATTTTAATTCGTTTTCTGCGCGTGAACGTCGAGTTACATGATTTATTTGTCTAGAGAAACCACCCTGACGGCGGGACCGGGTGAATTGTGATATCGTAATCGAGTGTATTCATTTATTTATTTACAGAAAACGAAGTATTGGAAAGGTTTATTAAACAAATAAATGATATCATCTTAGAATCTGAGTTATCGCTAGAACTGGTCTTCAATTAGATTTGACGACATAGAAAAATAAATCAATTACTAATACATAAAATTAAATTAATGAAATATTTTTAAAATAATATATATCTCTCATGTTTATTGCTGTCGTCTCCCTAAGTCAGGTAGCCCCAGAATGATGGGTACGATGATATCTTGTTGCGAATATAAGTTGCGGTTATGCCGTTTTTTAGGTCAAAATTGGAAAATCAATTAGACTAATGCTACGTGGACACCGGGTCGAACCCCATGAAGGACGACCCCCCCCCCCCCCCCCGCCTCTACCCACCCACCAGCAACCACATGTGTTGGAAGCCACCACCCCCCTCTTTGAACGAACCCAGATCTGGTCGACCACACCAGATAGGCCGCGGCCAGTCCCACCCCCACTGGCACCTAGCAACCACGCCCTACATGGAGGGATTTTCCCAACCCCAATGAATCGTTTAGGTGTAAAGTACCAAAAAGTACCAATCTGTTGCTTGCTAGCGTGCAACTAACATTGTCTAATTGTTGATTGCCTGTGGGTTTTTTTCAAGTTGAGTAGGAGTGATTCATTATTTGTGGTATTATATGGGTTTTTATTTATATGACGTCTGCAGTCCTTTTTTGGGGCAGCAAAGGGGTGAATCATTGTATGTTCTGACTGTGCTTACTGAAGCAAATGACTCAAGGCCACAATAATTCTGTCTATTCTTTATGCTTGCTTTGCATCCAGGTCTGCAACAATACAAGCGACCGCAAACATGCTGACACGACGTTAGAAAGCTACGTGACAGAAACCGTGATGAGTATTGTGACGACATTTTTCAGCTCCCCTTTCTCCGACCAAAGCACTAGTTTACAGGTAATGACCCCAATACTGAAATATTCATGATATATCTGCACAAGTTAAGTATGTGTTGCTTTCAGCTGTCAGTTTCAGTTCATATTTGGTTCACCACTTCTTCAGTTTCTACAGCGGCTTGATTTCTTTGATGGAAACACATCGTTATCTTTACACGTGGGAAAATATACCGTCCAGATAATATCTTAACCATTTTTCACCTCTTCCTCGCTTAGGTGGCACATCAAATGCACGTAAGTATCTGTAAAAGCCCCTCCCCTTCTCTAGCGCTAACCTGCTGGTGTCCTTTGTGAGACCCGTAGGATCTGTAGAAGTTTAGGCCATTTCATCACACTCAGGGGTTTCTAAAGAATCAGCCTGACCACTGGCGACTGACGCACCGCTCAGAGCTTTCCAAGAACTCTCCTCTCTCATCAACATGCACACACTTCCCACATCTCCATTTCGCAATGAGAGAAACCAGGGCCGATCCACATAGTGTGTGTATGCTTGTAGAGCGTTGGTGGCTGTGGAGGCTGACAGTATAGCTTTTCTTGGAAATCCTGGTATTTTCACTATTGACTGTCTTTCCATGTAGCCCGTCTGACTTTGCTCTCTGGAGATAAAAGAAATCACATGAATGGTACTAGATCTGTACCGTACCATTATTTTCACTTTCTGAACTTTAGGCGACATGATGCCTATTTCCTTAGTTAGGTTTTAAAGAGCTTAGAACTTTAAAAGTAGACTTCACTGTTTGTTTTTACAGATCAAAATAAGTTAAATCTTGCATCAAGACAGATATTTTATGTAATTTTTTCATTATTCTCAACTTTTCGGTGATAAAATACTACTATTATGTGATGAAAGACAATTCACATGACAGTATATATCATTTATTTTGAATTACAGTAATACAGTAATGCACATAATAGTAAAGAGGACTAGAAATGTACTTCTCATGAATTTTATTTTTATGTTTATATTTTAAATATGATTTTTTAGAAAATGCATTAAGAAAAAAAACTAAAGGATTTTGGTACAATTATACAATTACTAATTCTACAGTATGTAATTAATAAAATATTATATCTATCTATCTATCTATCATACTCAATAATTTTATTATTCTTATTACATATTACTCTAAACTATATACTACCTTATATCTACTTCCTCTGATCTATATGATTACGCATCTATGTTTAGTATGATTATTATTATGACCTTTTTTATATTATCTATACATATATATTTACACTACCATTTATATGTTTTTGAAAGAATTCACTTATGATCACCAAGGCTATAATTGTAATGTAATGTCATATATTCTTCGGAAATGCTGCTGGAACTTTGAATTTTGGCTTCAGTCTTCAGTGTCACATGATTCATCAGAAATCATTCTAATATGCTGATTTGGTGCTCAAGAAACATTCCTACTATCATCAATGTTGAAAACAGTTGCTGCTTAATATTTTTGTAGATATTTAGATTTTATTTGTCATGACATTTTGATGAATGGGAAGCTTTTGTTAAAATCTTTGTAACATTATAAATGTCTGGTTTCTTTTGACCAATGTAGATACAGACAAATCTTATTTTTTAATGAATGAATGAATTTATTTTTATTACTTTAGTCTGCAGTTGTAAAGTAGCAAGTGCCTCCTCATACTGTGTCGTGTATCGATCCTAAACCCCATTCATTCTTTCCTGGAAGTGTTGCTTCATGACAGCTTCCTTCTCTGATCTCTCACATCTCTCTTTGTTGTGACAGGCCTCCATTTTAGGCAAAATAACTGAGGTACCGCTTTGTAATGACTTCACAGTGGTTGCTCATGGAATGTGGTGATGTAGTTTAGGTTAGACTCTTCGCTAGTAATCCTGTTTGAGTGGGAAACTAGATCACACTGAGGTTTTTTTTTCACAATTAAGAACTTGTGCACACTAGACTAGTCGTCCAGAAAGCGTTTGAACAAGTCTTGCAGTTGTAGCGTGGTAAACATGCCATCCTTCCTCTCAGCTTTGCACATTTCTTGTGAGTGTTGTTGCGCTCTCACCCATTGTGTTGGTGGTAAGATGTGGTGTTAGTTTCTGTCACTGGAGGTGTCAACACATCATAATTTGTTAACCTTTTAGCCTATATACGTGTAAGAAAATTAGAGAAATGTCCACAAATATGGGTGTATGAATTTCTTTTTAAGAAACTGTCTTTAATGAGATGTGTCAGTTTCAGTGTAAGCTAGTCTCTATTGATAGCATCTTCTGCTGTGGAATACCACAGAAACCAGTCCCTTAGTTTGTGCAATCAAACAAAAATGGCATGTGTAGTAATTCTATTAGCTTTACTAAAGTCAGACAGTTAAAATGTTTGGGGCCAGTGAGATTTGTTTTGACCTTTTTGGAAAGAAGCCTCGTATGAGCACCAAGGCTGCATTTATTTAATTAAAAATTGTAATATTGTGAATTTTATTACCATATTTTTTTTTTATGAATATATTTTGAAATGTAATTTTTTCCAGTATTGACGAAGCTGAATCTTTCAGGCTCATTATCAGTCGTTCCAGTGATCACATGATCCTGCAGAAATCATTCTAATATGCTGATTTGATGCTCAAGAAACATTTACTGTTATTAATGTTGAAAACAGTTGCTGCTTGATATATATTTTTCCTGTAGCTTAAAAACCATTGTGAAAAAATATTTTTTATGAAAATGTATTTTTTTTTATTGATTTGATTCTTTGAGTAATAGAAAGTTCAAAAGGTCAGCGTTTATTTAAAATCTAAAATCTATTTATAGCCATCATCACATGTCTTTACTTTCACTTTTGATCATCCGTTAATAAAAGGTAGGGAATTCATGTTGCAAAACATATGACATAAGAGCTTAACAAACCATATGAGCGCTTTAAAATTCGGCAAGCCGCGACTAGCTGTGTGATATGGACAAAAAAAACCTATGCGATTTCTTTGATCAATTTTGCGATTTCGATTTAATCACTTTTTTGATTCTGATACGTCACACACAGACTGATTTACAGGCAGTTTTATTACTGCATTCAGTGTGAATTTTTGAAACATATTTCCAAAAGAAAACAATTAGAGCTTTATCAAGAAGCTGTCTCTAGAACAGACATAAGGCAAAATAATCACTAAGTAAAAGTGTAACAAAATGTCTCTAGAATAGACATATGGCACAAAAAAAAACAATCCCGTGTCCAGGGATTTTTTTTTTTTTGCCATGCATTGGTTTGTTCGCCAAGTTCCACACGGTACTCCGTCTGAGTGGTATATACTGTATGTTATGGCTGGTGCAGATGCAGCACAGACTCGTTTGCTTTCGACAGATGGTTTGCAGTCGCTCTGATCCGCGGCGGTTTACCTCAAACACAACATTTATCCCTTAATTTTGATAAATTCCAAACGTTGTTTCTGAAAAGCTTTTTCACACATTGTGATTCTCTTTTACTCACAGAACGTAATACAATTTCTTTCATTGAGTAATTACGGTTTAAAATCAATATACTTGTTTAAACTACCACACAAGTGCAATCTATTATTGCCTTGTTAATCTAAAAGTGCACTTTTCCTTGTTTCAAATCTAGCCAACAAGCCATGTGTTGACTGTGAAACAGTAGACTTTAATTATATGCATTTATAGTGTAATTACTAAATTTCCGTGTCAATCCATGTAAATTTTTACAGCGAATAATGCGCTGCCACATTAATTCAGCACGTGCAGCACAGCAGAAATAGACTCAGTGCGGAAACAATCGCAGCATGACTGCTGCAGACGCACAGCTCCTGGAGCGCACTGCCGGACCGCAACCGTGTGCAGTTTTTGAACGCTCTTATCCGGTAACATGGGCGTGGAAAAAATACGCACCACAGATGGAGTGTGTGAACCTGGTGTTACGTTTGTTTGCCCGCCCGGTCTGTTCTGTTCTGTTCTCGTGCTCCGTTTAGGTGCGCTGCATTCTGATTGGTTCGGATAGCATACTGCGGGAGGTTGGGGTTCGCGCTGTGATATTAAATCGTGCCATTAAAGCGATTTAGAAGTGCAAGCTTCAAATGCGGCGTTTATGACGAGTTCGGCCTAACGCACAGCCCTATCATTGCCCCCAGACTTTGGGGTCTTATGCGGTCGACAGAATTAACGTTCTATCGAAACCTTCTATTGAAGATGTTGGTAGTTTTATAACCAATAAATGGTGCAAAGATGTTTAATTCACTTGAATAAGTGAAGCTCTTGACTAAGTGTCAATTCACAGAATGTTTCCTCAGCTTTCTTACTATTATTGTGTAGGATTGTTTCCCCTCTTTGTCTCTTGTGTCTATCTAATCTCTCTCCACTCCTTCTAGGTCCTCTCGTTGTTTTCGCATTTTGTTCTCCCAGACCCGGCAGCCTGTGTTGTGCTAGCTCCTGCTAGGGGGATTTCAGAGTTACCACTGAACTGGGCTCGTTCCTGCCCAGAAAGGCCTCAGTGGAGAGCTGTTAAGGTTCTGTCTGATGTGGGTAAAGTATTTGACTGTACAAGTATTTCAAAAGTTAATAAATGAACCCATGCAGATCATCCTTATCTTACATCCATCCTTTAAAATAAAAAACTGAGGCGTAAAGGATGATCCTTCACCCATTGCTGTTTAAAGGGATAGGTCCCCAGACAATGAAAAATGTAGGTTATCGGCTTACCCCCAGGCATCAAGATGTAGGTGACTGTGTTTTCTTAGTAGACACAACGGGATTTTAACCAAACCGTTGCAGCGGTCGTCTTATAAGAAGGGAAGGGATCACGGCTTGAGAATAAAAATAAAAACCAACATTAAACCCTGCGGCTCGGACGAGACATTGATGTGTAAAGACCCGAAATAGACCGGTTGTGCAAGAAACTCCTGAAAAGTTTTCTAGTTTTTCGCAATGTAGAAGTCATGAGCGCGTCATCCGCACAGCCGTCGGCGTGACGAGTTCTTCTTCTTCTTCTTCTTACTTTACGGCGGATCACAGACTTATAAATGCATTACCGCCACCTATCTCTCAAAAGGACCATTGACACTCCTAATTGAGATTGTAGATAGAGTGTCAATGGTCCATTTGAGAGATAGGTGGCTGTAATGCATTTATAAGTCTGCGATCCGCCGTAAAACAAGAAGAGGAAGACGCTTCATGCGCCGCTGTCAAGGACGCACTCAGGACAGTACAGACATTGCAGTGCATCAGAGGTAAAAACTATATAAATACTGTTCAGTTTCTTTCAGACCGATCGTTTCATGTCTTTACAGATCAATGTATCATCACGAGACAATAGGGCCTTAACACTGTCCCTTTTGACAAGAGTTTGCTATGTCGTCTTCTCTCTTTTTCCCCCCCTTCCTCTTTTTTTGTTTTTTCTATATGATCAAAGCTTTCGTCCCACCTCTTTTTTTCTCTGATCTTTTCCTCACCCTTTTCCATATCACCTCTCTCGTATATCCCTCCCCAGTATTTCCTGACAGCTTTCCCTTTCTCTTTTCCAATTACTTTGTTGTCCCCCTTCTCTCTCTTCTAGCCGGTGACTTTGAACCAATACAAAAATATTCGTTGTGTCTGTTTCCGAAGGACCGCAAGATTTAGTAGCACTACCTTTACCAAAATGTCATTTCATTACACCGCATTTCCGGCTCCTATGCCCTCTTCGTTGGAAGTGTAAGAGTAATTATAACTACGCAAATTAACAGCATTTTTTTTTGGCTGAACTATCCCTTTAAGTGTGCATGTAATTGTATTTACAATTGTCTTTTTTTTTCAGCCAAGAGCAGAGCGATCGCCATCCCTGTGGATTTGGACAGCCAGGTGAACAACCTGTTTGTGAAGTCCAACAATGTGGTACAGAAAACCATCCTCAATTGGAGGATGTCAGCTCGCAACGCGTCCAGAAGAGACTCAACGCTCACCACTTCCAAAGATTACAGGAACATCATTGAGAGGCTGCAGGTGAGGGCGGGGTCTCCGGAGAACAGCCAATAACGCAATGTTTTTGTATTAAATACTGCGTCACAATAGCTTTCATCAAGACACACTTAAAAATAGCATTATTGTTAAAAATCATTGTTTGGTCATACGGTCGGTTGGTCAATCATGTGTATAAAAACCTCATCTATATTGTTCCAGATGCATTGCAAAATGGAATTTGAAGAGGTGGGGGAACAGGAAATTAGTTCCAGGAATTCATGTGCATTGTTATAGGGAAGTTGAGTCAGGGTGTAATGTTCTGATAATGTTTGTCTTTTGGCACTAATTGAAGATTCCAGCTCACACCGACACATTCTATATGGATCATTTTATGAAACTGGTGCCTTGTCCAGTTTGATAAGATGGTTTTTACTGTAAAATTGTAGATGTTCTATCAGATAAATAATGCATTTAAGTGATGATAAATTGCATTGCGCCATCTCAAGCTAAATTAATACATTTTAACATATGTTTGTATAAAATACTGCCTTCAGAAAGGCTACAATGTTGATGGTAACAGGATTTGCAGTTTAATTTGTTTGAAAAAAAAAAAAAACTTAATTTGAAAAATGTATTTAACAGCTTAAGGTTATAATAATTTAAATGTGGTTTGTAATGTAATGTTTTTAAATATTTTATAGAGAATTTGTTTGATATATTATTATAGTGTTAAAATAGTGTAGTATAGTAGTATTATGCTTTTTAATTTGCATTTCATTTATTATAAAAAATGTATGGCAACAACGTTAACAAACATAACAAAAATGAGTTGACACAAAAGAACTGTATTTTTATAGTAGTATATTTTATTGTATTTTATAGTTTTATTTTTTTGTCATAGTTTAATATGTGAAAAGTATTATGGTAATGCTAGCTAAAGCTAATGCTAGCTTTTGTTTTATTATTTTGGAAAGAAATTAAAAAGTAATTAAAAAAATGTAATGTGAAAAAAATTATATTATAATATATATATAATATCTATATATTAATAATTATGTAAAAGTAATAATAAAGCAAGAAGTTGGAAGAACTGGATTGAGGAAAGTTAAAAAACAACATCCACATGATGACTGAGGGAAAAAAATATATGTATGTATATCAGTATTAAAGTTATTTTTAAATGCAGAGCATGTTTGGTTAAATGGCCCATGTGACGCCATACAAACGGATACAGCAACTTCTACTGATATGTCTCCAGTGGTATCAAGAAGCTCCTGCTGTTGTGTTTAACAGAGGAACAGCAGTTAATTTCTTTGAAAGGTGCAATTTTGAAATGCTGAACAAAAGACACCTTGTCATCAGAAGTTGGTGTTGTGGGTAGAAACATGCATTTCCTCTCGTTTTAAAATACTGCTTTCATACTCCACCCAGAAGACGGTGAAGGGGATAGAGGTCAGTGGAGGGGTGTCATCTAGTCTGGGGGAGGGGAAGGGTGAGTTAGCGAGTTGCGGTAAACCATGGCTTCATCACGTCTGTCTCCACCCTCGTGCAGCTGGGGCGTGAGTTGGCGAGTATTCAGACACGTTTGCACAACTCACGTCTGTGCTATGAGCCTTAGGGCTGCTGGATTCATCCCTCGCTATGAAAACAAATCATGCCCTTGGTGCTGAGAATATTTGTGGCCTGGGTCCAAAAATGGCTTTTTACCACACCTGCCAGTGCCAATGAAAATATACAAGATGTTTTTTTACACAGAGACAGAGACGTGCTCACTTCATATATGATGTTGCAAGTGACATGATCGCCTGTTTGTTACACATATGAAAGGGCAAAACATTCAGTATTTAATAATATAAAATATAGTAACAAAATAAATGTAGTTTAATATTGTTTCAATAAAATATGTACAAAAGTTTCAGTAGAGTCAGAAAGATTATTTAAACAAAAAAATGGATGTATTATATTGACCAAAAATGACAGTAAAGGCATTTACAATGTTAAAAAAGATTTCTATTTCAAACAAATGCTATTCTTTTGAACTTTCTATTTATCAATGAATCCTGAAATGTATCATGGTTTTTCTGCAAAAATATTATACGGCACAACTGTTTTCAACAATGATAATCATATTTCTCAAATAGCAAATCAGCATATTAGAATCATATGATACTGAAGACTGGAGAACGGCTGCTGAAAATTCAGCTTTTCCATCAGTAAAATAGTACATTTTAAGCCTAATATTATATCTAAAACATGAAAATATTTTTGATCAAATAAATGCAGCCGTGGAGTGCAGGAGAGGCATAAAAAACAATCCAACTCAAACTTAGTGTATCATATGTGACCCACAAAACCAGTCTTAAGTCGCTGGGGTATATTTGTAGCAATAGCCCAAAATACATTGTATGACTCAAAATGATCCATTTTCTTTTATGCCAAAAATCATTAGGATATTAAGTAAAGATCATGTTCCATGAAGATATTTTGTAAATTTCCTACCGTAAATATGTCAAAACTTAAAGACTAAAGACTTCATTTGGACAACCTCAAAGGCGATTTTCTCAATATTTAGATTTTTTTTGCACCCTCAGATCCAGTTCAAATATGCTATCTCGGCCAAATACTGTCCTATCCTAACAAACCATACATCAATGGAAAACGTATTTATTCAGCTTTCAGATGTAAAAAATTTACCCTTATGACTGTGGTCCAGGGTCACATATATGAAATAAGCCAGTTTCCATCTCTCTGTGGAGTATGATATGTGCCATACAAATACTTTGTGAGGTTTGGGTTCTAATATAAAGTTAGCAGCCACATTTATGCACTCGTCAGTGTCAGGTTTCAGTCCCATTTGGTGCTTGTGTCTCATGTACATCCTGTGGTAAAATGTATTATATTGTCACTGTGCACGGCTTTAGTTGCATATGATCAAAATAAATGCCCTAATGTGTATTTGTCAGGACATCGTGTCTGCTCTGGAGGATCGTCTGCGGCCGCTGGTTCAAGCTGAGCTCTCGGTGTTGGTGGACGTACTGCATCGCCCAGAGCTGCTTTTCCCCGAAAACACAGATGCTCGACGGAAATGCGAGAGCGGAGGCTTCATTTCTAAGTGAGTTTCCTTTTCCTATAAACCTTAAACCATAAAACCATCTTCTTGAACTGAGAGGACAAAACTGTCATAACAGTCTTCCTATTTTTATGTTATGAACCAATAGCATCTGTGAATATGTTTCATTGGGTGACCTAAAACACATATAGGATCAAAAAAAAAAAAGTCTTTATAATTCTAATAATATATCACAATTAGGGCTGCAACAAGCGATTATTTTGATAATCGATTAATCGTTAGATTAATCAACGATTATTTCACTGATTAATCAGTAGGCATTTATTGATTATTCGACTTTTGCAATTAGTTAAAATATTGAGTTATACAAATTCTAACAAATAAATTAAGGTAATCACTTCAGCTATTGAAAGTCATATTATGTAATTAGAATTATACAATTAATTTATACAAATAAATATATTTGGCACACAAAATGAGATGACGGTGAATAAGAGAGTTTCTCTATGTAATTAGCTAAATGAAAAAGTAACTGAATAACACATCATTCTGCCTAAAATCTCCTTTTGTAAGTCATATGGATAAGAAACAAAATAAAGGTAAGTGATGAGATGTTTTATTTTTGAATAAACTATTTTATTCACAACAATCTCTCTTAAAATACCTTATAGGGTTATTATAATCAAAACAGTCCTGAGCTAGATCAAGCTTTGATCTCTGCCAACCAAACTATAACTTTAATGAAATATTTTTTCCCACTAAAAAAATTTTTTTTTTTCATTAGCTAGCTCCACACTGGAGAGTTGATTTATAACAGAAAATCAAGTTTTAATTCTAACTAAAAGTGACACTGACTCTGGTTTTTCATGTTTAATACTGTAAAGCTTCTTGATTTAAGGCTATCTATGCATAAAAGTATAAAGTTATATGAATTGACGTGACTGGACTTTACTGGAGTACCGAACTGCAGAGCTCGTGCAAACATCCACATCGCTGTAATGTAATCAGATGCGTTCTTAACTGCTGCTTTCACACTGCGGTCAGTTTTTGTTGTGTTTATTTTGTTATTGAGAGGAAAGCGCGCAGCATATATAGCGCTGTGACGTCTTCTCTTGAATTGCATCAGGAAGGCTGAATTACAGTCTTGCGCTACAGCGCCACACTGGTCAAACCGCGTTATTGCAGGCTCTTACATTAGGTAAAATAAGATCAAATGACTACTCGACAACAAAAAGATTTGTCGACAATTTTTTATTGTCGATAATGTCGACTAATCGTTTCAGGCCTAATCACAATATTAGTGTTTTTACAGTATTTTCAATCAAATAAATGCAGCCTTGGTGAGAATAAGAGACTTATTTCGAAAACATATGAAACGTATGAGTAATAAATCACTGAGCCGCATTCTGCAGTGGTGCAGTAGTGGTTACTGTTCTTCACCTGTCCTCAGTGTGTGTCCTTGTGCTGTGAGAGACTCCTCTCCGTCTGCCAGAGCTACAAAAGAGATTACCTGTGTGTTTGTGTGGCCGTCTATGTTTGTTTGCGTGTGGGAGTAATGCTGAGATGCAGGATTAGCTGATTCAGGAATGGAGTTTCATTACAATGCAAGCGTCCCTTGTACTGTCAGTGGGAGCAAAATGAAAGACTATTAACAGCTCAGATTCTGGTTTCAATCTGGTTTCTTTTCTTTTCAGTTTAAGTCAGAGCTTTTTTTGTAGTTTACAGAATATTTATAAGGACAGTCATACTGCATTAACGTGGGGTCATTATTAAAAAAAAAAATCAAATAACCATAAATCAAATAATCACAATATTAACTGAAAATGTAAAAGACCAAATATTCATTTTGAGGTCTGCTAAAGATTATATAACAAACTTGTGAGACGTACTGTGTTTTTCTCTTTCAGATTAATCAAACACACTAAACAGCTTTTAGAGGAGAACGAGGAGCGTTTGTGTATAAAAGTTCTGCAGACACTTCGAGAAATGATGACGAAGGACCGCGGCTATGGGGAGAAGGTAACATACATGCTGTGGTTGCATAAAACAAATAAAAAATATCCTTCCACTTACACAATCCTGTCTTCTACAGCACTATTATACATCTTGATGAAATTACAAGAATGCTTTGGTGTGTGTTACTGGACATTTGTCCATATTACCCATAAAAATAGCAAAACAGGCCTACAGGACACGCTTCACTCCGTCTTTCCACATTAGCGCCTAAAACCAAGTTCAGAGGACTATGTTAAACATCTGACATGCTGTTTTTATTAACCTATATACTTTTATATACATAACTGCACACAAACACACACATGCATCTGTTCATGACTCCTAACACTTTATAAAACATGCTGATTTTGCTGATCTGTTCATGTCCTCCTAACACTTTATAAAACATGCTGATTTTCCTAATGTGTTTTTTTTACCATCACTAAATGAATTAACACCCAATTAACGTCACTAACATATCTGAATGCCCAAGATTTTATTATAATGTTAATTCTGGCTATATCCAATTTCTGATTTAAAGACTCCATGAAAACAAAAAGAGAGTTTAAGGTTTTAATTCTATGTCTGTAGATTTTTTATTTTATTTTATTTTGGAAAGAAAACTGCACTCATGAATTCATGGGGTCTTTAACTACAAATGACAAGATTTAGTCACACTTTTTTGTAGTTGGCAACTAATGCTTTCCGAGCTAATGCTGATAAATAACAATCACAATAATCTTGTGTTATGTCACTAACGAACATCGTTTGGCATTTTTTTATTTGTGCGTTCTCTGATTCCTTCCTTCACGATACTAACTTTGCTGTATGCTCTTCTCTTCCAGCTAATTGCCTTTGATGATGAGCTGGATGTGGCTGAGGTTGTTTTTTATTTTTGGTTTTATTATTTGCTATGTTTAGTTGGGCTTCCCGCTCTCGTGCCAATGTAGTCGTCCTACTTAGTGCTTGTTCTCTTTTCCTTTGAGATTTTTGCTGGTGTTTGTCAATGTGACTTCACCACAAACCGGCCGTTTTTGTTGTCTGTCTGTGTGTGTTGAGGTTGCGTGCAGTTAACCTCACCTGATAGTTTCAGTGTGTGTTCTTGTGCATGTGTTTTTTTTTTTACCACTGGCCTTGTTTTAGATAGCGTGTGCTGGTGAAAATGCGTGTAAGTGTATCAGCCCACCACTCTTCGTTCGCACTTCCTCTGTGTAGCCTTAATTCAAGTTTACATTCCTGTTACATTCATTGCTGAGACACAACAACAGTAGCGGTTTAACAGGGACGTCAAAATATATTATTGGCACTGTGTTTAAGCTCTGAAGAACAATTAATTACAGAGTTTTTTTTACGATAATAACACCGTATTAATCCAGCCAAAAACACATTACGCTGATGATCTAGCGAAACTGAAATATAGCCAAACCCAGTTCAGGTAAGTTGTGAAATTGTGGCTCATTCAGCTGCATTTGCAAGGAAAGCTCCAACTGAAAACGGTTTTCAGTCTTAGTTTGTGATTTCTTGATCTGACAAACCAAAAAATTGCAAATTCAGCGGTTTTATTAGCAATATAAATATTTTTTTTGTGTGTGATTTGAACTTTTAATGTGAGAAACGTGAATACATACGTTATAGAATAAAGCATAAATTATTTTATAATTAGATTTGTCTTTCCGGAAGTGCTTGCGTAAAAAAAAGTCTGGTTCTGAATAAATAAAACGCTTTGCTGCCAGTTTTCTGTTGACTATTCACAAAAATAAAGGCATACATAATAAACAGCATGGCATCCACACACCATATTGTTAAAAGCTCTGATGGATCTCTGACGCATATAAATGCGTAAACGCTTATTGAGGTTGTGGAAAAAGCAGGATCAGTTAGAAATGAAGTCGGAATACCATGAATTAGATTTCTGAATTGGTTCCAATCATCTGAAATTCTTATTAATGAACAAAATATTTTCTTACTCAGTTTTTTGGCTAGTTTTTAGGTATAAATATCGAAACATTCCTAAATCAAGATTGCGATGTAAAATGACAATATTAAGTCTTGTTTTTTGAAATATTGATCAAAATGAGTTTTTGCTTAAAATAAGAAAAATATATGGCAGTGGGGCCAGAAAAATAAACGTGTTTTCCCTTTGAATTAAGATTCTGACTTGAGCATAAACTCACATAATTTTTTCTGAAAACAAGACTTAATATCTTAAAGGAACACTCCACTATTTTTGAAAATAGGCTCATTTTCCAACTCCCCTAGAGTTAAACAGTTGAGTTTTACCGTTTTCGAATCCATTCAGCCGATCTCGGGGTCTGGCGGTAGCACTTTTAGCTGTAGCTTAGCATAGATCATTGAATCTGATTAGACCATTAGCATCTCGCTCAAAAATGACCAAAGAGTTTCTATATTTTTCCTATTTAAAACTTGACTCTTCTGTGGTTACATCGTGTACTAAGACCGACGGAAAATGAAAGTTGAGATTTTAGCAATGTATTACTCGCGCTGAAATATGCTAACTTCCGTTCAACATGGTCAAGGCAGCAAAGTTCCTTGATATAGCCGGAGCGATGGAGTTATAGTTCCTAGCCATTACGGGCGGGGACTAGAAAACAGAAACTTTTCATTTTCAGTCGGTCTTGGTACACGATGTAACTACAGAGAGTCAAATTTTAAATAGGAAAATATAGAAAAACTCTTTTGCTTTTCATTTTTGATACGATGATGCTAATGGTCTAATCAGATTCAATGATCTATGCTAGCTACAGCGAAAAGTGCTACCGGCCAGACCGGGAAGATCGGTCTGCAATGGATCGAAACGAAACGGTAAAACTCAACTGTTTAAATTCAGGGGGTTTGGAAAAGAGCCTATTCAAAAATAGTGGAGTTCCTGTAAAGCATTTTGCTTTATTATTGGTCCAATCCAATTAGTATGCAAATCAAAATATAGTTGCAAATGTCATATGCATTAGAGGAGTCGTAAATATCTAACAAATATCTTGGGCAGTGGGAAGTGTTTTCAAACTTTAGTATGCTGTTAAAAAATTTAGTGTAGGTCTGTCAGGCAAGACTATAATACGAGTAACACGATCTATGTGAGAAGCGGTGGCAATTATCTGTAAATCGAAGTTTAAAGATGAGTGCTGGCCTGTTTGAGTTGAAGTTCAGGAAGGAGGTGGGAGTCATACTTATTTATAGTCATGTCTCCTATCACTTCCAGGATGAAATGCGACCCGGTCTCCACATACAGGAATACGTGTGGAATGTCTTGAAATCCATGCAGTTGTGTGGCATGGCTCCCTCGACTTGAACAAGGAAAACATGCATTATTATTTGTGTTTGTGTGTCTGTTTGTGTGTCATCATGACTTGTATTTGTATAGGAGGAGAAGTGTAAAAGGTCACTAAAGGGTGTATTCACTTGTTTTTGGGTGCTTTTGGTGTGAAAATAAGGTCAGCAGAACACTCTCGAACAAGTTTAAGTAATACATCCTTCGAAGACAAAAAACAGAGTCAAGCCATGGTCGGCTCGGGGCGTTTAAAAATGCCATGTGTGCTTTTTTTCTATACATTATTACTAGGACAGATTAAAGATGAAGTGCTGACGGGGGCATTTCGAAAATAGGTGACACCAAGCACTCGTGAGTAAATGCGTACCCTTTCTAGACTCAGCGAAGTTCTGGGTTTGATGCAGGTATGACAGCATTTGTCTTTGTTTTATGCCGCGCACACACACCACCACACACCACCCACACACACCAATTTTGTATAAAACAATATAGTATGTGTATATATACATGTAATTTTTGGGCAGTAAGATCAGTTGTTCCTAACTGATACTGCATTCAGCAAGGACACAAAAAGGTCAAAAGGGACAGTAAAATACATTAATAAAGTTATGAAATATTGAGATTTTAAATAAAATTGTGTTATTATGAATTTTATTCATCAGGGTATCCTGAACAACAAATTACAGTTCACCAAAATATTAAGCAGTATAAGGTGATTTAAAAATTGATATTACTAAGAAAGTTTCTGAGCAGAAACCGATTTAGATGATTCTGAAGGCCATATACCCTAAAGATGGAGTGATGATGCTGAAAATTCAGTTTTGCATCACAGGAATAAATTGCATTCAAATTACAGCTCCCAAATTTTTGAATGGTTGTATATGTACCGTAATATAATTCCAGAAATAAAGCTATATAAGCGAGGCCTAATTACATACAACATGCACACACATATAATAAGAAAGGGATTAATGTGAGGTCCTATACACACACACACACCCACACACACACACACACACACCATATATATATATATAATAATATATATAATATATATAATATGTGTGTATATTAGTGCTGTCAAACGATATGTCGGGATTAATCCTCCAAAAATAAAAGTTTGTGTTTACAGAATATATGTGTGTACGGTGTATTTGATTAGGCTATATATAATAGACACACATGCATGTATACGATTAAGAAAAAAGTTATTCTTATATATAAATATATATAAATTAAAATTATATGAATATAAATATATACATGGAAATACATGGAAATATTTTAAATATATATGCTGTATGTGTGTGTATTTATGTATACGTAATAAATATACACAGTAAACACACACATATATTATGTAAATAAATACTTTTATTTTGGATGCGATTAATAATTTGACAGTATTCATTTAGCAGACGCTTTTATCCAAGCGACTTACAAAGGAGGACAATAAAAGCAGTCAAAAATAACAAAAGATATATATGATGATATTTTGCAATGAGTCGATGTTTTGATGATGATTGGTAGGTCGTGTTCAATTAGAGCGCATATGAGTCTGAGGACCTGCTACACACTTACACACGTGTTCACAACTAGCCCGTGTTCAATGACCATCCCTGCTCATCACATACGACACCGCTCACTCTGTGTCTCTCTCTTCATCTGATTACTAAGAGAATGTGTATCTCTGGTCAAAGAGGTGTGTGTGGTTGTGTGTGTGTATTCGTGGTGTGTGTGTGTGATATACGGAGGGATGGGGGGTAATATGGCTTAGGTTGACAATGCGGCGGTGCTGCTGAGCAGAGAAGCTTATGTAATGTGGATGGAGAGAGTGGTGTGTGTGTGTGTGTGTGTGTGGTGTGTGTGTGTGTCTCCTTCACCTGACTGGCAGCCCTCTTAGCCATAAGTAGTCTACTTCTTTCTTTTTTTCTTCTTTCTCTCTCGCTCTCTCTTCTTTCTTTTTCTCTTTTCTCTGTCTTAATATTTTCCGTGCTGCTGTCTCTGTTTCACAGCTCTGACTTTCTCATTCTGTGTCATGTGTTGGATGTGGTAACACTTTAGTATAGAGACCAATTCTCACTATTACAGTGCTTATAGCATGCCTATTAATAGCATATTGGCTGTTTATCAGAACTTATAAAGCATATATTCTGCATGACCATATTCTACATCCCTAATCCTACCCAATACCTAAACGTAACAAATACCTTACTGACTATTAATAAGCAGCAAATTAGGAATTTACTGAGGCAAAGGTCATAGTTAATGGTTTGTTAATAGCGAGAATGGGACCTTAATATAAAGTGTGATCTTTTATTTATTCTTTTTATAAGTCTGTCTGCCTCGGTTTCTGTCTTACTCGCTGTTCTGTTTTTTTTCTGTCTGTCATAATCTTTCTTTCTGTCTTTCTCTCTCACTTTCTTTTTCTCTGCCTGTCTCTCTCTCTCCTTGTTAATTCATTGTTTGTTTATATTTTTCATTGTCTTTACCTGTCTATCTTTTGCTCTGTCCCTCTCTTTCTCTCTGTATGTGTCTCTCTCTATGTCAGTAGATTGAGTCGGTTCCAGTAGTCAGTGTGTGTCAGTTGGGGTCGGTTGTCCTCATGTGTTCTCTGTTATCTCTGGCTCCTCCTCTGCACGTCTGGTGTTGTCCATCAGGGGGAGCTGTGGACACATCCGTCCCTGCGCATACCGCTGTCCCAGTTTCCTTGCCTTCGTGCAGCACGATTCCTGGACTCCTGCCAGCTCGCAACCAGAGGTTACATAAGACCTGCCCTTCTTTTTTTCTGTTTATTTTTTCCTGGAATCCAGGCTCTTTACTGATGTGTGACCTTCTGCAATAATTGGCAATAAAAGTGTGAAGGGCTATTTACCAAAAGACTCTGGCAGTGGCGAAGACCCTCCGGTGGACATACAACATCCTAAACCCTTTTGTGAATGCAGCAGTTCAGTTTCCGTCTTATTAGACTGAAATGTGTAAATGAGGTCACCAAGTGAGTTTCCTTCAGTCTTTAGGCCAGAGCTTTAAGACAGACACGCATTTATGTTATTGAGCTCATCAGGTTAGAAAGTGTGTTTGCAAACCCAACCGGGCTTTTTTTCGACAATGACAGTGACTGAAATGAACCCTCGAAGCTTCTCGCCATTGACATGCACCGTAAAGAAAAAGCCGTGATATCAGTGAATGCTCGAGGTGCTTCGTCCCCACACCCAACAAACTTGTGACACACAAACTTGGGACTTGCACTGGAAGAAAAAGTAGCCAAGAGCTCTTTGAAAAGTCAGTGTTAAATCGAATTCGGATTCATTACCGGACGGATGTGCAGATGAATGGATGTGCTTTATCGATTTCTCATGGGGAAATTCACAAGAAAGTGTTTTTATAGCTTGTGATGAAAGCATGCATTTATGGTGGCTAGAGAGGGACATTTCACATTCACACCTTGTGTTTTGCAGCAGCATTATTTTCCAGCTGAAAAATTATATCGCAGAAAGGGAGATTCCTTACTGGTTGCAGTATTACTCACACAAACATGTGCGTGCGTCACGGCTGTTGCTAATTTAGAACCCCCCTCTTTTTCTTTGTGTTAGAATGGTTCCAGACAACATGCTCAAATTTTCCTCTTTGCATCCTTTTGAATCAAACAAACGTTTATGATATCAAATGGCACTGAGTGTTTATGCTATCTGAATCTTTTTTTTTTTGGTCGATAGTAGTATACTCAAACTAGTCATAATTTTCATTGTCTCTGACGTGTCGTACAAGGAACTGTTTGCGTGCCGTGCATGTAGCCTGCTTTGCTCGTTCCTTTTTGCTCTTGCACGACTTTAACTTTTTGATTTTATGTGTCTTTTCTTGTCTTATTAATGCACCAAAAATTGTGGAAATACTTCCATGTGAATGTTGTGACAGGACCAAACAAGTTGCACATGCCTTTTTGAAAATCAACCCCACACACAAAAAAAAAAAAACTTTTTTTTTCCCCACACCCAACTTGGTAACACTTAAGTGTAATGTCTTTTTCTGCCAAGTCATGGCTTGAGAACACATTACATAACTGCTTGAGAATCGGTATTGAAGCCTTTTATGAAATACGTTTGCGTGCACATTTTTCCCTTTTTCCCCACTGCGATGACCCTTTTTGATAAGAAGCCGACATGTAGGCTGACCTGCTGAGGTCAATCAACCCTACGCTGGCATAGATGAATGTGCAGCCTTCCCAATCTGCAGACGCTTAAGTGTAGGAAAGTCTATTCTCTCAGGCTGGTTATTTCTGATGGGTCTGATGCACGCTGCATTAATGAGTTTCTAGTTTGTCAAGGGCATTAACACGTTCTAGCAGTGCCAGAGACTAATCTGCATTAACTAACTCATGACTTTTTATCTCCATTAGCTTGCACCCCCACCAGAACCAGAGGTCCCAGCAGAGGTGTGTCCAACACATATTCACCCTCCCTGCCAACCTTGGGCTGGGATGTGGGAATATGGGTTGTTGCAGTCAGTAGTTGATCGTCTCATACCATGTCCTTGCCTCATTGCATTGCAATAGCCTCTTTATCTCCGCTTTGAGTCATCTCTGCCCATGCAAATGGGAAAACAAAGCCCCACGCTGGCACACACCACACTTAGATCTTTCCTCTTAGATCTGTTTTCCCCCTCGGTGTGGAAATATACCAATAAGCTGACCTCTTTTTGGTCTTGCTGATTATCGATTGGGATCTGGTCGTCAAAACCCATTAATTTTCTCCATTGAGAAGTTACCTGATAACAAATGACCTTTCAAAAGAAGCATACCATGCGCTCAGAGATATATGCTTCTGTAGAAGTCGGGATTTGTATGATCTCAGCTTTTCAGCTTTTTTCTTTCTAGATTTCAACAGTTTTATTTGTAAACCGTGTTTACTAACCAAGTTATAGATTCGATTCTGAAGAAGGGTCCTCCAATTAAAGTTGCTGTTATTATGGCAACAAAAAACATGCTCAAAGAATTCAACACATTGACCTTCCACTCCCATGAAACACTGCAAATAATTTAAGTAAATGAGTTTTCATGCACTTTCTCTCTTATATTTGTTTTTGAATATTTTGCTATAATTAATGGTATGTTGAATTTAATAATAATTTATAATTATTGTTAGTATTATTATGTTCTTGTTGATGTTATATAACATAATGTATAATCATGAATGACTTTAAGTCAATAGTTTTATATTTTATTGTCATGCTTGGCATTCACTGTGCTTCATGGGATGTGTGGTTAAAGGTATAGTTCACCCGAAAAGTAAATTGTGTGTCATTACTCACTCTCCATGGTGTTCCAAACCTGGAGTTCTGTTTTCTGCTGAACACAAAGGAAGATATTTTGAAGAATTTTGATGAACCAAACATTGTTGGTCCCCATTGACTTCCATAGTAGGGAAAGAAATTATGTGGAAGTCAGTGGGGACCATCACATTTTTGATTATCAGTATTCTTCAGAATATCCTCTTTTATGTTCAACATAAGAAAGAAACTCATACAGGTTTGGAACGACATGAGGTGAAGTAAATTATGACAATTTTCATTTCTGGATGAACTATCCCTTTAAAAAATAAATCCTTTATAAAAGAACGCTGGTACGTTTCATTTCTTCTCTGATTTTCTTAAATATTCTGATCCAAATCAAAGTTTACTAACCAAATTTCAGGGTGAATCCTAAAGAAATATCCTATATGGATCCCCAATCAGTAAAAGTTGCTGTTGCAACAAGAACAGCTAAATTACAGCTAATAATATTTATATTTTTAACTTTTCTCTGACTTTCCAAAGTTTTTAAAGTTTTTCATTCATTCCGTGAACTAGTTGAATTGGTTTATGACTTCAAATCCTTTCTTCAATTTATTTATTTAGTTTTTGAAATGCCTGTGGAGAAACTGAATGAGGAAGAAACCTTCTGAAACCAAGGCTGCAAAAAAGTGGTCTGTCGCTGTTGTACATTTTGCATGTACCCACATACTGTATATCCGTGTGTATGACAGACAGGGAGAAGAAAGGACGAAAAGCAGACCTACCGCTTTTCCAAGGCAGCTGAGGGCATGGGCCGCAGTGTGTGTCAATAGTAGACAGGATCCATTACATAATCTGGATAAAAGTTTTCTCTCTCTCTCATTCCTCTCACTCATGGCTAACGTTTCTAACTTTGGCGCCCTGTGCGGTGCTTATGTAATTAACATGGTTTCAGTCCCTCTCTTGCTGCTGTAGAAACACAACTACGGTCCGACATAAAACAGATGGCCTGTAGAAGAGGTTAGAGAGTGATCTGCAAACAACACGGTTTGTATTCATTAAAGGGAAGGGGATTCAAAACCAAATATTATGAAATTTATTATTATAGTTTTACTGTTTACTCTTTCCTGCTTTCTTTTAGGGATTATTTTAGGGCTTTATGGATAAACTGAAGCTCATGCTCCTATGCTCTGCATGATGTTCCTCAGCGCCTGTCTGCTCCCAAACACACACATGTTCACACACACACACACAACATACACACCAAGCCTTCATTTAACTGCATGATGTAATGCGCCCATTTTTTGTGCATGTTAATAGGACTAGTTCTCAGTCTTGACCCCTTTCTGTTTTTATGCTTCTCTTTCTCCTCCTTTGTGCTTATGCTAACTCACGTCACTCAGAGTTTGTCCAAAACAGCCTCAGAAGCCACTGGAGGATTAGAGCAAGGGTAGGGAAAGACAACAGGGATCGGGGCCCAGGACGCACACCCTGGGCCACCGCTTGATTTGGTCCGTTCACAATCACCCGGTTCACACCCCTCTGTCTGATCCAAAGGGTGGAGGTTTCACTGGAATCAACTATTTGCTATTATGTTTGTAGCGCGATGATCGTTTATAGGTGATAAATCTTGATGTATGTGAGTGTGGGTGTGGTTTCACGGGCTCGGGTAGGGTTTTTGAAGGGAGCGTTGGGTTTGTTTTAACTGTGAATCATGAATTAGGATCAGTCTAATGAGGTGGTGTCTTGTCTCGAGGTTCTGGTATTATGAGGTAGAAGGGACTAAGGGAAAGGGATCTAGCGTTATCAGATTTGGCCTTACTTTCTGACCTGTTTATGACTAACTAATCAAATGTACAGGAACGAGGTGGTGACTGGTCTTGAGGAGGAGTGAGTAGATCCCACAAGGAAAGTAATCGGTAACACTCCCCGCTTTCTGAGCTGTTTATGGAACACGTTATGAGAATTCAGATACTATATTAATAATACATCTTAGACAGTTAACATGCAAATACTGCATAACCTAAAATAGGTACTTTGCTAAGGTGGAATCAAAGTTGATTTGAGTGATGCTCTTTAAGGTGTAGCAAGTATTATTATGAAGAAGAAAAGCCATTGCAATGATAATAAAGCATTTGGCATTTTAAATACACTCTCATCAAAGTTGGTTAAGATTAGTCTTGCAGTAAAAACGGTAATATTGTGAAGTATAACAATTTTTAAAAAACTTTTATTGATAGTTGTGTTTTTTAAGCCTAATTTGTTTCTGTATGTTTTTTTTTTTTTTTTCTGTATGGTGTTCAAGAAACATTGAAAAAGTTGTTCTGTCATTTGTTTTTTATGGAACTATTTTTTAGGACTCCATAGAAGTGTTAAAAAGAAGTAAAAGACAGGGCGGTTTTAATTTATTTATATTTATTCAAATAGAAATACTTTATATGTCTTTACTATCACTTTTGATCAATTTAACGCATTCTGCCTGAATTCAACTATTAATACTAACTATTAAAGAAATTCTTACTGACCCCAAACACAAATAATATACAGGCTTCAAGTTAAAGGGGTCATGACATGGATTTTTTCACTTTAATATGTTCCTTGAGGTTTACTTATAACATTAATAAAGTTTTTTGCACAAAAAAACAAAACAAATAAATGTGGAAAAATGATTATTTTCAACCCTCATTCTGACCCTCTGTCTAAAACGACCTGTTTTTAAGGGGCGTGTCCTTTAAGACTTCCCAGTAATCGGCCACTGTTATTATTGGCTAAAGTCATTGCATAGGAAACTGTATCAATGCCCCCTCTTATTGCATGTGAGTGTTTTGACAACATAATCAAAATAAACAGTCATTTTCAGACAAACATTATGAAATCATTTACTTATGGTTTGTGATAAGCTGCAGTCAGATCTAGTACCGCTTCATCTTACAATAAATGTTTCTTTGTAAACTCTCCATGACACTGTGCCTCGTTTACAAAACAAAATACTCCGATCAATCCTCAGACACATCCGGGATGCCATTAGAAATAAATTATCCACTTGTTACTTATGCTGGGATCCTTCTGATATCTGTACAAAGATGCGAACAAGCTTTTTAAACCAAACGCGTCAAAGCAAACGTTCTTTCACTCTATTTGTCCTGACGACAGACTCAAGCACGTGGACTGTGTCAGAAAGCAAACGCGCATCTGTATACTGTATCCAGTGTAGACAAGATAGCGGCAGTGATTGTAATTTCTTTTTGCTTTTGATGTGACACTCGCATTCAGCATGATCAAGTGTCAGCCGTTAAGTGGCCTATGGTGAGAAGAAGACTATTCGTCAATGTCTTGCTCTGGAGGCAGTGTTTATGCAAACGACTGCGCCAGGTGATGTCACCTTGCCCCTCAGATTCAAAATAGCCATTTTTGGAGCTTGATTAAATAAATGTTTTGTTTATAACGAGGAGGATGTTTTAAGCTATGAAACTTGCAGGATTTTTAATGGCAACTTATATGCCAAAAAAAATCAAAGAAATTTGATTTCTCATGTCATGACCCCTTTAAATGTTGGAAAAGTTTCTCGTTGACCACCTGTGGAAGGATACATGTGTATTTCTCCATTAAAAAAGATACAATATAATATCTCAAATCTGCAGCCACATTCATGTCAAAATCTGTTTGTTTTCATAATCTATTTCTTTATTTTCAAATCAAACCATTTGATGATGTCTGTCATGGTGGCACACTGATGTTCGGCGTTGATGATGTTTGTCATAATGCCCCTCCTGTGACTCCGCCCCCTTCCCTGTTGTCAGAGTGAAGATTTGAGGCAAGTCCTGGTGAACCGTTACTATGGCAACTTCAAGCCGGGAGGCAGGCGAGACAGTTTGACCAATTTCAGCAACGGGCCGCTCACCCCCGGCGGGCAGTCCAAGACACCTACAGGTTTGTGCAGCACCTTAAGTTTCTTATAATAGATGATGCAAGCTGACCTTTTCAAACATAGACACCAACTTCATTTTGTAATACCCCGCTGTTAAGATGACTCCCTCCCCGACCACTTTCTTCTCTATGCTATGTGTTCTATATATTCGGAGCCATCGCTGTTGCCAGGCGACAAGAATATGGCACCCGCACTTCCTCCGCACTTAAAGCGAATATCTCTTTAGAGGAAACTTACTGCAGATGATAGGAAAACTAGGTTTTGGTCAAACTTTGACCCAAACTTACCAAAAAGGTCATTTGTTTGGTCAGTTATTGACTACCAGTCCTTAGATTTCATGTAAAATTGCTGCAACATCTCATCAAAAAGGCCTGTTCAAGTTCTTAACACTGAATGCAGTTGAGATTTGGTCATGAATTGGTTTGATTTTATTTGATTTTTGTTGTACCGTTAAAATTTGATCGGAACTGAAAAAGGGCAGCAATTATATAAGAAATGGACTTGTATTTGGACAAATATAATTAATTGTAATTGATTTTGTTAGTTGGTCGTAATGACTGAATATTTCAGTGAATATGTGTCTGACATTATAATTCTAACTAATATACAATTTGTCATATGATAGTCATGTAAAGCATTGAACTGGTAAGCCAATTATCCCGGTCTGGTAAAGATGTTTTAAGTTTATAAAAAGAAGTCTCTCGTGCTTCACAATGCTGCATTATTTGATCTAAAATACAGTAAAAACATATATTTACATTATTATTCAAATAAAAGTTTGATTTTTTTACATATTCAAATATTAAAATACATGTTTTTTAAATCAATGTTTTAAAATAATTTTTCATATTACAAAGTAATTTATTCCTGTGATAGCACCGTACATTTCATCTACTGATTTGGTCTCATGTAGTAAACATCTTAAACTGTGTTACAATCGATGTCGAAAACAGTTTGTGTACTGAGCTGTTGTGGATATGTTGTTTTTTTGCTGGATTTTTTGATGAAGAGAACTTTTAAACGAAAAATTTATTGCAAAGAAATCTGTTGTAGCATCAAAAATGTCTTTACTGTCACTTTTGATTAATTCAGTGCATCCTTGCTAAATAAAATAAGTCATTTCTTTCAAAAAATCACCCTCCCTTGAAACTTTTGAACTGTGGTATATGTATAATATTTATATTTAATATTCTTTATTCCCAGGAGGTGGTGGAGGTTCAGTGGGCAGTCGAGGGGAGATTAGCCTGGCAGAAGTGCAGTGTCATCTGGACAGAGAAGGTGCGTCTGACCTGGTCATTGACCTCATCATGAACGCCACGAGTGACCGAATCTTCCAGGAAAGCATCCTGCTGGCCATCGCTCTGCTGGAGGGAGGGAACCCTGTCATACAGGTGAGATCAGCTCTCACTTCTTGTGTTTTTGAGGGGTTGTTTTTATGACTTACATGAGATAAGCCTCTGTTCTGCTTTTAAACCTCTCATGTCATGTGCAAACCTGCAGTGAATTCAGATACTGTAGTAAACAACGATTGTGGCACTTGTGTGTGGCACAGTGTGTCAGCTGATCCAGGGCAGATGTGGTCAAATTAACAGTATGCATGACAGAGCTAATTACCACGTGAACTAAAGCATATCCAGACCCTTTATCTGAATTGCTGTTTTGATGCAAGGTGGGGTTTTTGCATATCTCATCTGTGTGTAGGAAAGCCGTGTCCTTTCCTTTGAAATGCAGGGCATCCTCCTCTGGTGCAAAACAGGAAGAGGGAAGGAGAGCATGCATTGAATTGAGATAAGAAAACACTAATAAGGCCGCTGCAGGCGCGCCAGATAGCTCGGGTCACTAAAGAGTCAGTGGGTAAATTGAAGAAAACAGAAAGTGCAGGGAGAGAGAAAATGAGAGAGGAACTAAAGGAATGTAGGGAGGCTAAGGCTGTTTTCAAGAATAGCAACTTTCTACTTAGTGAATATATTTATGGTAGGTTAAACTTACTAAAAATAGGCATTATAAGTAAGTACAGTATTGTACTATTGTATCACATGACCTCATGAAGCTACATGTTTAATTAATAGGCGTCTATATATCATCTTGGCAACAAAAATGGGTATTTTAAATTTTTGATATGTTTATTTATTTTGTTTTGTTTTGTGTAAAACCATCTTCATATTTGGCAGTTTAGTTTAGTTTAGTTTAGTTTGGGGAAAATATATTTGGCAGTTTGATCAAATAATTACGGTGGCCGAGAAGTGCAAAACAAATCACAATTCTGAAAACAAATATTACAAACGCAAATGCAAATCTAAAAACACAAAATAACAAATCAGAAAACACATCAACAATTCCGAAAACAAAATAACAAGTCAGAAAACAGAATGACAAATCCAAATTAGATTTGCGTTTGTAATTTGTTATTTTGTTTTTGGAATTGTGATTTGTTTGTGTATGTGTTATTTTTTTTTGGAAGGCGATTTGGTTCCAATTCTCGGCCACCGTAAATAATATATTTGACTTGTTTTATTTTTCAAATCAATTCAAGTCTATTTGTATAGCACAAAATGCATGTTTATTTGCAATATTTTTATCATTTAAAAAATAAATCTAAGTTCACATTGAACACATTGCATTTTCAGAGTTATTTTATATCATTGACATAATTATATATTATGAAGACTTCAGATGCAAAAATCTCTAAGTCTGTATAAGAGTTGTCATTCAAATAGCTTCTTATAGGCTCATATGAAATGTCATTGACACATTTAAAAAACAAAATAAGGCATGTCAAATAATGACTAATACTTTTAGTTGCCATTAAAAGTGAAATGACTGAACCCTAACATAGGAGCCTAATAAAATGCTATTAACAATCTCAGACAGATTAGAGTTTTTGTATCTGACGTTTTCATATATATTACAGTTTTTATTTTTTTATTTTACAGTTTTACATTTGTTTAATTAATGGTTTAAAGCACACCTATATATAATATATTATGATTTATATGATTTGTATTTTTTTTTTTGTTTATATATATATGTTTTATTTTTATTATTATTTTGTAAAAATAATGGTTTTGGTTTTTGTTTAGCTTTTAAAAGTGGTATACTGCATATTTTGGCAAAAGAAGCAATCTGTATATTTTATGCATACAGAAAATGTGCATAAAAGCACTGTACATTGCAGTATTAGTAGTAGTCTGATAGTAATATGTTATTCAGTGACACTAAGGCAAAGCGAGCGCTCGTCCAGTTCAGAGCAGGGCCACACGTCACCGTCTGCAGTCGCACAGCCAGGGTTTTGCAGGTGCAGTGCGGTTGCTATGGCAACCTGGCAAATGGCTAGCCTCGATGCGAGGTTGCGTGCGGACAGGGAGGGTGATGCGTGGCGGCGGAAGCAGTCAATGTCAACGAATTGTAGAGCAGTTAGATTTCCCAGCCTGGCAGGGCTGGTTTCTGTGCTCACACATGTGTTTTGCGTGGGTGCTTGTGTAAATAGGCACGTTGCATAATCAGCCCTGTTACTAGCATAGGCATTCTACTTAATGATACTCTGGCTTCCCAACAGGCACACGCTCACATGACTGCATTACATAAGCCAAGCCCGTGGTGAATAATGTAGAAAACACTCTTGACAGCTCTGCTTCTGTGCTGTTTTTGTGCTTTTGTGATTGAGAGACAGAAAAAGAGAGCAAAGTGATTGAGAGGGACAGATACAGATACACACAAAGAGATAAAAGTGTCCATAATGACGTGAAATGCCAGTTGTGTTCTCATTATCATGACCGTGTGGCATCTTTGTTTACCTTATAAAGGCTCACAAAATCTTGTACATCTCATTCCTTATAAATCTCACAAAACTTGTCAAGAACATATTTCACCTCAAAATCAGATGAAAACAAGTCAAATTATTAATCTGCAAGAACATGAAACCTATATTTAGGAATTTTTTTACAATTACTCAAGTTCAAGTTGTTCTAAAATTGTTTTTCCAACCTTGTTTTCCAAACCTGTGTCAGTTTCTTTCTTTTGCTGAAGATCCCTTTAACTATCCCCTTTAACAAAATAATATCCTTATGAAAAATGTTAAAAATATATAATATATGTTTTGACCTTTTTCTATTTGCCTATCTATCATCTGTCTGTCGGTTGTCTGTTGTCGGTCGGTACTATATACTATTTCTATTTATCTATCTATCCTATTCTGTCTATGTTATCTGTCTGTCTGTCTGTCGTTGTTGTCTGTCTGTCTTTATATATCATCTACTTATCTATCATCTATATGTCTATTACTATCTATCTATCTGTCTATCGTCTATCGTCTATCTGTCTATCTGTATATCATCTATCGATCTGCTATCTGTCTATCTGTCTGCCTGCCTGCTGCTGCCTGCTGCCTGCCTGCGCTGCCTGTCGTCTATTACCGTTTTCAGTTGTGATATTTAAATACATGCTGTAATATATAAATGTTATATTAAACAAGTACAATATAATTAAAAATCGAATACATTGTACACAGACGTGCTTTTACAATTTCGTCTCTATCCCAAACAGACATTTATTTGGAGAAATAGAAAATGTAAAAAAGAAATTAAGATAATATAATAATGAATAAATAAGAAATTAAATGAACAAATAGACATAGTAAAGAGCTTTAGGTAGGATACAATGATAATTTACTGTACATACAATCAGTATAAAGATAGTACAACACTTATAGCCATAATCTATAAACACCACTGTTGTTTTTACATTACAATGATCAGAATGATATTTTTCACATTATGATAATAAGAATTGAGGATGGAAATGTGCATAAATTCAATTAAAATAAGTTTACAATGCATAAAAAAATCTATAATGGTTTTTAAATAGTCTCTTTTTTTCTCTCTTTAATTCCCGATAATGTGTTGCAAACCTGTTGCGCTTGTCTGCGTCAACCTCAGTGCGTTGGGTTAGATTGGTTAAGCATTCTTGCAGCGCTAAAAGGGTTTTGTGGATAACCTGCATGACACATTTGCAGCCCATTTGCAGAGTCATTTGGGTGTCTTTTGAAGGATGTGAAGAAACCACATGAAAGAAGGAGAGAACTAGGGGGTAGTCTGCACTTTAAACGTGTGTGTGCGGGGTAACATTCTCTAGTGTTAACAGGGGAATTACTGAGTTTACTCATTGTAAATCAGCTTCTTTTAAGAGGATTTATTCTGCTGTCCTCTGCTACACCTTTCTCAGTAAATGCTCTGGGTTTGCAAGTTCCTAAACTCCAGATTCACTTCATTCTACAACATCTCTAGACCAAAATTACACCCAAAATCAAATTAAATACAAAAGAAGCCTATTACAATACAGTTTATATATATATATGGTAACACTTTAGATTAGTAACACCTATTCACTATTAACTAAAGTAGCTGCTTATCAGCATGCATATTATTACTATTGGTTGTATCAGTACTTATAAACACACCATTCTGCAGGACCATATTTGAAATCCCTCATCCTACCCAATCCCTAAATAACATACCTTACTAATATTAATAACTATTATATATTGTATTACCTTATCAAATTTAATAAAAAAAACTAAAGCTTATTTTTTGATGGTTTTGCTTCGTGATATATTAGAGTAGATTAGATTAAGTTTTTTTAATTATATCATGTTTTATAGTTTATAGTATTACCAAATATATCAAATATTAATTAATTCATTTCAAAAAATTATATTAATATTTTAATTTGGTAATTGTTTCTGCATCATTGCATAGGTGGTTGTACTACATTTGATAATTTAATTAAACGTGAAAAAATTAATTACAGTGAAGCGGATAGCGTACTAAAAAACACACACACAAAATAAAAAAAATGGAATTAAATAACGAAACATATGCCACAGTTAAAAAAAAAAAAAAATAATATCTATATTATATATATTTTTTATTTTTTTTTTTTAACTGTGGCGATTATTTCGTAATATAATATAATGGTTCATCAATATGGGGGAATTTGACCCAGGCATGTTCAGAAGATTTCAGATTGAAAGTATGTTGAATTCAAAAGCATTTTGATAAGACCATGAATTTGGAGGTCCTTGGAGGTTTGCTAGATCATATCTCAAGGGTGTTAAATGGTTAGTTGAGTCAGTAAGTGCATCATTGTCGGCATGACATTGATAAAAAGAGCCATGTGATTGGATGACTGTACCGAGTGACCCGGTATAGATAGAGAAGTGAAACGGGCCAAACAGCGAACCCTGGGTTTGTGGATTTGGTTTGATGTATTACGCAGGTTAAATGAAAACCAAAAAAAGTGCAGGCAGATCAAGAAATAATATTAAGCAAGGATGCTCTTGCTGATGTAAGTTCTTTGCTTACTGTAACGTGAGATATTTTGGTACAGGGTTTTTCAATCCTGGTTTATAGATGGTCAGGCTGGTTGATATTTGCCTTAATGCTGCAAAACTATTCCCATGAAAAGAAGAAAGATATTAACTTTAAAGCTCCTCATTAGAGCCATACAAGTGGTATTTTGTGGCGCCGAGTGAATCTGAAGCAAATCAGAGGATGAATCACATTACTTGGCCTTGCATAATATGGCCTGGTTCATGAACAGAGAGGCATTTGTTTGATCGCTGCACAACAACACAAGCCAATTGCCCTCAACAATTTGTTTGTTTACAGAGGTATTCTGGGGTGGTTGTCAGGATAACACATGCTGTTACCAGGGAAAGGGAAAAAGAGGGATGCAAGTTGAGGAGAGAGAGGTAATGGACTGAATAATAGGGAAGCAGATAGATTATGCAAAAGTTGAGGGCAGAGCGAGAGAAGCAGGCAGAGAGGACGGGGAAGTGTGTTGGTGAACACAAAGAGAAGTGGGACAGGGCAAACCACACGCTGTCTAGCCTCCCCAACTTCCAGATCTGTGTGGAAATGCGTTTCTGTATGTGTGCACACTTGCTCATGGCTTTACCGCATACCTAATATGGACCAGCTATAACAATACAGTAAGAACAAGGGACTTTCCCAAACAGGATTATTGTGCAAGGCTTCTTTTGCATGGACATGGCACTAAATTTAGTCGCCGTGCCCAAACTGACCTGTGCAACGAGGTTTGTCTCGCTCCATTTAGGCCTTGCTGTTTGTTTAAGCAGTTGAAAAAAGGCTGTGATTGTGGAAATGTTTTGACAAGAGGACGTGACTCAAGTGCAAATCGTTTTTCCACTCATTTGTTATGGTGATATGTTGTTAAATGTTGTGATGAATGAGTTGAGAGGCTGTCAAAAATATATTTCTGTTCGTTTTTGTTCAGTATGATTTATACATTGAACATGCATGTATGATTTATACATACATGAATGTGCACTACCGTTCAAATGTTTGAGGTCAGTAATATAATTTTGGTTTTCAAAGAAATTTATACTTCTATTCAGAAAGTATGCATTGAATTGATCAAAAGTGACAGTAAAGACTTTGACATTGTTAAAGGAAATTCATTAAAGATTCCTGAAAAATATACTGTATTTCCACAAAAATATTAAGCAGGTGATTAAAATGCTGAAAATTAGCGGTGCCATTCACACAAATAAATAAATTAAAAGTTATTTTAAATTGCAATATATTTCACAATATTACTGTTTTTACTGTATTTTTAATTAAATAAATGCAACCTTTGTGAGCATAAGACACTTATTTCAAAAATAATAAATACATTTAAATAAATAAATTTTGCTGGTAGCGTAACAATAAACCAAACACAAAACTTTTTTTAACGTCTTTTTTTAGAAATATTTAAGGAAGCCCTCACACATCTTAAGATATTTTAAGGAAGCCTTTACTGTTGTCCATAAGATTTGATCCAAACGTTTTTTGTTTTGTGTTTTGTTTAGTTTTATTATTTCTTTTAACAAAAAAGAAAAACACACCTTAAGACATATTTGTTTTAGGAAGCCTTCACACCTTTTAAGACATTTTAAGGAAGCCTTCACTGTTGTCCACAAGATTTGATCCGAATATTTTATTTTATTTTTGATCTTTTTTTGCTGTACAGAACTTTGGTACATTGTGGTTTTATAGATACATTTTTATTTGATTTTCCAAAAACAACAATGATATTTTATGAAACAATTAAATTATGCCATCTGATCAGTAAAAAAAATTGACAGTCTCAATGCTGTCGTATTGCTGATATTATGATATGCATCGTTAGTGTCATCATTATGGTGTTCACCTTGAGCACCTTAGAATCATTGTAGCTAGCTTTGCACGAGCAAACAATTAAATGTATCTAATTTTTAAATTAAATTAACATTTTACATTTAATTTAATTTTCAGTAATTTTTTTAAAAGATTTATTAAATCTAGTTTCATTTTAAAATCTCAAAATGTACACTTGTCACGACTAGGCCTCAAGTCTGTGTTTATCATTGCTTTTCCTAAACCACTCACCAGAGTCATCTGAAAGTCACAGGTTGCCAATGAGAAATGATGAGGTCACAGGATACATGAGATCCAATTTCACACACTTGAAGCAGCCCACAATGAACTGAATAGACATAATAAGGAAGGGTGGAAATTACCATTCTAAATCAGAATCCATTGGCGCTCGGCTCAAATATGGGCCTGTATTTTGTAAAACCTCCAGGCCAGACAGGAGTCGGAAGGGCAGACAGGACTTCATCTGTGGTGAGTAATGCTCAAGTAGGAGTGGGAGGGAATGAGAGACAGAGAGAGTACAGTGCTAAAGCAGAGTGTGTGAGAACAGCCGAGTTCTGGATGACCCGTGACGGAAGCGTCGCCCACTCGCTCTGCAGCAAGTGGGCAGCAAGCCTGAAACACTTGAGCAGCAATTCTCACACACACACACACACACAATCTCCCACTCTGTGACATCAGTGTATGCATTCCTCTGTGACAGAACAATGTAAAATACTCACATCAAACATTCTAGAAGATCAAATATATACTCTCAGAGACAAATTCCAAAGCCAAAGCCAAAAATAGACGCTCATAATCAACCTGTTTTTAAACAGCATGTCAAAGGTTTTGCAAGAGAGTGGAAAATAAACTAATAAAGACCACTATAAATTAGTTTTTTTTACGTCATAGTTTTAGTGAGTTTTTGGTGAATTGCATGGGTCAAATTTCATTTTTCAAGTATTAAAACACGATGGTGTTAATAACTTGAAATGATTGTATTATGTAAGAAGAAAATGCTGAGACAGCTGAGTCGATCTGAGAAAGTATAAAACAAAAAGAATTTGTTTCAAATCGCCTGACATAAAAATAAATCAAAATTATTAAAAACCAAAATAAATATAAAAATGAAATGCCAATTAAATGAATATGAAAAATATAATCCAAAATTTTGTAAGAAATACTGTAATAATGTCTAAGTAATAAGTTACTCACCCTCATATTTTATTTTATTGTTTGTATTATTCTAATGATTTCTTTTTAGTTCGTTTGTGGTGGTGGTTTTTTCTTTATTGTATGGGGCCAAACAACTTTCTTCAAAAAATCTCATCTTTAAAATTTTCATCTTATTCGGGGGTGAACTATCCCTTGAAGCATCCTTTTTTGGCTTTATAGCATATGCTGCATATAGGCTGCGTTTTACACTTGGCATTACTGCCATCGGATCGTCTTTATTAGAGTTTCAATAGCGACTCTGTTCTTCTGACAGTCGGAGGGGGAGAGGGGGAGCGGCATTTGCGTATGTCGACCTGCGGAATGCAGACACGATGGCTGGATTGCCTTTAATTACACTGAATCCGACACAATGCGGTCCTCGACTACCTCTGGACCAGGACACGCTGATCAGATAACATTCTGATCAGAAGCGCGTTTACACTTGTCTTTTCAATGTGTATGTGGACAACATCCGGATACAGGTCGCTTGTTAATGCCAAGTGTAAACGCAGCCTTAGTTTCTTTTAAAAAGAGAAAGTGACACATTCATTTGAATGCAGGAGATGAGCCGTGTTATTTCCAGCTGGTCCGCACACACATACACATTACACACACACACACACACACACAGCACATGTATGGGTCGGTGATTTCCTGAGAAAAGTATAAATAGAAATGCGTTCCCTGCACCTGGGAGGGAAAAGAAGAGTCTCCATCCTTGAGCTTTAGAAATTGGCCCACAGAATGGGATCCAGAGGTGATGCAGAAGAATGACAATATCACTCTTTTGAACTCAAAATCTCAGCTCTTACTTTAATCAGGCCTGTTCTGTAATATTAGAAAAATTGCGTCAGGTGTAGCGGGACTCAAACTCAAACTGGAGGAGGACTCCTGAGATTTCAGGTCGCACCCTGCACCTGTCGCCTGCCACATAAGTGCTCGCACCCTGGTTAAACCTTAGCTTGTGCCTACATACAAAACTCCCATTGTCGTGTGGGTGTGTGATTGTGTGTGTTGAGGAGAAGTGCTTTGTGCGGTTTGTTAATGCCATGACCATAACTATTTCAATCTATTTCAGACTTTGTCACGGTCGTAGTCGACCTTGGAGATGTTCTGTGCACTTGAAGCTAGCCGTGTGCATAGCTCTGTTTTTGCTCACGGCCCTCTAGATTACCGTAAACTCATAACAGCTCATAAGGACAAATGAGCAGATGCACACGAGTGTAATGAAGGCACAACAGGTGTGAGTGCTATACTTCAACAGGCATGTGAGAGTGCGTCCGACAGACTGATCTCAGCTTTATTTACATCCAGCTTTTTTAAACCTTTTAAAGCCTGAGATATAAATACTAGTCAGCGGAGAAAAAAAAAACATATAGAATATGAATATATATATATAATATCATTATATATATCTGCTCAAAAAACAATTAAAGGAACCCTTTGAAAAACACCATTCAATGGTATTCCATCCTTCATCCTACGGGAAAGGCCGCATACCTCTCGCTCATCTTGTTCCTCCTTGCACAAAGGAGCAGATACCGGTCCTTCTGATGGGTTAAGGACCTTCTATGGCCCTGTCCAGCCTGTCTCCTGGAATCTCCTCCATGCTCTTGAGACTGTGCTGGGAGACACAGCAAACCTTCTGGCAATGGCACGTATTGATGTGCCATCCTGGATGAGTTGGACTGGCTGTGCAATCTCTGTAGGGTCCAGGTATCGCCTCATGTTACCAGTAGTGACACTGACCCTAGCCAGATGCAAAACTAGTGAAAAACAGTCAGAAAACATGAGTAGGGGAAAGAAAAAAAATGTCAGTGGCCTCCACTTGTAAAACCATTCCTGTTTTGGGGGTAATCTCATTGTTGCCCATCTAGTGCACTAGTTGTTAATTTAATTAACACCAAAGCAGCTGAAACTGATTAACAACCCCCTCTGCTACTTAACTGACCAGATCAATATTCCAGGAGTTTATTTGACTTGACGCTATACTCTGATTTAAAAAGTGTTCCTTCAATTTTTTTTGAGCAGTGTGTATATAATTTTTTTTTAGTATTGATCAGTTTATTGAAAGACAAAATGTCAAAAAAAATCTAAAAACAAAAGTTTGCAAATGTTTTTTTTTTGTATCATTTCGTACATCAGGCGTACATATTATGGCTCATATATGAAATAGTAGAATATGGAGCTGATATTCAAGGAGGAAAAAACAGCTCCGTTTTGTTTAGAGGAAAAAAATAGCAAAAATATGAGCAAAAAAAGAATAGGTGCAGTTGCTGATATTTATATGGACAAAAAGTATGTTAAATTCTAATAGTAATATAAGCTTGAATATAAATAAATGAGATCGGTTAAAAGCAGATACTTACTAAATTCAGACTTACATAAGTACTTTTTTTGGCTCCTGCCATAGAATAATGAACATTAAGGAAAACATTGAAAATAACATTTGTTAGAATAGAAACTGTTACATTATATACATCAGAATAGAAATTACCAAACACAATGTAGAAAAAAATATGTTAAATTCAGTTGTCATCTTACAAGAATGTCTAGTTAATGTGATATTTAAAAGCCTTAATTTTATGATCAAAGTGCTGTAGTTTTTGCAAGGCAAAAGATTACCGACAGATGTTGTGCATTGTAAACATGATTTTAAAAAAGTGTGGTGGTGTGCGGGTGTGTGTGACGTGTGTGTGTGCGTGTGTGTGGGCGTGTGTGTGTGTGTGTGTGTGTGTGTGTGTGTGTGTGTGTGGGTGGACTAGGTGTCTGTGTTGTATATATCTATATATATATATATATATATATCTATCTCTAATATATATAATCAAAGATGTCTTGTGCCTTGTACCCATCATATATATATATTTATAAAAAGATATATAGATTGCATGATTTTACAGGATTTTTTGTATATATATATATATACAGTGGGGGGAAAAAAAAGTATTTAGTCAGCCACCAAATTGTGCAAGTTCTCCCACTTAAAAAAAATGAGAGAGGCCTGTAATTTTCATCATAGGTATACCTAAAATATGAGAGACAAAATGAGAAAAAAAATCCAGAATATCACATTGTAGGATTTTTAAAGAATAATTGGTAAATTCCTCGGTAAAATAAGTAATAATATTTGGTCACCTACAAACAAGCAAGATTCTGGCTCTCACAGACCTGTAACTTCTTCTTTAAGCGGCTCCTCTGTCCTCCACTCGTTACCAGTATTAATGGCATCTGTTTGAACTTGTTCTCAGTATAAAAGACACCTGTCCACACCTCACAACAGTCACACCTCCAAACTCCACCATGGCCAAGACCAAGAGCTGTCAAAGGACACCAGAAACAAAAATGTAGACCTGCACCAGGCTGGGAAGACTGAATCTGCAATAGGTAAGCAGCTTGGTGTGAAGAAAATCAACTGTGGGAGCAATTATTAGAATATGGAAGACATACAAGACCACTGATACTCTCCCTCGATCTGGGGCTCCACGCAAGATCTCAACCCATGGGGTCAAAATGATCACAAGAAATGTGAGCAAAAATCCCAGAACCACACGTGGGGACCTAGTGAATGACCTGCAGAGAGCTGGGACCAAAGTAACAACGGCTACCATCAGTAACACACTGCGCCACCAGGGACTCAAATCATGCAGTGCCAGACGTGTCCCCTGCTTAAGCCAGTACATGTCCAGGCCGTCTGAAGTTTGCTAGAGAGCATTTTGGATGATCCAGAAGAGGATTGGGAGAATGTCATATGTTCAGATGAAACCAAAATAGAACTTTTTGGTAAAAACTCAACTGGTCGTGTTTGGAGGAGAAAGAATGCTGCAGTTGCATCCAAAGAACACCATACCTACTGTGAAGCATGGGGTGGAAACATCATGCTTTGGGGTTGTTTTTCTGCAAAGGGACCAGGATGACTGATCTGTGTAAATGAAAGAATGAATGGGGCCTTGTATCGTGAGATTTTGAGTGAAAACCTCCTTCCATTAGCAAGGGCATTGAAGATGAAACGTGTTTGGGTCTTTCAGCATGACAATGATCCCAAACACACCGCCCGGGGAACGAAGGAGATGGCTTCGTAAGAAGATTTCAAGGTCCTGGAGTGGCCTAGCCAGTCTCCAGATCTCAACCCATAGAAAATCTTTGGAGGGAGTTGAAAATCCGTGTTGCCCAGCGACAGTCCCAAAACATTACTGCTCTAGAGGAGATCTACATGGAGGAATGGGCCAAAATACCAGCAACAGTGTGTGAAAACCGTGTGAAGACTTGCAGAAAATGTTTGACCTCTGTCATTGCCAACAAAGGGTGTATATAACAAAGTATTGAGATGAAAGTTTGTTATTGACCAAATACTTTATTTTCCACCATAATTTGCAAATAAATTCTTTAAAATTCTTACAATGTGATTTTCTGGATTTTTTTTCTCATTTGTCTCTCATAGTTGAGGTATACCTATGATGAAAATACAGGCCTCTCTCATCTTTTTTAGTGGGAGAACTTGCACAATTGGTTGGCTGACTAAATACTTTTTTTCCCACTGTATATATATATATATATATCTATATATATGTAGTGCAATTATATATAAATAATAATGTATGTAAAAACTTCTACTAATAATTTAAAAAAATTAATTACATTTACTTTACAAAACCTGAAGTGAGATATTTGCAGCTCAACCTGAAGTGAGATATTATATTATTATATTAAAAGGACTTTTACTTACTTACAAAATGTGTAAACTATTAATCAGTTGACAGAAGGCACATAGTAGATTGTGTAAAATTGGCTTTCCATCAGTTCTGATCATGTTGATCATTTAGAGGCTTTAGAAATTTGCATGTCAAATATGATAAAGTAGGCTGTATAGGGTTAACCCCCCTGTGCCACTTATTATTATGGTCTGTCTCATGCAGCATCTTAGCTCTCTAATGGATTTAGTAAGTGCACTTGAAACCCTTAAGTTGATGCTTGTAAATGCGTGTCGTATTGCAGACTTTCCTTCAGCTGCTGTTGAAGTGTGAAGGGCATCTCCCTGCATCCCCAGTGAGCCGTTCCCGTGGTTACGAGGCCGGGTGGGCACGACGACACTGAGTGAGCTTGCGCTTATAAATAGATCTTACATAACATCCTCTTGTTGATGCCAAGAGCTCGGATAGACGAGAAGGGGAGGGAGGGAGGCGGTTGCTGGTTGACCTTTTGCTTCATGCGTTGATGCTGCTATTAGGGAGCTGCCCACGTTCACTTGCCCATGCAGAGTCTGCTTCCTGTTGGGTTGTGGCTGGTCACCTTGCCTGGATAGACTTGATGTATAACAAGCTGAGTGACTTGTAGAAGATACGATGGGTTCAAGGCATAAGACAGGCTGTGATGATGATAACAGGCAATTTGGCATTGGCATAAACATTTATTCCTGTGATGCAATAGGGAATTTTCAGCATCATTACTTCAGTCATCAGTGTCACATGATCCCATTCTAATGTGATGATTGGCTGCTCAAGAAACATTTCTCATTATTGTTAGATGTGGATAAATGATTTATTTGCAGTTGAAATCTTTTGTAACATTGTATGAATGGATAATTTGGGTAGGGTTTTGTCCTGAAGTCATCAGCTCAGGATACTAGCCACTTGTTCATTTCTCACATGCAGTATGTGTTATTTTCCACTGCATTATGAAGACCCATGTGCACTGGTGTAATACAGCAGAAAGTCAGTGTGGTCGGTTAGCGCAGCGAGTGTTGTATGCAAGATTGTTACAACACTGAAACTCTGCATCAAGTCCAGCTTGCCCACACACGATTCACAGCACGCCACATTACTAGGATGTCTAATGAGTATTTAAAATTCTTAAAATATTTTTAGTATATACTATATATATTTAGATAATTATATATACTATATATATATATATATAAAATATACAGTGTGTGAAAAGTTAGGAACCTACTGAATTCCATGGTTTTCTTTATCAGGGCATAATAAAAAATCATCTGGTCTTTGGCACGTCTTAAAATTTGGAAAATAAAATCCTCAGGTGAGCAGCATCACATGACATATTGCTCTATGTCATTATTTATTTAACAAAAATAAAACAAAGATGGAAAAGTCACGTGTGACAAAGTTAGGACACCCTATGACTCAGTCGCCTGTAGATCTACTTTTAGCAGCAATAACTTGAATTAATAATTTTCTGTATGACTTTATCAGTCTCTCACATCATTCTGGAGGAATTTTGGCCCACTCTTCATTACAATGTTGCTCCAGTTTATTGAGGATTGTGGGTATTTGTTTATGCACAGCTCTCACCACAGCATTTCAGTCAGGTTGAGCTCTTCACTTTGACCTGGCTATTGCAACACCTTGATTATTTTCTTTTCAGTCGTTCTGTTGTAGATTTGCTGGTGCGCTTGGGATCATTGTTCTGTTGCATGACCCAGTTTTGGCCAAGCTTTATCTGTCGGATCTGATGGCATCACATATGACTCTAGAATACTTTGGTGTACAGAGGAGTTCATGGTCGCCTCAATGACTGTGAGGTGCCCAGATCCTGTGGCTACAAAACAAGCCAAAAATCAAACCCTCCACCAGCATGTGTGACTTTTGATATGAGGTGTTTGTGCTGATGTGCTCTTTAGGTTTTCACCGAGTGTTGTGCTGTGCATTACGGCCAAACATCTCCACTTTGGTCTCGTCTGTTCAAAAGACAATGTTCTAGAAGTCTTATGGTTTGTTCAGATGCAACTTTGCAAACCTAAACCGTGCTGCCTGTTTTTTTTTTTTTTTTTAGATAAAAGGAAGCTTCCTCTGGCAAGCCTTTCCAAACATGCCATACGGGGCCCATATTTTTTCAATTGTACTGTCATGAACTTTATCATTTAAAGGGGTCCTATTATGCTCTTTTACAAAGTCTTGATTTTGTTTTGGGGGTGTACCAGAACAGGCTCTCATACTAGGGTGTTCGAAAAACACATTATTTTTCAATTTTTTTTTACATTATTACAACACCTCTCTCACCAGTCTGGCATGAACGGCTCGAATAGTTCCTGTATATCAACTGAAAGGTCCCCTTGAATATGAAAATGTGCTGCTGTGATTGGTTAGCTGGGCTAGTGTGTGTTGTGATTGGCAGCACTCGGTGCCTGGTCGGGAAATGTCATGCCCCTTACCATCCTACAAGCTTCAGTGTAAATATTGCGTAAAAATCAAATCAATTTGAGTGCAATTTAAACCCAGATGATTGTAACCACTCTCTAAGTTCGTCTGTCTTGGGAAAGCTAGCGTGGCACCGACAGTGATAACACTCATTACCTTCTCTAGTGCAGCTCAACCAGATCTCATCACATTCGTCGATATTTGTGATATCACAAATCACAGAAAATATGCATTGTAGTCCAAACGAGTCGTTTGCTGTAGTTTTTGAAAAGTGATTTAGAAATAAAATATCTCCTTTTGAATTGGACCTTGAGCTTTGTAACTTTGCAGATTTTTTATGCGCAATAAGCAAACAGTACTACCCTAACTAAGTGTTGAAAAAGGTGAAAAAGCATAATCGGATCCTTCATAGGGTGCTTCCGATCAGGATTTGAGGCAGTCAAAGGAAACGCAGTATCTGCTGATACCGATCTTTTAAAGCCTTCTTTTTATCATTTATAACTATTTATAGTGATACTCCAATCAGGATTTTTAGACATTTATTCAGGGCCTGAATTTCATTTTTGAAAATGGGGGGAATTTCCTTCTTAGGTCACTCTTGTCTTGTGAGAGGGGAATCAGCACGGACTGTGCTTTCACACAGGAGTCCACTACTGATCCGTGGCTGTTTACCACAAACAAAACATTTATCCATTATTTTGATTTCAAAACCAAACATTGTCACTGAAAATGCTTTATCAGCATTGCAATTCTTTTTTTTACACAGTACAGTAATAAAATCTTTCACAGACATGTTTAAACAATAAATATAAGCAACACATCATTCAACACTTTTTACTTTTGCAGTTACTTCTAGATTTATATATTAAGTTGCTCAAGCAAGTGGCAAAATATTTAAGCTACTTTTCTTACGTTATCACAAACTTACCATTGACAGAAATAGTCAGCTCTACTGCCTTTCCTTTTGCATTGAAATCTTTATTACAAGCAATCCTGCAATTCATAAAGAGCTTTGTTTTCCTACCTCAACTAGTGCCATCTCTTATTGCCTTGTTTATCTAAAAGCTCACTTTTCCTTGTTTTAAATCTAGCCAAAAAACCATGTGTTGACTGTGAAACACAGTAGACTTTAATAATATGCATTTATGTGTTAATTGCTACATTTTCGTGTCAATCCACGTTTATACTGAAAACAATGCGCTGTTACTTTAATTCAGCGCTTGCAGCGCAGCAACAGACTCGGTGCAGAAACGATCTCTGCACTGATGCAGACACACTGCTCGTGGAACGCACTGCCGGACCACAACCGTGTGTGCAGTGTGCACGCTTTATTAATCTGTTAACATGAGCGCGGAAAAAATCCGCACAATATACGCACTGCAAACGGAGTAATGTAAACATGGGATTATGTGTGTGCGATTCGATGTGTGCATGAGCGTACGGTCTCAGGATGAGGTGCGAGCGCTCTGAATGGTTAAACCCTGGCAAGCAATTAAAATGTATGCAATTTACTAAACTTTAGTGAAGATGTACAACTGCCTCGATTGTGCAAGTGACAATTGCGGTTTCAACTGTGCAGCATGCAGACAGCTCGCTTATAGACGCGATGTAGTGATTTGAAGCCATTTGCGTATTTTGCGAGTGAGAGCGCGTTGGATTTCACTCACGCTGTTGGAAATTACGGATTCACACAGGTTTTCAATCTTAAGTTATTAATGAAGAATATGAAGGTGATTACGCCACATTCGCATTATAATTATTTTTACCCGCGCCAGACAGAGACGAGACAGTTTTTGTTTGATGCTGCATGTCGTGCCAAATCTCTCACGGCAGCTTCATCAGCTTGAGATCGTTTTTTTGAGTTCGGCCTTTTTAGAGACCGCCGATCAGTCATACCAAAGCAATTATCAGCCAATAGTGATCGGTAACCGATCAATCGGAGCACCCCTACCCTTTAACATATTAACTGAGGCCTGTAGAGTCTGCTGTGTAGTTCTTGGGTTGTTTGCCATTTCTCTGAGCGTTACACGGTCTGATCTTGGAGTGAATTTGCTGGGATGTCCACTCTGGGTGGATTGGGGGTCGTTTTGAGTGTTTCACTTGTGAAATTAACTTCCTCACTGTAAGAATATGGACTTTCAAAGTTTGCAAATGGCTGTATCCCCTCCCAGATTTGGATTAATATTGGCTATACTTAGGGTGGGTTGCACCAATAAGGATTCATCTTAAATCTAGATTAAATCCAGATTTATCCAATAATTCTGTTGCACCAATCTTTAAACCTTGTTTAAAAATAAACAGGTTTACATTTAAACCATCAACTTGACCCTGGATTTAATTTATATTTAAAATAGATTAACTTTAATCATGTTGCGCCATAACTTTAAACTCAGATTTAAATCTCAATTAGGGATTCATTTTAAATTTACAGTTGAGGAGGTTTAAAGAAAATAAAGTGCACCTACAGTTACAATTATGTGGCTGATTAAACAAAGACAGAAACAGCGGGTGTGTCGTCAGGTCTCAGAGAGGTATTTATTATAAATAAAAATGAAAATTAAAGCGCACTGAGCCAGCAGATTTTGAGGGTCGTTGCAGCCCATAGTAAACTTGCGTCTGCTATCGAGTCCAGTATGTGAATCCATCATTTATCTCGGTGCATCTCGCCTTACGACAAAGAAAAGAAGACAGAATCGCGGCCGCGCCTCGCGATGTCCCAAATGCCACTCCACGGTGCTGTTGAACGGTGATCAAACGGACGCAGGGCGCCGCTGTCCACGAGCGGACGGTAGTAATCAGCGAATCATGCCAGTATTTTCTTTATCTCGATTTGTTTCTTCATTACGCTATACGCCATACTTTATACTTAAATATATTTCAATCCCCATGTATTTGTGTTTTTTAATTATGTCAGTATATTTATTTCTTTATTTTATATTAAATTCTTAATTATTCAGAAGTTACAGCAATATTGATGAAAAAAATATTGTTAAACTTTCATAGTGAAGTATTTATGGGTAAGAAATTGGATGTATGTTTTCGACCAATTTATATTTTTCTAAACGTTTGTATTAATTATATTTAATTTGAAACATAATTTAACTTATTTAATATTTTATTTAATCTATTGTTTCCACATATTGTTTTTTATACATGTATGTCATACGTAATTAGAATATTATCTATATTAATTTAAAGTTCAGCTATACTGGCTAATATAATGATCTTTGCAATGCAAGCATTATAATGAACTTTAAAAAACTTTCATAATCATTATTGTTATTCAACAGGCTTAAAATGCAACACTCAGTTTTATACAATATGTTACGGGGGTCCCTGCTCCGTCTTTTTATTCACGAAAGGGTTCCTTGGCCTGAAAAACTTGGACGAGTCCTGTCTAAAACTCCTGGAAAACACTTTCCATGCTTATTTCCCCAACCGTTCCACTGTTTCGCTGTTTTCCTGGATGTGCATCATATGGTAGTCAGGTGTTGACATGTTTACTGCGGCGTCGCATCTGATGTGGCCGTCTTGTTTATAAGAGCAGTCATGAGACTTGCACATTTGAATGCTGTAATGCTATAAACTCCACTTCTCCTCCGCTCTTACATAACCTGTTGATTTGCTTCGCATTTGAATCTCTCGGAACTATTGGCTGCGTATCAGGACTGCCTTCAATTAACTTGAGTGAGGAGCATTTAACAAAGAGGTAATTTACAGAAAGAGCTTAATTTTTTTTATACGTTGTCCGATGACGTCCCGAGGTTGGAGCAGATGAATCATTTTTTTAAGTATGTCTCCTTTGTGCATGTGTGTGTGTGTTGCATTTCTCATTCGCTCGCTGTTGTTTGAAAGAGGCCTGAATGACTGAGTTTACTGTTAACCTGGAAAGAAGGCTGGTTATGTAACGAGCTCTCGAAACTGCCCCAGAATTCGGCTGATAACTTGCACTCCTCACCCTCCCTCCTTGTGTCGCGCATCACACACTCGCTCCGTGCCTGTTTGGCTCCAGAAAAGTCGGGCAGGATTTTCCTCTGCGCTCTTCTCCCCTCCTTTTTTTTCCCTGTCGTCCTGTGCGAGCGTGCATGAGCAGCCTCTCACTGCTATCCCCTCCGCCACTCAGCTGATTACTGACTTATGTAAAGAAAAAAAAAAACAACAACGAGTGAAATTATAAGAGGATATACCAGAGAAAAACACTACATAACCAGCGGGACACTTTGATTCATAGAAGGAACTGAAAGTTTTCCTTTAGGATTTAGATTGGGATGTTGTGTTCCTAAAACACAGTTTGATTTAGCAAGACCTCATTTTTGAATTCAGAAGAAAATCAAACCGTTCGAAGGGTTTTCTTTGGAAAGCAAGCACTCTGTGTGAATTGTGTGCTTGTTTGTGTGAATGTGTCTACATTGCCAGTCTTGTAGTGCTTGGGACGGTGTTGGAGACAGATGGTGTAAAATCAGGTGAGCTGAGGGAGGCACTCCAGGTTATTTCCGTGGTAGTTGCTGTGAGTTTGTGTGTGTGTGTCTGGTTATGTAACCGCAGTGGTGTGAGTCTGGCTGGCAGTAAACAGGGTGGAGGGGAGGGAGGGACGTGAGAACTCTGCTGAGGAGCATGGCTGCGCTGCTCTGCTGACTTAACTCCTTGTGCGCTGGGACAGGAGTGGCACATGCACATCTAAAGGTTTAATTGGAGTCGAATTTTCCTGGATTATTTGAGATACGAGATTATATAGAAGTATACAAGAGAAATGTAAAATATATATAATATACAAATGTAAATGATCAAATATAATTATATCAATTTAGGTTAATATCAAAAATAAATGAAACAAAAATAATTAAATTTTTTTATTATATATTAACTTTGTTTGTGTGTGTTGTGCTGTCTATTTTTTGTGTTATATGTGGCGTGTGTGTGTGTGTGATTTGTAATGTAAAATTTAAGTATATTTTGAAATATAAGATATAATGATTAGTGCTGTCAAACGATTATTCGCGATTAATCGCATCCAAAATAAAAGTTTTGTTTGCATAATATATGTGCGTGTTCTGTGTATATTTATTATGTATAAATAAATACAAACACATACATGTATATATTTAAGAAAAATATTACGTCGATATTTATATTATTATATTTTATATTATATATAAATATAATTAATATATAAACAGCATATTTTTATGAAATATATACATGCATGTGTGTATTTACATATACATAATAAAAATATACACAGTACACGTACATATATAATATAAACAAAAACTTATTTTGGATGTGATCAGATTAATCGTTTGACAGCACTAGAATGATACAATTCGTGTACATTATCAATAATTATTAATTAATAATATTAATAATAAGTCTATTATTATTCTTAACAAGAAGTATATAAAACTCTTATACATCTAATAGACAAATTATTTGTGCATCTAAGTATTATTATTGTTTTATCGATTTAATTTTATGTTCATACAATATATATTAGAGTGTTCATATGGGGACATATGTGATCATATGTGTGTATGTATTTAATATATTATTATTTTTAGAAATATTTGCGCACACAGAAAATATTTAGTGTGTACATATGTGTTATGTATTAATATATTATTTAAATAATAACTTGTGTGTGTGTGTGTGTGTTGTGTAGAATATATAAGATACAATAATAGTAAAAAACGTTGTTTAAATAAAAGTCTAAATGAATTTTAAATGTATATTTTATTCAGTACTGAAAAGAATAGTATTGCTTTTCCTTGTATTTGGATGATTTGTGTTTAGTTGACACAATACCAAACAGTAAACTACTGGAATCAGTTATGATTTGACTTTCATTTAATTCCGGAGGTGAGAGAAAGAGATCATGAAAAGCAAAATTATGACTCTTATTGATGCAAAAAGTTACAATCTCTCCCACCCTCTCTTTTCTACTAATTTACAGTATGCTAACTCTATTTTGTTATTTTTCTCCTCATTGTCCTCCCTATCCCTCCAGCGGTCATTTTTCTGCCGTCTGACAGGCGACAGTAAGTCAGAGAAGTTCTTCAAAGTGTTTTACGAGCGGATGAAGCTGGCCCAGCAAGAGATCAAGGCAACTGTGACAGTGAACACCAGCGATCTGGGCAGCAAGCGCAAAGACGAGGACGCCAACGACAAGGACAACCAAACACGCAAGAAAGGTCAGGGCTCAGCACGCCTGACCATAAACTACACGCACCGCTACATGTGATTATACCATGTAGCCCAGACATGCGAAAGCATAAACAAATACAATCCTCCCCATTTTTCAGTCAAGGAGGTGGCTGTAGTGACCGAAGAAGTGCGAGAGCAGCTTCTTGAAGCATCTACGGCCACAAAGAAGGCCTTCACCGCTTACCGAAGGGAGGCGGATGCCGACGAGCATCAGAATGTGGCGGAGGGGCAGAGCAGCACAGGCGAGAAGAACCAGGATGACAACGAGATGAGCGTCATCATAACCATCATGCAGCCAATCCTGCGCCTCCTGCAGCTGCTTTGTGAAAACCACAACCGTGAACTGCAGGTTAGCCGCTGTACTAGAGTATATTTTGTGAAGAGTTTCCCAAATGTTGAGACCTAAAAACGTAGCTTGTCTAGCTGCACTTTCTCTAAGGAGCTGTATGTATGAGTGGTGTCAGAATAGATCTTATTCATTCAACCCAACATGAAATGTTATTTACTAGCCATTTTTAGTTCCCTAATGTGGCGTACTTCTCAGTGAAAAGGGATATTTGGGGGGGGGGGGCACTTTTAGCAAGGTTGTGATAAAGAGTGGCACAGTCAACCTGAAATATGACTGCCGTCCCCACTGGATCCCCCAACATTAATGGGCTAGAGTGCTGTCATTCTGACGATGCCTGTATGTCACTAGATCAGAGTGCTGTCAATAGCTGCCTGATTGTTGCATGCAAAGTTTGCATTTGGAGCGCTCAACAACACCATTAGATCAGTGGGCTCTGTCAGTGCTTTGGCAAGGTAACACTTTTTTTTGACATGCAATAAAGCTAAGTTCAAAGGCCAATTTAAAATATGGGTACAGTAAATAAAGTGCACAAAATAAATTTTTTTTGTGGCACATTTGTCCAAATATTAGTGGCAGATTTGTCCAAAAGGTGTGCATTTTTCCGCCAATGCATTGTTAAAGGATCAGCATGTCATGTAATATTCCCATATAAACTTAAACATCCAATTAAAAAATATTTGTATAGTAAAAAAATAGTAATTCACGAGATCAAATCCATCCTTTATAGAACGCTGTCGAGTAAATGCAGCCTCTATGGAGCTGTCGAAATGCCCTTATTCAATCATCCACATCCAACAGAGACTAATGGGAGCAGCGTCATAGAGGGCTGAGCGTCACGTTATTTAAAGGGGACGTTTACGCGTTAACGAGTAGCAAATGATTATGTAGCTGCATTGGTTACTTTTATGCCAATGATAAAGTTTTTATATGTAGTTTGGTGTAACAAAGGGTTTGACTGAAATAATAGTGCAATAACTGACACTTTAAATCAATTTTTCAAGAAACAACAACAAAAAAAAGAGGATTTCGCCTAGGGCGTCACAATTGGCTAGAAACGGCCTGAGCCAGGAATATTAAAAGGTTAGCAAAACGTTGTTAGCTGAAAAGGCTCAAAATATTAAAAGGTTATGAAGACAGCATTTATTTTTTGTCAAATAACATATTAAAAAAGTAAATGGAGTTTATTTATTACAATCTAAATTGCAGAATGTGAGATGTCTTTCAGTTTTGGTAGCTTTTGAAGATGTTTCATGCTAGTTAAAAAAAAACATTTGCTAATCGTCCAGAATTATTTCCATTACGTCACCCTCTTGATGTTTACAGCAATACAATACAAATATATAAAGAAACTTATTTTTTGCTAAATCTAATTTGTATATTTTATTAAATACTGAAAAGTATTAATAGTGCAATGCAGGTAAAACTGATTATTTATCTTTCGAAGAAGAGTTTCATGCTAGTTATACAATTAGCTTATCATTAACCGTTTGGTGAATTGTTTTATAATTATTTCCTTTCTTAACTAATGTTTATATTTGTAACTTTTTACATAATGCCATCCTGTGGGTGGTTACATCATAAACACGTTTTATAATTTGACTTCTTGGATCTGATATTCTCAAAGTCCTTGAAGAAGAAAAAAAAGTATATTTAAGCAATCTGAAATCCTCTTTTTGTTCCAAATACTTATTGTTGATTATATATTGACTCTGTCTGTGCTTCTTCTAGCTCTAATATGACTTATAAAAACAAAAGCATGCCCCTCATATCCTGTTTTTCTCACTTGTTCCCTAGAACTTCCTTCGCTGTCAGAACAACAAAAACAACTACAACCTGGTGTGTGAGACGCTGCAGTTCCTGGATTGTATATGTGGCAGCACTACAGGAGGTCTGGGGCTGCTGGGGCTTTATATTAACGAGAAGAATGTCGCTCTCATAAACCAGACTGTGGAGAGCCTGACAGAGTACTGCCAAGGGCCTTGCCATGAAAACCAGGTGGACATGACACATTCACACACTCTTCCTCATCCATACTTTAAAGGAATAGATCACCCAAAATGAAAATGTCTGTTGTCTATTACCTCACCGTTAGCGCATCTCTGAGCAGTCTGATTCAAGAAATAATCATTCAGGAGGGCTTGATTGATCCATTGATTTTTTTGTGAATCTGTGAATCTCTTCTTGTCTCTTGAACTCAAAACACAGAGGAGGGTAAATGATGCCAGAATTGTAATTTTGGGGTGAGCAATCGCTCTAAGATTATGCCCCTCAATTATGCATCCTTATATCCACTATTATTTACTCAAAATGATGGCAAAATCTTTCTTTGTTTTTCGGGCTAGGCATTATGCAACTTTTCTTACTTCGTAGGACCTTTATAATGGGGCTGATTATCATCATTGTCCTACTTTTCTAAGAGGAAATGTAGTGTATTTGTATGACGGCAATGTGCTTTTGTCCCGTAATAATTAAATGATTAGTCTTCCACTGAAACACTCTCTTTCAGGGTCATAATTATTTAATTGATGGATGATTTTCATATTAAACATTTGGGAATGTGTTTTTTTTTTTTTTTCTAGGGCAGCTTTTGTTTTTTAGATATTAGCCTTTTAATGCTCAATTCTGTGCATATTCTGTGAGTGCCTATATTACAATTACTATCCAAAGGTTTTGGGGTCAGTAATGGTTTCTTTTTTTTGCAAATAAAGGAATACTAAAATATCCATTAAAATTGTCTAAAGGACAGTAAAGACTTTCGCAAAAAAAAAAATTATATTCATAAAAGAATCCTGAAACAAATGTATCACGTTTTTCACAAAAAATATTAAGCAGCAAAAACTGCTTTTAACATTGATAATAAATAGTAAATGTTTTTTGAGCAGCAAATCAGCATATTAGAATGGTTTCTGAATGATCATGTGACACTGTAATGATGCTGAAAATTCAGCATTGCCTCACAGGAATAAATTACATTTTAAAATATATTAAAATAAAAAACAGTTTTTTTAAATGTATATAATGTTTCACAATTTTTTGATTAAATTAAAGTCTAAAAATAAAATAAACAGTCTCCCCAACACCAAACGTTTAATGGTAGTGTACATTTAACATCTTTTCCCTTGTTCAGAACTGCATTGCCACGCATGAATGTAACGGCATTGACATCATCATCGCTCTCATCCTCAATGACATCAACCCTCTGGGAAAGAAGAGGATGGACTTGGTCCTGGAGCTCAAGGTGTGAGAACACTTCCACAGCTCTATGGGATGTGTACTGTAGTTTTCAATCCAGTCCAAAATAATTGACGTGAATTGTCTTTTTGTTACAGAATAACGCCTCAAAACTGCTGCTTGCCATCATGGAAAGCCGCCACGACAGTGAGAATGCGGAGAGAATCCTGTATAACATGAGGCCTAAAGAACTGGTGAATGGCACTTTGCATTTTGCACAAACACATCTTTCTCCTATTCCTGTGGACAGATTTTCTGTTTTGCATATGGTGGCAAATCTACTGTCATTATTGAAATGTTTGGTTGGTGTACAGGTGGAGGTGATCAAAAAGGCCTACATGCAGGGAGAGATTGAAGTAGAACACAACGAGGATGATGAGAATGGCGAGGAAGAGCACGCCGCTTCTCCACTAAATGTGGGTCACAACATCTACATCCTGGCCCATCAGGTGACGCACACAAATATGCACTTACACACACTTTGACTGCGTTCACTGTGTCAGATGTCTGTATTATATCACCGTCTTCCCCTCTCCCGTGTGCTTCAGTATAGATTTTCTGCCTATTCACATAATTATCTGGGTCTACGTCGGAGGATCAGTTATGTAACCACGTTAGGAATGGTGCAGCTTTTCCACCGGTTCTCCAAATGACACTGTTTGGCATTAGGGCTTTGTGAATGAAAAGACCAGAGAACAAAAAGTACATTAGACACGGCCCTTTGATTCAGTTTTACCCAAATAATAGAGAAATGTGCTTTTGCAGGTTGAGGCTCAAAAGGTCAGTCCATAATTGCAGCTACAAGTAATCCATTTCTGTGATGGCTACACTGGCCGTGTTTTTTAAACTGAGTTTATTTGTTCACTGCTGGGCTTTGACCCTTGGTTGTTGTCGTAATTGGACCATTGTGAGAATATTAAATGTGGCTATTTCATGGCCATTTAGCTATTGCAGAAGGAGATCAAAGTTAGGTAAATAATATTAAAAACATAATAAAACAAAAAGATACATGGTAAATTATTGTTTTTCACACAAATATGCAAAAAATAATAATTAAATAAGTTAATCACATTATAAGCAGATTAAATAATGGAAAATACAATGAATAGATCAAATAAAAAATACAATAGAATAAATAAAAAGTGGCTGTTAAAGTCAATATACATATGTTTGAGCATTAGTCAAATTCCTTATTTTTCTTATTCTGGTAACAAAATATGGAAGCCTGTTTCTGCCACTGAATAAAAAAAAAGGTAATTGTTTGAGACTTTTTCTTCACAACGTTGGGGACTTTTGCTCAATTGCGAGCTTATATCCGTGCAATGCTGGATCTTAATAACTGTCGCTAACTGCGAGATGAGAGCCCGCAATTGTGACTTTTTATCTCGAAATATGAATATAACGCAAATGTAAGTTTAATCTAACAATTTGCTTTGATGGAAAAAAAGTCTGAATTGGCGGGAGGGTGTGTTTTTTTTTGGGGGGTTATTTCACAATTCTGAGAAAATACCGTCAGAATTGTGAGGAAGTGAATTACCTTTTTAAATTTTTGTTATTAAGTCGTGGAAGAAGGTCTTCAGTAATTAAAATATTGCGGAGTGTAGTATTGCATATAATCTTGGGGTTTGTGGTTTGTCTATGCTATCACGAAATATGAATGCACCAATGCTAGCAAACTGATAGTTGTCCAGCCTCAGACTTTTGTGTTGTAGTGTGACATAGTGTATTTGGATCATTCATCTAAAGAAGGGAGGGGAACGTTGACTCTGGAGGGTCGAAGTATCAGCAGAGGTTTAGTTCCAACATTGAAAAAACCTAGAAAAAAAAAAAACCTAATGCATCCGACGAGACCTTAATTAGCTGGTTCAGGTTTGTTTGATTTAGGGTTTGAGCTGAACTCTGCAGGACAGTGGCCATCCAGGATCAACGTTCCCCACCCCTGATCTAAAGACTTTATATTGATAAAATGTTTCATGATATTTGCCTGGGGTTTGGGTGGCATGATTGCTATGGTATATTATAGGATTAAGGATGAAACCTTTATGTGAACCATACAAAATATTTGACATCACATTTGACATCACATTCTGAAACATTCATAGATTAGGTATGTCATTAATTAACAGTAATCTACCTATTGGACAGTTATGAGCTCAGGATTGCGCTCTTCAATTCGAACCAGCATTTCTCAGACAGGCGTTGGCTTTTCGCTGACGGTAAAGCGTGTTATGAGCGAAACAACAAGGCCAGACGGATCATTGCAACATATATACACTGTCACAATGAAAACAAACACGGTCTCATCCCTTTTTCCACATACACCCACAGCTCGCCAGACACAACAAGGAACTCCAGGCCATGCTGAAGCCAGGAGGGACGTACGGGGAGGGAGATGAAGCTTTGGAGTACTATGCCAAACACACAGCCCAAATCGAGGTCAGTGGTGTCCATCTATGGTGGCCATTACGGATCCACCATCCATAGACTTGAGTACACAAGCATCACTATTACTATTGTTCATTTGTTGAAAAACCCTGGAGGTTATGCTACAGACATGAAGCGATCTTTTCAAAGTGATCAGGTTTATAGTTTCCACCTGGCAAAAACAAAAAAAGAGCAAAATACCCCCATAGACTTGTGTTGAAGACATATGTAGTGACCAGAATCAAGTACTCACCCTCATGTTGTTTGCAACCCGCAAGACCTCGTTCATCTTCGGAACACACAGCATCACTTACTATGAGATTTATGATGAAATCCGAGAGCTTTATGTGGAGCTCTGTGATAGATCAGAATTTGTAAACTGAAATGTTTCCCAGGCCCGAAGGTAGTAAGGACATCGTTTTACCATAGTCCATGGGTGACTTCGCAGTGTGTTTGACAAATCCTAATAATGTTAGAAGTACGAGGAAACTTTTGAAGATGAAGTCTTACAGGTTTGTGAAGACATTGAGGGAGTGATTAAAGACATTAATTAAAAATTTTGGGGTTGTGAACTTATCCCTTAAAAAGTGAGCTTTGTCTCCTGTTTAATTTTGTCTCATAAATTCACGGCGATGATCAAACAGAAAGCTGCTTGGTTTTAAATAATTTTTTTAAGCAATGCCATCACTATTGACACTGGACAGTGGACCTTTCTTTACCTTCGAAAAATTCACTGAAATTTCGCTACTGTGATTGCACCTTTAGAAGACAACAAGACAAAACCAAAACAGCAACTCTGTTAGTTATAACCTCCAGTGTCCACCAAATGTAACCCCTATCGCCAATCCAGACAGCTTGCAACATTGCGTTTTTTTTCTTGCAGATCGTCCGCCTGGATCGCACAATGGAGCAGATCGTTTTTCCCGTCCCCAACATATGCGAGTTCCTAACCCAGGAGTCCAAGCTCCGTGTCTATTACACCACAGAGCGCGATGAGCAGGGCAGCAAGATCAACGACTTCTTCTTACGCTCTGAAGACCTCTTCAATGAAATGAACTGGCAGAAGAAGCTGCGAGGTACTCAAGAGGCCACTGGTAACGCAAACTCCGTGCCTTGTGCGTGCGCACTCCCTTCCTCTATAACCTAGTAAGCTGCTTTACACACCCTCTCCACTCCCAAAGCATCCAGGGACCCATCAGGGCTCTATTCATGTAGGGCACCCAGCTTTTGGTGCTGGGATGCATGCCTCACCCTGACCCCCTCAAGCCCGGGCAGTAGGGAGGGGGTGTAAATGTTAACTTATATAAGATAGACAAGAATAAACCTGTAACTAAAAATGATGTTTAAGTTTGCTTAAGATTTTGGTTTAATGTGTGCTTGAGGGTTTGGGAAGCAAGGAAGAAAGAGAAGTCTGAATGAATCTCAAGAGTCAGGGAGAAGTCTGAATGAATCCCAAACAAACACACATGGCGGCTTACATCACAAAAGCCGATTACGGAAATAAGCTGAGCGAGGGATCAAATAAACAGATGATGGCAAAAAATTAATTCTTTAACCCATTTTCCACCAACCGGGTGCTGGTGACCAATCTGGAACCATTTCCAACTAGCTCTGCACCAGCTGCTTGAACCAGAAACCGATGTCAGGGTGGGTTAATGGCCAAACTGAATGGCAATGTAGAAGTATTAGAATATTAAAATACCAAAAAAAAAGAATATCAGAGGAACCAAAAATGTATTAAATTACCCAGGACCCATGCACTTTTGACTGTTGCATTAAAAGATCTCATGATCAAATTTCGAAAATTCTGTTTCTGTGGAAAACGGATTGGAAAGGTGAGGCAAGGATGGTAGAAAATGGGTTATTTGGAAAAGGATAAGAGCTCTCAGACAGGAAGAGTGTGAGGTGAACCGCAATAAGATAAAACCTGCAAGATAAGAATCAGAACTGTGTCAAAAAGCAACTTGACAGACGGAGGGGCTTGCGACAGCTATTTTCTTGCATGGGACATTTGGCCACAGATCTTGTTTGTATTTTTGAGTCTTTTGGTCATGAGTTAAAAAGGAGGGTGTGAATAAAAAGGAGGGTGTGAATTCCATGTTAGTAATGAACCTCTATGGTTGACATGTAAAGGTTTTTATCAGGCAGAATCAAAGTAGAAGCAACGTTCCATTGCCGCAACCCCAAGTCATGAGTGTGGCGGCCTGTGTGTGAAAGTCCCCTCCTCCAGTTCCTCTTTTCAGACAAAAAACCCCTGTCAAAATAGCCATAGCTTAGAAACTAAATCCTCCTAGAAGACTCCTCAGAGAGTCATGGGTCAAAACAAAGGTGACGGTTGAGGTCAGCGAGCTCTCGTATATGGTTTGGCCGCACTAAGCATCCCTTTGAACTCTTTGGTCTTATTTCTAGGGTTTTTGACTTAAATTTTAGGTGCCAGTGGTGAAATTGCACGTCTGTAAAACTGCACAACTGACCAAACAGCCTCTATCTTCATTCAGTACATGTTTTATTTGGAATACCAGTTTACTTTAAGGCGTTTTATGGTGTGCAATGTTGCGCAATTTCTGACCCTGAACTACCAAAACCTAAACAAGATGTTTGCAAACAATTATGATCTTTTGTCAAACGATTTGTCAAAACGATGCCATCTTCTGTTGTTCGGGCAACCAGGTGATGCTGCTCTAAATTTCACGCAGTTGGTTTAACAATGTGTTGGGTAGTTATCTCGAAACAGATGCTTCCCATATGGCAGATGTGAGAACCTATGCACATTGGCGACAAAGTTGGGGCGGTGTTTGAATATCAGCAATGTTGTTCAAAGAAAAAAAAAACAACCAAAAACATTTTGGTTTTTCTGTGGGGGTCAGTTTGTGTTTGTGCCAGAACCATGTACGTGGAGCTCTGATATGGTGTGCATCAGGGGCGTAGTATTGGACTCTTTTAGTTTTGTGATGGCAACACTCTGGAAAGGTACAAATTGTGCTGTTGATGTTCCTTAACATTTTGAATTGAATTTTTTTACTTGCTGCCTCCTCCAGCTCAGCCCATCCTGTACTGGTGTTCCCGTAACATGTCCTTTTGGAGCAGCATCTCCTTTAATCTTGCCGTCCTCATGAACCTGTTGGTAGCATTCTTCTATCCACTGGAAGGAGTGCGCGGAGGTGAGTTTTTTTTTTTGCTGTTTAGCATGAAATTCAATACAAATGTAATTTGTATTTCTTTGCATATGAGATATACAGTGAAATATGTATTTGACAGTGACCCTTTAAATTTTTCCATCTTGTTATATTTTTCAGCTCTTTGCTTAAGTATGTTTTTTTGTTGCTATTTAGTTAGTTTTTTTTCCTCATTGTAACACTAGCACCGATTGATCCGTGGTAAAACACAAGAATTTGTGTTGTCATTTTTTGCAGATTTATTAAAAAGAGTAAAACGGTAATATAACATGGTCCAAGTATTCGTGAAGCCAGTGTTGCTTCCAGTATTTAGTAGAAGCACCCTTTTGATTTAATACAGCATGAGTCTTTTGGGAAAGATGCAACAAATTTTTCACACCTGGATTTGAGCATCCTCTGCCATTCCTTCTTGCAGATCCTCCAGTTCTGTCAGGTTGGATGGTAAAAATTGGTGGACAGCCATTTTTAGGTCTATCCAGAGATACTCAATTGGGTTTAAGTCAGAGCTCTGACTGGGCCATTCAAGAACAGTCACAGAGTTGTTGTGAAGCCACTCCTTCGTTATTGTAGCTGTGTGCTTAGGGTCATTGTCTTGGAAGGTAAACCTTCGGCCCAGTGCTGAGGTCATGGAGCACTAGGGCGAATGGTTTTCGTCCAGGATATTCACTGTGACTGGCTCGCATTCATTTTCCCTCGATGCACCAGGAGTCCTGTCCTGCAGACTGAAAAACACCCCTCTTACAGCATGATCAGCCACAACCAAGCTCACTGTGGGGATTTGTATGGACATTGTGGGGATGAGCAGTGCCGGTTTTCTCAACACATATCCTTAGAATTAAGGCAAACGTGTTATCTTGGTCTTACATCAGGACCAGAGAATCTTATTTTCACCATTTGGAGTCTCTTCAGGGGTTTTTGTTAGCAAAACTCCATGCGGGCTGTTCATTTGTGTCTTGCACTGAGGAGAGGCTTCGTCGGGCCACTCTGCCATAAAGCCCCGAATGGTGGAGGGCTGCAGTGATGGTTGAATATCTACAACTTTCTCCCATCTCCCGACAGATTCTCTGGAGATCAGCAACAGGATTTCCTGTTGTACCTCTTCTCATGCAAGGCTTCTTCTCCCCCGAGTAAGCTCTAGGTTTGGTCTCCGGTGCTCAGGACGGCCAGCTCTAGGAAGGGTTCTGGTCATCACAAACTTCTTCCATTTAAAGATTATGGAGGCCACTGTGCCCTTAGGAACCTTAAGTGCAGCAGAATTTTTTTTGTAACCTTGGCCAGATCTGTGCCTTGCCACATTTCTGTCTCTGAGCTCTTCAGGCAGTACCTTTGACCTCATGATTCTCATTTGCACTGACATGCACTGTGAGCTGTAAGGTTTTATATAGACAGGTGTGTGGCTTTCCTATTCTAGTCCAATCAGTATAATCAAACACAGTTGGATTCAAATGAAGGTGTAGAACCATCTCCAGGATGATCAGAAGAAATGGACAGCACCCTGAGTTAAATATATGAGTGTCACAAGCAAAGGGTCTGAATACTTAGGACCATGTGATATTTCAGTTTTCTTTTTAATAAATCCAAAAATGTCAACAATTTTGCGTTTTTCTGTCAATATGGGGTGCTCTTTGTACATTAATGAGGAAAAAAAATAAAATTAAATGATTTTAGCAAATGGCTGCAATATAACAAAGAGTGAAAAATTTAAGGGGGTCTGAATACTTTCGTACCCACTGTATATAAAGTTTTTAATTTAAAATAAGTTTTTTTAATATAATTGTATGTATTAAAATATTTCTTATATAAATATACTGTAATAAAGTTTTTTTCAAATCTCTGATCCAAACAAGCTGGATACTGGCTCTGAGACAGTTGTCGTAATTGTAGGTGTGAATACCAACACAATTTGATCATACTTGCATACATTGCTAGAGTACAGATTGCTGTTTTCATGGAGGTAATTGGGTGCAGTCAGCAACAGATGCTGGAACTTGACACTTCACTGACCTACTTTCAGCACAAACAGCCCCTGAAAGACATAATTTGTCAGAGTTCCAAAAAAAAAACGCTTGCTGGCTTTACTTCGGTCGTAACAAATCATAGAATTATTCATTCTGAACGATTGATCGCCTCCACTTACCTCAGTAGCGTACATTTTTTTATATATCCATGTTTATTCCATATAATCAATGAATAAATGTATTAATTGTATAAAATTTGATATTAATATATTAAATATATATTTTAATATTTATTGTAAAGAATGATTAAATGCATGATTAAACATTTAGAAATATAAAAAATATGAGTAAACAAAAACTAAAATACAGATTCATATTTACCTTCAGACACCTTGGAAAGCATTTCTGATCCACTAGCATGCTTGTTCTTTATGGGGTGTCGTAATGATCAGCATAACTTTTGTGCATAACCTCTTGTTATGATTTTGCCTCTTGTATCTGAGATCACTCGTTGTAATCATTTGTCACCTGATCCGAGCGACTGCCACATGCAACTATTTCCCTAATATTTGAATAAGATGTTAAGACTGTGGTCTATCTGCCTCAGACTATTATCTGAGCAATGAAGTGGGTTTGGAACATTGGTCGAAGGAATAGATCCCTGTGGGTGTATCCCGAAGGCAGGTTAGGGACTACCGGGTATGTTTGAGGATTAAGATGAGCGGCTAACCTCAGCTTCGGTTTCCAAAATTGGAGGTAATTCAGGTATGCAAGAACCATGTAGTAACTTGTCGTCTCGAGATTATACCCTACTCCGGGAAGTCAGGTATTTCAGGGTTGTTCACTTCAGAGCTATCAGCCCCGCTTGTGACTACTGACGAGCCTTCAGTGGGCATTGACAGATAGCGCACAGTATATAAATTACAATATAGATATGTAATAGTAGCTATCTATCTACAAGTATATGATTATCTATAATAGTATATAATTAACATATCATACAACTATATATATATATATAAGTATATGTGTAAGTATATGATAATTATGGTTATTATACTTTATTTTATGGCATATATAGCCGTTATGGGTAATAAATTATAAAAAACTATGGGACAAGGTATGTTATTAGGATATATGAGTTTATTTGCAAAAACAGATAACTCTGTTTTTAAAATTTTTCAAAAATCATGTTTTTTATGTTATGTTTTTATTGTGTTAGTTTGCTGTTTTTTTTGTTATTTTTTTAACCTAGTCAGAATAACCCAACTGCAGTTTGATTGAGAATAATTGGAATGAACAATGAAAAAACATGATTTTTGAAAAATTTTAAAAACAGAGTTATCTGTTTTTGCAAATAAACTCTTCATATATATATATATATTTTATATATCACTAACCCACATGGAGTGGCATTTTCTAAAGTATTTCTATAATAAAAACTACATATTGAATGGACTTAATAGATAATTAGCATCGCCAATGATAATTCATAGTCTCAAGTGATTGAAAGACTAAACGAAAAAAAAAATACAAATAACAATGATTGCACAACCATCAATTAGGTGGCGATATGCACTAAAGCATTTACAGGGGCATCTCAATAAATTAGAATGTCGTGGAAAAGTTAATTTATTTCAGTAATTCAACTCAAATGAAACTCATGTATTAAATAAATTCAAAGCACACAAACTGACGTGGTTTAAGTCTTTGGTTCTTTTAATTGTAATGATTTGGGCTCACATTTAACAAAAACCCACCATTCACTATCTCAACAAATTAGAATATGGTGACATGCAATCAGCTAATCATCGACATGCAAGGTTTTCTGAGCATTCAAAAATGGTCTATCAGTTTGGTTCAATTAGGATACAAAATATGGGGGAAGACTGTGATCTGACAGTTGTCAAGAAGACATATCATTGACACCATTCACAAGGAGGTGTAAGCACAAACATCATTGCCAAAGAAGCCTGGTGTTCACAGTAGTGCTGTATCAAGCGTGTTAACAGAAAGTTGAGTGAGTGGAATTGCAAAAGTGTGGAAGAAAAGATGCACACCAAACCGAGGAACAGCAGCTTATGAGGATTGTCAGGCAAAACCGATTAAAGGAATTTGTGATTTAGTGTTGACTTCCAAGAATGGACTGAGGCGTTGTTGGTCGTCAAGGAATCAAGAGGCTAACATACACACAGACGTGTCAGGAATTTGGCTACAGGGTAGTATTTATAGTGTGTAAGACATCTCTGAACCCCAGACAGTCGATGGTTGTTTACCTGGTGAAGGGATAGAATAACTTGGTCCAACAGTGGTCCAAGTCCTCTGTTAAGATGAGAGAAAGTTTGTATTTCATTTGGAAACCTTCCTAGAGTCTTGGTATGAAGGGTGGATTCGAAGTTCTTGCGGTTAGCCCAAGATGCTTGATAAGTCCAGTGTTAAGTCTATCTACATGTCGTTGTGGGGGTTGATTTGTGTGGTGCACAATGTATCTGATGGGGGTGCTGTCACAGCGTTGTGGGTTTTGAAAACCAAAGTCACTTGCGTACCCTGTTTTATCCCAAGAAATTTTTGGAGGCACTCTATGATTTCCTTCCGCTGACCAGCTGTTTGAAGCTTGCTGATTTCATTTTTCCTAGCCGGATTTGGCACCTGCCTCATACACTGTGCCAAATAGTCCCGACCAAACGTTGGTTAACTGAACGAGTGGTTGTTGGTGTGCTTGACTGGCCAGCGAACTCACCAGACCTGAACCCCATAGATAATCTATTGGGTATTGTCAAGAGGAAAATGAGAACAAGAGACCAAAAAATGCAGATGAGCTAAAGGCCACTGTCAAAGAAATCTGGGCTTTCATACCACCTCAGCAGTGCCACAAACTGATATCCTCCATGCCACGCCGAATTGAGGCAAAATTAAAGCAAAAGGAGCCCCTACCAAATACTGAGTACATGTACAGTAAATGAACATACTTTCCAGTTGAAGGCCTAAACAATTCACTAAAAAAAGTATTTTTTATGTCTTATGACGTATTCTAATGGTTGAGATAGTGAATGGTGGTGGTTTGTGTAAATGGATGCCAAAAATGAGAACAATTAAAAGAACCAAAGACTTAAATCAGTCTATGTGCATTGAATTTATTTAAAAAACGAATTTCACAATTTGAGTTGAATTACTGAAATAAATTAACTTTTCCACGACATTCTAATTTATTGAGATGCACCTGTAAGACATTGTGTACGCGCAAAAAGAAGCATGGCGCGCTTTTTCTTAGCGTCCGTTTCCGTAGTGATTCGTCGCTCTGTTGAGAATGTCTTGAGTTTTAACCAGGAACATACTCAGGATGTGGTAAATGTACTTTGATGTGTGTGCGTGTATGTGATGTGCGGGGTTTTGGAACCACATACCTCGAGTAAGTAAGGTTTGGGGTTAATCAACCGAAAGTTCAGGGTTTAGCTGACGGTAAGTTAACTGTGCTTTCTGGAATACACCCCTGTTTATGTCAGAGCTGAGATTTGACCCTGAAAACAGAGACCCAGATAAAGTCAAAGGACTGGCATTTACTTCATTCTTACATCAGAGCTTTAGCACCTGCTGCTTGTGTTCAAGTTTGTGATCAATCTCATCCTAATGTAAGCGATGTTGTAAGTACATACGAGGAATATTTCTTAGGCCTTTCTGTGTTTATTTAGCTCTTTTTTTGTTGTGTTGAGCAGTGATTGTCCAGTCATTGTGACTGGCATAAGTGCCACATTGTGACTGGCATAAACTGCATTGTTCAGGCTGGGGTCAGGCTCTTTTGTTTTGGGCCTTTCCCTTTCTCAAAGCGCATATGAGTGCTTGGGCCTTTAATTGAAATCTAAAAACAAAAGGCTCCCCTGGACACACTGAAATACAGCTCTGGTACATATTCAATATAGGTCACGATTTGAAATGCAGACCAATAAAAGCTGATAAAGGACATGTTAAAGGTGGATTTGAAATATTGCCTTTGCAATAAACATGGTTGTAAAACAATCGGTAAACTGACAAAATATTTATAATCGGCTGTTTGATATTTAACAAAGAATAATATAAGTAGTTCAGTAGTTCATTTTACATCTGTACCACACTTGCTGTTTGATTGTTTAATGTTTTTCCAAAGATTTTATTGTTGCATGGGCCACTGGCATTTAAATGATACATTATTATTATATCTTACACTTATGCACAAAAAGCAATCATTACATTATTATAAACGTAATTTCAATTTATACAGTCTAAGTCAGGGGTGTCAAACTCAATTCCTGGAGGGCCGGAGTCCTGCAGAGTTTTGTTCCAACCCTGCTCCAACACACATATCATGTAGTTTTCAAATAAGCCTGAAGGACTTGATTAGTTGGATCAGTTGTTTAATTAGGGTTGAATCTCCGGCCCTCCAGGAATTGAGTTTGACACCCCTGGTCTAAGTAATCACAAATTTTAAATTCTTGAATTTACAGTGAATTCTTAATGGCCCACAATCCTGCTTCATTGTGTCAGTTCTTATTGGTTGTTTCACGCCTTATTTTTCACTTTCAAAGTGGGCACTTCAAAATCGATTGTCTTCCGACACATTTTTATAAGCACATTTAAGAACAGTCAGTACCTCTAAAGCAGATTAAAAAAGGCCTTCTGCAGAGTTCAGTAGGTCCCTGAACAGTATTTGTAAAGGTCAAGCAAGAGGCCCTACAGAATTCCAGAATGTGTGTAAGAGCAGCGCAGAGGCATGTTCCTTCCCTCCTGCCCAGTCTGGCAGAATGTAGCCATTCAAACACAATGAGGGCTCCTGAAGTAGGTCAGTGTGTGTAACCTCAATGCACAGGGATGCATAGCATAAATGTTAAGATCTAGGGCTTTAAAGTAAAAGGGCTGGGTATAGCCACTTCCTTGTCAGTTATAGAAAGGCACATGCACATTGCAATTTTATTTATATGGTGCCTAAGAAACAGATGTTACTTTGAGGTATGAGTGAGTGGACATTAGTCTTTCATGCATAGCTTCATTCTTCCTGACCTCAATTTCAGTTGCAATTGTGGCCAAACTTTTGAGACCACTCGCTATTTTTTTATGTGTATGTTTGTTTATTTATTATTATTTTTAATTTCTACAGTATAGATTAATATTTTATATCAGTGATATACATTTTTATGTTATTTAATTCTGTATTTTTCTTTACAAATCTCGTTACAAATACAATTTTCAGTTGTAACAAATTTGTGACACAGTCAACTCAGTGTTGGGGAAAGTTACTTTTAAAAGTAATGCATTACAATATTGCGTTACTCCCTAAAAAAGTAACTAATTACGTTACTTAGTTACTTTTTATGGAAAGTAATGCGGTGCATTTTTTTGCGTTACTTTTTAAATATGAGCAGGGCTTGATTGTTTTTGATATAATAAGTTCTATTTATAGTAAATGTAAAAGACCTTTCACACCAAAAAGTGTAATGAATAAACCTCAGGCTGAAGGAAAAGTAAATTCACGTCTGTACAGTAGAACACAGGAGAAGGTTCAACACTCTTCAGCAATAAAAAAAAACAATGAAGCACAATTGTTAGTTTATCTAAAGTAATTTTGCTTATTAGTATGGTTGAACTGGATCATCAAAGGTCAGCAGCAAAGACACTGATTAATAAAATGGGATTAAATACATAAATGATATTATTTAACATGTTTAATTATTGCAGGTTTGCGTCATATTCTAAGTTTGCATTTCACTGTTTTAATACATTTTGATGAATACTAAATCTGTTTTTGCAAGTGGGATAAATTAATGCACAGTCACATTTAGTCTAGAACTACAGTAACATCATGTTCACACAACACCTCTGCACTTCTGATTTCTCCCAATATGGGGACAGGAGATCTGTCAGTCAATAAATGGGAAAACAAAGTAACTGGCTTTACTTTTTTGAAATTAAAAAGTAATGCGTTACTTTATTAGTTACTTAAAGTAATCTGATTACGTAACTCACGTTACTTGTAATGCATTACCCCCAAAACTGGTCCCAATTTTGTCTGATTGACAGTGGCATTCAAGTGGACATGATCAAAGCTTGATGATCAAGTTCGCCAGCATATACTGATAAAAGATCAAAAAAAATCTGAGTCACATGATCAGTGTCACAAATTTACTTGATTGGTAACCTAGATGTAGTGCAGAATCTGAAATATTTAACTCGTTTCTTTGTGTTACTAAAACTTTATTTCCAGGTTTAAATTAGATTTAGAATCCTAGAGTTTCAGTGTGCAGTCTGTTTGTGTGTGTGTAAGTTTGTGGAAATGAATGGAACAGAGCCTTTGACGTCCTCGATTCTGAAAGTTTCCTGGCCACCCACCAGCCCTGTTGGTCCAAACCCCAGCTCGGCTCGGTACCCGACGCTCATGCATCTTTCAGCCGTGATATTTTTAGCACGCCGTGTTATGTAACAAGCACCTGTCATGTGGTCTTCTCGCAGGCGGTAGAGTGAGCAAGCGAGCTGGAACCATTGCCTCTGTGAAGATCCTGCAAATCCGACTGGCCTCATTTTTCTTCTCTGCGTACACACACACACACACACCACCCCCGCTTAGCAATCACACTAATATAAGACCTTGCTGTACTGTACCTTTCATTGCCATTCACTTAGAACAAGGATTAAAAACAATGCTAGAGCGGCTCATGACAAAGCTTCATCGAACCTTAACATATTCAAATGTGTTATGTAACAATTTTCTATTTTTTTTTTTCAAAGCATCTTTCCCTTGAGGGCTAGAATGTGCCCAAACATGTTCAACAGGTGAAACTGCAAGTACTTTAGGGAATCCCATTTAGACCTGCTGTACAGAAACACAGTTTCAGATACACAGTGCAGTCAAGGGTAATGACAATGAATATAATCTTAGCTTAGCATCTGTACTTCTGTTATTCGTCAAAATTCAAATGTGTATTCAGAATTTTACTAGTTAGTTCAGCTCAAAATGAAATTATTTTTGTTCCAAACCCATATGACCTACTTTCTTCTGTGAAGCACAAAAGGAGAAGTTTTTAGCTGAATGTCTTGACTCCCGTTTTCCAGATGCACTGAAAGTAAAAAAGTCTTCTGAAGCCAAAATTGTATGAAATGTTAATTATAAGGTATTTTATAAGTCCTCATTCACTTCTTCTTTTGTATTCCACAGAAGAAAGAATAATGAGGGCAAGTGATGACAGAATTATCATTTAATCATAATCAGATCAAGACGGTCGTACATGTTGAAACAACCTAAAAATGACACAACTTGCAGAAACACAGTGTGGTTTTTTAATCAGAATCTAAGTTGTGTCCCTGAGATAGTTGAACACAAGGCCTGTAGCATCGCTGACGCTGTAACCGTGACAGATGGCATGATAACATGTCACTTCTGTGGTATTTTTATCCCAGAGCATGATTGATGGCACTAAAACGTGTTTACCTCTTTTTCCTCAGGCACCCTGGAGCCACACCTCTCTGCACTGCTTTGGGCGGCAATGTTGGTTTCACTGGCCATAGTTATAGTGCTACCCCAGCCTCATGGGATTCGGGCGCTCATCGCTTCCACCATATTACGCCTCATATTTTCGGTCGGCCTGGAGCCCACACTGTTTCTTCTCGGGGCCTTCAATGTGAGTGAACGACAGTCTTCTGCCAAAGCTCGTCGGGCCGGCAGTGTTGTTAGAGGTCAGCTCGGTGTGTTTTGCACTGAGGTGTGTCGTGCGTCACTGGTGGATTTCACACGGCTTTTACAGGCCGATGTTAAAATGGACTTGGCTCACACAATAACTCCACTTTCCCCTAATAGTATGCACACTTAGTATGCATCCAAACCAAATATCAGTTCCAAATCATCTTAAACTTGCAGGAAAAGTTTCCCTAAAAAGTGTAATTGTTATCATTTGCTCACCCTCATGTCGTTTTAAACATGTATGACTTGAACCACAGAAGAGAGGTTTTTGAAGAATGTTCATGCTGCTCTTTTCTCACATGCATGTATTCAAAACATCTCGTGTTTGTAGCAGGAAATACTGTGGTTTTGGAACAATATGAGGTTGAATAAATAATGACAAATATGTAATTGGGCAAATTAATCTTTTTGTTCATGCGAGATGCACAATACTAAAACAAGTATTTTACTTGGTTATGCTTACCAAGACTGCATTTATTTCACCAAAAATAGAGTACATTTTATAATATTATTGCAGTTTAAAAGAACCATTTTCTATTTTAAAATATTTTATAAATCAAATTTATTCCTGTGATGCAAAGCAAAATTTTCATCAGCGGTTAGTCTTCTGTGTCACAGTAATACATCATTTTCTTAAGGATTCTTTGATGAATCACTTTTGATCAATTTAATGCATCCTTGCTGACTAAATGTATAAGTTTCGTAAAAAAAAGGGAAAAAAAATCTTACTCTGAGCATGTAAATGGTAGTGTAATTATTTCCTACAAAAAACAGCATGAGCTACTTTTGTTCTTGAAGAGAGTTAACAGTTGGAACTTGTTTGCATTGTTCCAAATCATTAGCTGAATGCTTTGATAATTTAGTGGTTTTATGATTAAATATGATTTCAAAATAACTTCATGGAAATGTTTCATAATGCGGAGATTGAAAACTGATGCAAGTACTTTAGCCCGTAATTTGTGGTTTTGCTTCAATTGTTGGTGTATCCGTAATGATACACTACAGATAAATGTTCTTATTGCTAAAGGTTACATCAACTCATTATATATGAGCAAAAATTGTTTGTAACTCCAATAAAATCTCTTAACGCTATGGTTGTGTTTTCAGGTGTGCAATAAAGTGATTTTTCTAATGAGTTTCGTGGGAAATCGCGGTACGTTCACGAGAGGATACAAGGCCATGATTATGGATGTGGAGTTCCTGTATCATCTGCTTTACCTCATTATATGCAGCCTTGGAGTCTTTGTTCATGTCTTCTTCTACAGCTTGCTTGTGAGTAATACACACATACATTTTCAGTCACTCCACCAGACAAACCTATCTTTCACACAGCGACGTCTCTTCTAACTCTGACCTCTCACACTTTCACCATTTTGTATGCTGTATACACGCGCACACACACACACACACACACCACACTCACTCTCATCTTACTCTCTCTCCAGCTCTTTGACCTGATCTACCCGAGAGGAGACGCTGTTAAACGTCATCAAGAGCGTAACCAGGAATGGCCGCTCGATCGTTTTGACCGCCGTGCTGGCTCTCATCCTGGTCTACCTCTTCTCCATAGTTGGATACATCATCTTCAAGGATGACTTCATCCTGACCGTGGACAGGATATCCAATAAAACTCTTGGTGAGAAAAACCGATGGATTTCTATCTGATGTTGCTCAAAGTCTGAAAATTACACTTTGAAAACACATCCACATGGTACATGAGAAATCTCTTGTTGTTTCATGTAACAGGTCAGATTTCAAACATCTAGCTGGTTATTTCGCTAGAACACTTACAGGTCACCCTAAAATCAAAAGAAAGAAATTGTTATGCTTATACAAAATGAAGCTTATTTTTATAACCAGTACAGGTTTTTTTTTTTTTTTTTTTAAAGAAAAGAAGGAATTATTTTAGTCCGCAAGGATGCATTAAATTGATCAAAAGTGACAGTAAAGACATTCATAATGTTGCAAAAAGATTTTATTCAAAGAATCCTGAAAAACTGTATAGCAGTTTCCATAAAAATATTAAGCAGCACAACTGTTTTCAACATTGAAAATAATAAGAAATGTTTCTTGAGCAGCAAATCTGCATATTAGAATGGTTTCTGAAGGATCATGTGACACTGAAGACTGGAGTAATGATGCTGAAATTTCTGCTTTGCATCACAGGAATAAATTACAGTTTAAAATGTATTCAAAATTAAAATTGATACAATAATAATTTTAAATGAATTTTAAAGTGTAATAGCATTTCACAATATTACAGTTTTTACTGTAGTTTTTGATCAACTTAAAATGCCACTGTGTGCGCATAAGAGACTTCTTTCAAGAACATTAGAAAAATCCTACTTACCCCAAGCTTAAAATGATATTGAATCATATATTATAATAATATAATAGCTGTACTTTAATCATTAATAAATATTGATTTAAAAGTAACAATTTAAAGCTCTTAATCTGTTTTTCCCTATGTTCAGAGCAATCCGCCAGTAAGATGGGAGAGTTCCTGGCAGGCGCGGTGTGTCGGAAAGAGGAGAACTGTTCCACGGAGACCATGATGGATGGTATGGACCCCATCACTTGCAACTCTCTCCTTCACACTCACACACTTCTAGTTAAATCTGAGTAGTATGGCCTGGTCATGAGACGAGGAAAGGAGAGACTCAGTGTTCTCAAGAATCCCTGGTAGGTTATGTGGGTGATGTTTGGGGTCGGAGGTTAATGACAGTCAGGCACTAAATGTTCAGCAGGTTCATGCTGGTTCGGGGTTAAAGTCCAGACCAGTCTAATTCGGATTTGCAAGCGGGTCTTTGAGAATGTGCAAATTTAAGATGTAAGGCCAGACTAATTTGATCACTGGAGCTGATCGGCCAGTCTGAACCCACTGAACCTGCGGCGCATGGCATGTCTGCCCCTGTGAATGTGTCTTACCTTGTTTAGCACATCAGTTAACATTGAAAGACCTCGCTTAGGCCAGTTTGAGACTAGCATTGTTCTTTCTCATAAACAGGGTTACTTAGGGTTAACAAGCACAAGATGATGGCAAAGCTGAAATTTCACCAGTCTTTAGCGATTCTTCAGAATGTTGAAAAAATGTAATTAATATTTATGTGGAAACTGTCATTCGTTTTTTAGTATTCGTTGATAAATAGAAAGTTTAAAAAACAGTGTTTAGTTATAAAATAGATATCTTTAGAAACACCTTCGCAATCATAGCTAGCACCGCTGATGTTTTCTTTATATAAAATATACAAATTTAGTTGTATAAATAGTTCGGTATTTGTTTGCAAATTATCTTTGACGTTTGTGAATGAGATTTTGTTTGTATTTTTGTGTTATGATCTGATAACTTTGGATCTTATTTTAGGAAAGCATTTCACCACAAATGCTATTTCTGCTTTAAGATTTGCATGTATGCAACCTTTCCATCTGAGCACTTTCTGTAGAACATTCCACAGTAATACATTATTTGTTTAGCGATTATTGATGTGTTATTTCCTGCAGCTGTAGGAGTACAGTCGACCGCTGTTGTGATTGAGGATAAGGAGAGGACGTGCGACTCGCTACTCATGTGTATCGTCACTGTCTTGAGCCACGGTCTGAGGAGCGGCGGTGGGGTTGGAGATGTTTTGCGGAAACCTTCTAAAGAGGTACCTCACAAGGGCCTCAATATGAATTTGGGGCTTTGAGTCTTTTTATTCGGCCTATGGCAGATGGTTGTTCAGAAAACCTGTTTGGAAACAATCACTATTTTTCCAATTCCACTTGTGCAGGAAAGGTTTTATATTATTATATTATTATTATTAATAAATAAAGACTAGTGCTGTCAAATGATTAATTGCGATTAATCACATCCAAAATAAAGGATTTTGTTTACATAATATATGAGTGTGTACTGTGTATATTTATTATGTATATATAAATACAAACACATGCATGTAATATTTAAGAAAAATATGCTGTGTATATATTTAAATATTTTATTATAATATATAAATAAAAAGTATAATATATAAATTTATATACATGTAAATATTTTCAAAATATTTACTGTATGTGTATGTATTTATATATACATAATAAATAAAGACACACTGACATATGACAACAAAAACATTTATTTTGGATGCGATTAATCGTTTGACGGCTCTAAAAAAACTACCAAATGAAATTAAAATGGAAAATATAAAAATAAATGCTAATTCAAACTGGTATCTCACTGATACTAAAATAACACTGTTGAATAATTACAAATTGTCCTTGCAATAATTAAATAATTGTCCTTACAAATGCTGTTATGCTCACTGATTGGTGCATTTTGAATAGTCAATCAAACACTTTTTTCACTCTTATAGTACTTAAGTTTTGGTTAATCGGGCCTTAAAAATTGAAGTTCTCAAACAGTCTGTTTGGTTGCTCAGAGATAATGGTAATTGGGCAGATGTAGGTAGAAAACTGGGGTATTGAGTCTTCACTCAGAAAGCTTGAGGACCACTGGTCTGTTATTGGATGTTGATTGGGAGATTGAATTGGAAACGGCACTGATATTATAATCTACTGCATCTCTTTTCTCCATAGGAGCCTCTATTTGCAGCACGTGTAATCTACGACCTCCTCTTCTTCTTCATGGTGATCATCATCGTCCTCAACCTCATTTTTGGAGTCATCATTGACACCTTTGCTGACCTCAGAAGTGAAAAGCAGAAGAAAGAGGAGGTTCTGAAAACGACTTGCTTTATTTGTGGTGAGTGTCTACTGTACATGCCCTCAACGGCATTCCAGTGGCTTTCCATTCCAGTCAAATCACAAAACAAAATGCAAACGAAAGTGATCTTGCTCCACATCTCCTGAAATACAGCTGCAATTTTTGTTTATTAAAATAAACCATTTTATTATGGAACCTGAAACCTCAAACTCAAACTGAAAACGTTACCACCAGACAGACAAGTCAAGCGCAATGCTTCATTGAAGATTGAAAATAATAGCTTAAGTGTTGTTTAAATGATTTCTGGACATTTCTTGTCTTTGGACATTATTGTTTATTTCAGTTTTGGCTTTGAAATGTACTGTAAGCAATACATCACATAAATCACATATCCATATATCTCTTTTCTTTTCTTTTTTTTAAATAAACTTGCGTCTATCTTCCCATCCATCCTGGATAAAAGTATGCAGAGTTATCTTCAGTGAGTCACAGGCGTATTCATTTCATGTACCGATATCCCATAAATTTCATAGGCCCACAAAACTGTTCCAGCATAAACATTAAGACGCCCCCTCTTCACCAGAAGTCTTAGTCATAACTCACTGTGGAGGTGGAGGAGTGTCTTCCTGTCGCCACTTGGCGTGTTTGACCATGTCAGTGTGAGATCAGCTGTAAATGATTATAAATCTCACAGTGCACACACTTACTTCTATATAAATACTGTTTTTGACTCATGTCTTTTGATATGCATTAATATTGAAACTGCAGTTTGTTGGGATTCAGTTGATGATTTCACAATCCTTGACTAACATTTGAAAGCTCAGCGCGCAACAGAATGTAATCTGAGATGAACAGTACAAACGTGCGATTGGAGAGCAGATGACGTGTTGTAATCAAGTGACAATTTCCCAATGTGTTCGCTTGCCAATCACGCATCGAAATTAGGGTATTTGTTTGTGACTATCACAAGATTCATAACCTCCGTTTGCTCATAGCACGCACCATTCATGGTTGTATACAAATAGTTTCCCTGTGGTTCTACTTCCTCTTTCGAGATAGTACAGTTTTCTTTGAAACAAAACCATTTTTAAGAAAAAGGAGTTTGGTTATGCATCATGTCAAAGTCTTAAAAGATTGTTTTCCCTCTCACTGAATAAACTGCATAGAGCTAAAAAAGTTTCTGACCTAAACAAATCCTTCTTTTTGGACAACTGACCATTGGGCTGCTTTGTCACTTCAAGATTACACTCAATCTTGATCTTCTTAACTGACCTTAACCCTTAAAAACAAGGTTTATGTGGCAAGGCCCATTTACAACAACTGATTCAAACTCATTTCGTTGTAACTGTGTTTCTGCTCTACAGGTTTGGAGAGGGACAAGTTTGACAACAAAACAGTGACGTTTGAGGAGCACATTAAGGTGGAGCACAACATGTGGCATTATCTCTTCTTCATCGTGCTGGTGAAAGTGAAAGACTCCACGGAGTTCACAGGGCCAGAGAGCTATGTGGCCGAAATGATCCGGGTAATGTACTTGATAGGTTTGCTAAGATAAAATGATCATATTTTCAGCCACTACAGCCAAGTTTTTATTTCATTTGAAACTAAATGTAACATCTTGGGTGGATATGGTATATCGAAGAATTTCATTTGAAAAATGTTTGTACCTCTTGTGCCATTTTGAAGAAAAGTTGCGCAACAAATTACTATGCATAAATCACACACTGGAATGTGTAGCATCATCCATGGCTAACCCTTCATTCAGTTTAAAGGAATATTCTGGGTTCATTACTAGTTAAACTCATTTGACAGCATTTGTGGCATAGTTTTAATTACTGCAAAAATTAATTACGACTGGTCCCTCTTTTTGTTGAAAAAAGGCAACAAGATTACAGTTACAATTAAAGTGAATCCATAATCAAAAAAAAATTAAAAATTAAACACAAAACAGGAAGAAACAAAAAAAGAATCAAAAAAAAAAAAAAAAAAAAAAAAAAAAAATAAAAAACATATAATTTTGAACAGGATATTTTAAATTTTACCATTTTGTTGCCATGACAGTGTTATACCTAAATATTAAAATGACCAATTTTTGAAAGATGAATACTTTTATTCAGCAAGGAAGCATTAAATTGATCAAGTGACAGTAAAGACTTTATCGTACTGAACTTTGTATTCAGCAAGGAATAAAAACAAAACAAAAACAAATGTAGTGTGGTTTTCAAAAAAAAAAAAAAATGCCTTGATGAGCATAAGAAACTTCTTTCAAAAACATTTTAAAAATCCAAACTTTTGAACAGTAGAGTAAGTGCTTTTATAAAATTCACATTTTTGGTTTTAAATCCTTAGAAAAAGAACCTCAGTGCCTCATTGTAAATTAAGGCCCCTTCCACACAGAGATGCGTTTAGCTGTATACGCATACATTTTGTATCGTATAGGCGTTTCGTACTGACGGATCCGGCGTTTTGGGAGAGTGAAATCGATATTTTTTTAAACCGGGTCCCAGAGTGGATAAATCTGAAAACGCCCTTGCGTTTTGTGTCGGCTTTGTGGTTTCGTGTGGACGCAGATATTTCTTGAGACGAGGGGGTAAAAAGATCGGATAGGGAAAGCTCTGGCTTTGTGTGGACGTAGCCTAAAACTAGACAGCTGTCGCCTTTCAAGAAACTGAGGTCACCCTGAGGTTATTTAAGCCCTAGGGTCAAAGTCACATGATGAGAGGGAACCAGCCAATAGCATGGCACAGTTTTGGATCAGTGGATGTGTTTGTTTACTGCTGAGGATTTTTTGTGAACACTGAAAGTTGATAAGGCTGTGATAACTTGACACTGAGTTTCAACTCGTACACACAGAGAGGGAACCAAAGAGTTACGATCAAACAGCACATCGATAAGGTGTTTGTGTGTGGGTTTCTTTCCCCCTCTACACAGCATGGCTTCAGAGAAGCTGTTTTATATCAGATTTCCAAAGAATGATGTATTTATGAGGACTAAACCATGCCATGATGGGGCATGACTTCTCCTCAGAAACGTTTTTAGATCTTTTTATGTTTATTCAAGCCCACAAACCCTGGGGCAGAAATGAACCGACTTGACCCTAGAAGTTTAGCTTGCTGTGGGGAATGTGGCCTACTTTAAGCTTTACCTTTGGGGAAAGTGAAGTACTTAAGAAATTTTCCACCAGGTTCCTCGCAGTAAATCCCCTTAAATGACCCCAAACCTTCTACTTTGACTTATGCAATCATAACTTTGTGACCTTCAGTCTCTCAGGGACGCCAGAGCTTCTGTTTGCCTTCAGACTGGAGTCTTAAGATGTTCTGAAAATGGCTTGGAATGTGTTAATCCTTGAAAAAAGCTGTGACAGCGCACACGGCTCGCTTCAGTTGGTTGATCAGAGAAGCAGGGGTTCCCCTCATGATTGCTATACGTGTTCACCTTTGTATTCACGTGTTTCTTTGAAAAACTCTCTCTTATCAGAAAAACTCTTTTAACAACTATAGCAAATCACTGGGTGAATGCAAGTCTGTTGCTAAATGTGATATTTAAAAAAATGCCTTTCAAAATGAGGGCACTTATGTTGTTCATTTAAACATCCTGTTTTCATCTTTATTGCCTTTTTATAGGTCATCATATGCTTTGCTTAATGCAATGGCGTGGAACTTTAATAGCGTTTTATGTGACTTTTGAGTAATTTTAGGGAAAGAGAAGTGCTCAGGAAAGCCCCTTCTGCACAAGTGGTTGTTCTCTTGACGCAGATGGCGCAGCGGTGGGTTTCTGACACAGTTTCTGATCCGGGTGGTGTCTTTTGGCCCAGTTCCCAACTTCCGTGGCGCATTTCGAGGGTTTGCCATGCAGTCTTCGGAGGAATCACCTGACTTGGGATTAGTTGCCCTTTAAGGTTTCCTAAAAAATAAGAATGCTTTGACTTGACAACAAAGGGTAGAGCATAATTTGTGATGCATCAGTTGTTGATGCAAGGTCTCTCTCTGTAGTTTCTGAGAAGGTGAGAAAGAAGAGCATCAAGCTGAGGTTGGTAAAGCCATTATTTGACTAGAAAATGCACATGCAGTCATTTTTTGACATTTTATTTAGTAAAGAGAGGACAGGAAGTGATAGGGAGAATGGGATCAGGAAATGACACAAACTGCCTACGTGAGCACCTGCAGGAATGAGTCTAACAACCTGGAAACAAGTTAACATTTTTGAACTTTTGTTTCTACCATCCTAAAGTCAATGGGGGTTTTTTCAATGGGTTTTAAAAAAGGTCTGAGGTAAAAACAAACTCTAAATATTTTCACAATTTATCCTATGACATAAAATACATCATTGATACCCTATTTTTTTTTTTTTAAAGTTTAAAAAAAAAAAAATCTGAAATAGTGGGACTTCAGAGATGGTCGGAGTAATTAAACGTCATCACAACAAACAGAAACATTTGTCCACTCACTAGTCCCTTTTACAACCTTATTATGTTTTTGGCTTTGTCGCTTCTTGCAAACTATTCAAACTTAAACTTTCTACAGTGTAGATTTTTAAAGAAATATTAAATAAATAGTCATGCTGTCAAGATTTAGTCGCTTGCGCAAATAAAGTTTTTGTTTACATAATATACATGTGTGTACTGTGTATATATTTTTTTTGTTTATATAAATACACACACATGCATTTATATATTTTTAAGAAAAATATGTTTTGTTTATATATTAAATATATTTATTTAATATAAATTATATGAATATAAATACATGTAAATGTTTTCAAAATATTTATATATACATAATAAATATATACAGAACACACACATACTATGCAAACAAAAACTTTTATTTTGTATGCGATTAATCGCGATTAATCATTTGACAGCACTACAAATAGTTATAAGTAGTAGCTTAGTGGTGGTGACGTTGAGGTCACGAGGCCTATGGTTGATTTGTAGTCAGCTTTTTACTTCTGGTGATTGTATTTATGGTTCGAAATTCATAATTTATTCTTGAAGATTATCTTGATGAACAGGATATGTGATAATCATGAACATTTGTTGGACACAGAGCTTATTTTCTGCAACAATCCAACAGATAATTGTTGAGGAACCAGAGTGATTCTAATTGTTGACTTGGTCTGCAATATGTTCTAATCCCTGCAACACTTTGTCTTAAATTTCTGCTCTTACTGCGATTAAAACAAATATATGCACCTAAATTGCTTCAAGACCAAAGAGGAAAGACCTTTACTGTTTGATCGTCTACTTTCATTCAGGTAACTGAGGTTAGATCAAGCGCTGTGTCTGTAGGTAGAACCCCTACATGAACCTGCCCTTTTCCCTGCAGCTTTTTTCCCCCCATGAATATTATTCACAGCTTTGTGATGACGTCTGTTGTAATTGTCGCACTTTGAAGCAGTGCGTGAACGCTCGGCTCCCGTTTAGGACCGATGCTGTTGTTGCTGCTCAGACCACAGAGCATCCTGTCTAAGTGTGTGGGTTCTTGCGGTATTAGTAATGAAATTCACACTTCCCTCATTTCCATTGAAGCAGCAGATACAGTTGAAATTGATGTGGCTAGAGCGCTCACACATTTACTGGCAATGCTGTCAAGTGTAAACAAAGCTTAGGAAATAGAGGTTTGAGAGGGGGCTGGTTCGGACGCACGAATGTGCACAAACACACCCAAATAATCCTCAAACCAAAGCAGCACTGCAAAATAAACAACAACAAAAATATGCTTACGTTACATTTGCCCCTTTTTCCGTCATACAAAAAGCGAATGAGCGCTGTTATCGTTTCTTCATTAGAGAGACAGTACTTTGAAAAAATAAAATTCTATGCTGTACTCACCCTCATGTCATTTCAAACCCATGTCATTTCTTTCTTCTTTGGAACGTAAAAGAGGATGTTTTTTTAGTAACAAAAATGTTTAGTTATTAACACTCTTCATAATATCTTTGTGATGATATATGATGACAAAATGTTCGTTTTGTATGAACTATATCCCTTTAATGTTTTCAGCTTTTTTCTTTTTACATAGACATAGTTGTAGTTCTCATTTCTGTAGAAGTAAAACCAGAGGAAGCAAGTATTCAGTGTAGGTTGTGACGCACTCTTGATTTATATCCAGCAGCAGAGACAGTGGTTTTTATTTTATACTTTTTTAAATTTGTTGGTTATTTGGAGAAATGGGATAGTTAAAAATAGTTTTAGGATTTGCTAAATGTCCGGTTTGACTGGTATGATAAAAGATGGTTTTACTTCAGCCAACAACAAAAATAGCTATGAAAATTTCCCAATTTTTTTTGTTCTTAATTCATATGATTATCAGAGGCAGAGATTTTTCTTTCTTTTTTTTTTTACAGCACGAATATCTTTCAGATATGCTAAGAGTTTGCTTAAACTACGTAATCACATTTAATTACTATTTTAAGAAAAAAACTGATCCAGCATCTGGTTGTGAATATTGTTTAAATATACATTTCTGAATATAAATTTTTTAAGGTATACATTTTGTTTTATATTACTTGCGGTTTTATTTGTTCATATGATGTGTTTGCTTCATGAAACAATTCATTTGAATTTATTTAATAGATAAATTATAATAAAATAAGAACACAGTATTCAGGATTTGAATATTTAAAGTGTTTATTTTTTTTTGATTTTATAAATGTGTTATTCACACTAGTTTATTTTTTTTGTGTTTTCTCTAGGTTTCTCTGGTTAAATAAAGCTATATTGAGTGTAAAAGTAAAATATGAGTTTGTAGGGCATCGGTCTATGTAATTTACCCGCTATGTGGTAGTCTGAACAGTGTGGCTGACATTGGCTTTACCATTTGACAAATTTCAAAAGCAGACTCAGTCAGGATGAAACAGGTCTGATTAGAGATAATGCTGTGTGCCTGTGTGATGACGATGACGAAACCGGCTGACAGCTGGGCTCCATGCACAGACGACATTGTTTGTGGGCGGGAGGTAAACACAAACCTCAACATCTGTGGCAGCAGGAAGTGAGTGCACACGCACTCCTCTCTTGTTCTCAGAATGAGTGAGAGCATTACCTGTGATTTTCCCCTGCGTCTGTCTGAAGTGTGTGCGCACGGCCCATCTGAGATTTCAGAGACAAGGGGACTTCTCTGCACCTGCAGCCTGAAGACCTCTGTCTCTCTCTTTCTCTCACACACATGCCTGTAAGCGGGTAACTGACATAATTACTTATGCATGAACCGTTCTTCCCCATCATTTAAGGATAACGTTCATATAAATGTATAAGGGAAAGTTTATTTTTAGATGCTATGACTTGTCAACATTTCCTATGGACGCTGTGTTCTGCCTCAGTAAATATAAGACTATTTCTCAAAATTTTAATTTTATGTCTTAGTGTAATTTAATCTTTATTTTAGAATTTGTCCTGCTTTCTTCTAGTGGGGATTGACAAATATAAGTGAGCTGTTTATTGGTTGAATTCCCTACTCTGTTACTTTCAAAAATATTGCTTTGTTTATTCGTGGTCATTTTATGGCTAAGCCAACAATGTTATTTTGAGGCGGGACTATCTGTTTCATTGACCAGTAGCAGAGAAGGGGAGTGTTTAGGACACCTGCTTGAAAACAGTCATTATTTTGCAGTTATCTTTGATGGATGCAGAAATTAAGTTTTCATGTGAGAAAATAGTGTTTTCCTTAAACCAACAACAAAACTGACAAATTTTTTTCCTTATTTTTAACATTTATATCCAGTGTCAGAGTTGAAGTTTTCTTTTCTTTTCTTGACATCACAATTATTTGCAGAATTTCATGAAAAAGCTTAAATATACCCACAAAGCTTGCTTTGTGATTTTTTTTTTTTTTTTTTTTACTATGTCCATGTTTTGTTTTGCTTAACTTTTTCCTTAAGTATTTTTTCTGCAAAGTTTCATTGAATAATTTTTCAATTATAAATAAAATGTTTTTTTGTTTTTTTTGAATAAATAAATAAACATTTTATTCGGGTGGCCTGACATGCCAATAACCAATTATCTTACTTTGAGATGGGACTATCTGTTTATTTCACCAATGGCAAACAAGGAGGGCATTTGGGAAAAACCTGCTTGAAAACAGTCATTGTCACTGCTGGAAGGTTTTTTTTTTTAATGTTAAAAAAGTGAAAAAGTCCTGCGGTTTGTTAAAACATCTTAGGTATCCCATGCAGTCTTTCCAGGAATAAGAGAACACAAAAACTTCATGCATAGTAGTTATAAATAGAAAGAATGCTGTTTAAAATAGCTATATATGTTGTGTAGCATGTCACAGCAAAGCTGTCATGAAAACTGCCAGAGGAACTCTCTGACTTCCTTATAGGATATGAAGAAAATATGTAAATATGTTCACAGCATTCACAAACCTCTGTAGTCGGGGCTTGTCTGCCTGCAGGCCGAGTTTTGTGTGTGTGTGTGTGCGCGCAAGTACTCCAGCAGTGGGGAGAATAGGAAGTGTCTGAGCAGAGAATGGTGTGTTCTTTGACCGGCGTTCTTTAACGTGACTATCACTTTTCCCCTGCTTCTGTTAGATTCCCTCTCGTCCTTATTTGGATCTGCGTCTGACCTCTCCCACCAGTCACAAGTCAGACATTCCGCAATCGTGTTTGGCTCAGGCTGGATCTCCAAGACTCCCACTGCTGTCTCTGATTGCTTGTTGTACTATAAACTATTCTGAGATATTGCAACAAAAGAACATGGCTGTTTCATTAAGAACTTTTTGTACTAGACCAGAAAATCACTGAAAAGTCCAATGTAAACTTTGTACTTTTTTTTGCCTGTGTAAAATGCCACACAGTGTTGCCAAGTCTGCGTTTTACCACGGAATTGGGCTTTACACTGTTGCATCGGGTTGTTTTTTTTATGTTTCTCCATCTGAGGTGATTTATGATGCTCAAAAGTAAATCTAAATTTCCTGAAAGTCCAAAATAGATCCAAACCTGGTTTCATCTTGCGGTCCGATACTGTTTTTAGTGTTTTGCTTGATTGAATTAGTGTGTATAATGTCAAATATCTCATTGAGGAATGACGGTAGATTCCCCCTTATTAAATAATTGTATGCTAGTTAGGGAGAAACATAGTGCTCAATGTTTGTTAGCTCTGGTCTGAGGGTGAGGATGCCCACATGCTCATGTGACTTTGATACTGCATTTCCTTTGCTGTAATTATGTTACACATAGGGAATTTTGTCTGATGTAACGACATATATTCTTATGAACAGAGAGAGACAATGAGGGAATGGGAGGTGGAGGAGGACATGACTTCAAGCACACCATTAGTTAATGTCTGATTTCTAGAATGATTTGTGCAATGTGCATGGTGGGAAATCTAGTGGAGGACGTTTGGAAAGTGTTTTGGAAGGGAAAAAAATTTAAAACTGAGTAATTAATGAATAAATCATACAGCAGACACTGAAGAATGCTTCGTTTGACAGGTCAGCAATTCATGTGAAGTGACCCAAATAAGTCAGGCCTGATGTATGAATTAAGTTGTATTCAGTAACAAAATATCAAACATACGTGACCCTGGACCACAAAACCAGTCATAAGGGTCAATTTTTTGAAATTGAGATTTGTACATCATCTTAAAGCCGAATAAATAAGCTTAAATAAGCTTGTTATGATAGGACAATATACGGCCGAGATACAACTATTTGGAAATCTGGAATTTGAGGCTGCAAAAAAATCTAAATATTGAGAAAATTGCCTTTGAAGTTGTCCAAATGAATTTTTTAGCCATGCATTAATCAAAGATTAAGTTTTGATATATTTACGGTAGGAAATTTACAAAATGTCTTCATGGAACATGATCTTTACTTAACATCCTAATGATTTTTGGCATAAAAGAAAAGTCAGCATCCCTCAGATTCACACAGGTGTCCTAGCAGTATAAATAAATCATAAAAACAGTAATATTGTGAAATATTATTGCGGTTTAAAATAACTGTTTTCTATTTCAAAATATGTTAAAATGTAATTTATTTGTGATGCAAAGCTGAATTTTCAGCATCATTACTCCAGTCTTCAGTGTCACATGATCCTTCAGAAATCATTCTAATATGCTGATTTGATGCTCCAAAAAAAAAAAAGTTTCTCATTATCAATGTTAAAAACAGTTCATATTTTGCGGAAACTGATTCGTTTTGCCAGGATCCTTTAATGAACTAAAATAATTTATTCTAAATAGAAGTTTTTTGCAACATTATAAAAGTCTTTACTTTCACTTTTGATCTTTATAACGCATGCTTGCTGCACAGTCTTTTGCCAAATTTTTAAACCAGTATGTAAGTGGCTTTGAGTTTTATGTCATTTGTAACTATTGAATGTATACTATGCATATGCTACACTTTATATATAATAATAACGTGTTACCAAGAACACTAATGTGTACTATTCCAACAGGAACTCAACTTGGACTGGTTTCCACGCATGCGGGCCATGTCGCTGGTTAGCAGTGATGCCGAGGGCGAACAGAACGAGATCAGGAATCTTCAGGAGAAACTTGAATCCACCATGAAGCTGGTCTCGAACCTGTCAGGCCAACTGACTGAACTGAAAGAGCAGGTGAGTACCGATGCTTTTGGCCTGATGTCAGAACTTTATGTCCGTAATGCTGATGTGTTAGACCAGTTCTTCACGCCCCGATGAGGATGAGGTGTAGTCTTGACCCGTTTAGCTGTTGAAATAGACTGCACAGACTAGAATTGGAGTTGGGTGTGAGTGAAACTAGGCCTTCCAGGTCAGTCAGTACTCAGTACGAGTCCACAACCTCTACAAGGTTCAATTAGACCAAAGGGCAATGAGTCATTTCTGTCTGTCTTTCTCTTTCTGCCTTCAGCTCGTGGTATTTAAAATGATCTTTCACCTGCGTCACGAGGCCAAGTGTTGTTTCACTTTTATTCAGCCGCATTGTCGTCCAGATGAAGTTCTGCGAACTGGAGCTTGTTTGTTTCCACAGATAAACAGTGTAGCACACATAGATGAATATGATAAAGTGGGTCATTGACTTAGATGCTTAGATGCATATGCGTAATGGGATTTGCTGTCATGTCGTTGATTTCTTGTAAATAGTGTCGAATAAACACCAACTTGAGGTGTGCAGCCACATAAAATGGGAAGTGTCTACAGGGAAGTTGATCTGTTTTTTTTGTTCCCCAGACAGGGGGAAAAGGTCATTGTTTGGCTAAAAGAAGACAAAGCAAGTAAAAACCAACAAACTTTCACTATTATCCTGCGTCAATGTGGTGGTTACACGTGTCAGTAGCAGTTTTGCTTTTCCCTTTCTTACTTTAAACTTGGAAGAGAGAATGATAAGAATTCTTCCCACAAACATTTGAAAATGAATGATTTGTTTTCCCATTTGTTGATATTTGATGATAATCTTGGGCTGTGTTTTCAGTCTATGATCTTGTTAAAATATTATAACAGGTTTGTTTGTCTTTTTCTGCTATCATCCACTCTGTCCAAGATTTCACATGGGAGAGTGTAAATAAGACAAAATTAGAAATAAAAAAAATCAAGTAACTGCAATAAAAAACCAAAAGACTTTCAGGCACCAGAAGCACCATTTATATGAGAATTGTTTAAAAATGATAAGACCCAAATACATCAAATCCATAGCAAATCTCCAATATAATAGTCTTAGAAAATTAATATTGACCTATTGGTTTAAAAAAAAAAGAATAAATGGATGTATTCCAAAACCTTTTAATCTGCACATGTATGCTTAAATGCTTAGCATAATTTACATCAAAAGATAAAATATATATTTTGCCTATATATAAAATGACAGTTAATGTAATGCTATCTATCTATCTACCTACCTACCTACCTATACAAATTTAGTTTTAATTGTCAATTTTCAAGATGATTATTTCATCCTGTGATCTATTTCACTCAAAGCACTAGTGTAATCATGTGACGTCCCTCCCAGAGTTCCCTCGTGTGACCCGCCTGGGGTCCTTTTAATGTAGTGATTCAGTCATTTCAGATTTCTTTTACGAATGGGTGTTTTTGGGGTGAGCTTAAATCTAGGCAGGATCTCGCGCGGTATTTTAGTTCTAAAGCATTTTGTCTTGGATGTTTATTATTATTTTGCTTGGATTATAGATCAAGACGTGAAAAACTGCAGTTGACGGCTCCTTATATGGAGGAGCGAGCAGTGCCACTTACCTTTAAATGGCTGTGTGATTGTTTAGTAGTATGAGGTACTTCCTGTGGACATCAACTTTAAAATACACATGCGTGAGCATTTTTTGGCTCGCTTTTGCAGCTGTTGAGTCAGAGTAGGGGATTTCAGTACAGACGGTCTGTATTTCTGTGGAACTGTGTACGTGAGCATGAGTGTGTGTTAGTGTATGTTGTAGCTCAGTTGCACAACACTGCATGACATTGCTCCAATTTATTTTCCAAGTAGCTTTTTATAAGGCAGCACACACACACACACACACAACACACACACAAACACCACACCAAACACACACACACACCACACCTACAATACACAGCCACCCTTGTGTTATGAGGTCATAACCAAGGCAACATGAATGGACACACAGAATGCATCACTGCATGATATGCCTGATCTGCGGGAGAGACAAACAGGAGATGAGGAAGATTTCAAATGGACAAAAACTTCAGATGTATGTGTGTTTTTTGAATAAGGAAGCAGAGTTAATTTTACATATTCAACTTTAACATATATTTTTACATATTTAGATTTACTATACAGATGTGTGTCTATCTACATATATATACACTCACTCTGAAAAAAAACTGTTATAAAATATGTAAATGTAAAAGTAATCATCAGCATATAGTGTCACACACACACCACACACACACACACACTTTTTTGGAAGCCATTGTGAATTATGTCCCAGTCACATTGTCTTGGTTAAACATCACTTACACTATCAGAATTTTTTAAAATATTTTTACATTAACAATGTAATAAATATTATGTTTATTAAAGCCAAGTATGAATCTTATCAAGTTAGTGTTTTTAAGCATTTTACTTTCATTCCAAAATAATAACTCAAGGCAATAACAATTTAAAACAATATATTTAATTGGTTAACTGTCTGCTCTTTTTAATAGTCAACTTTTTTGAAAATTTTTTCAAAAGTCAATCATTGTTGAATTGTTCAGATCATAGAATCAAGCTCTAAATACGCAGGATTTGGCCAAGGCTGATTACTCCATAAAAACTCCACAGATCATGCTTCATTGCATTAAGTCTTATTTTGAAGTGGCAAAGTGTTTATATCCAAGTGTGTGAGTTGTTTACTTACTTTTTTTAAATTAGTCTTCCTATTAGCCATTATATTGTTAATTCAGACTGATTCGCGAACGCGCATGAACACAAGAGTTGGGATTTATCGCATGAACCAATCACAGACGAACACTCATGTCCAATCATATCGCAATGGAGGCATTGCCTCCTCTCACGTGACTTTCCCCCATTCATTCTCAATTACCCCCCTTTAGGGGGTCTGTTATAACTCAATGGGCTCAGGGGAGGCGAGAGAGACGCAGCAGACTCACGTTGTAACTTTACCTGCTGGGGTCGCGGTTGGACAGGTTTTGTTTTTTTTTTTAGAAAAAACGAGTGATTTAACAGTACACACTTTAATGTGTTTTGTAACACTGGTGGTTTTATTTTTGAACAACGATTTATGTTTCTCATCCAATATTTTGAGGAGACACTGCCTCCCTTACCTAGTATAATTATATAAGAATATGTAATTGTAAATATCACATAAATATCTAAAATTATATAAAAAAATATCAAAACAAATTCACATAAACAGATATACAATATGCATGCCTGGTGTGTGGGAGAGGCAGATAGGAGATGAGAAATATTTAGTTAAAATAAATAAAACTTCTTGTTGTGTTTTGTTTTGACAGATGACAGAGCAGAGGAAACAGAAACAGAGGATCGGGCTATTGGGACACCCCCAACACATGAACGTGAACCCCCAGCAGCCCGCCTGAACCGGCCAAGTGTCCTACAGCTGTCTCCTGCAGCCATCGATCGCATCAGCCTTTCCGTGTGCTTGTGTATGAGTGTGTGCGTGTCAAGACATCACAGACACATCATCACCACAGCCTGCTGTGTACACCCAAAATAAATGGCTGTAGGCCACCAGGAAAGTATAAAAGACTTCCACCCCGTTCCTCACATCCATTTGAGTGCCAAATGTTTCTGTGTGTTAAAGAGGAAGTGTATTTGCATCACTCGCCTTCCACAGAGTGACAACGAGCTACACTAGATACTGCACGACTTACGAACGTGTGCTGCAGCCTGTAGATGCTGCTTGGACACACATCTTTTTGTATCGACCCATAGCAGTTAGTATTTGATGTCTTATTTTTGTATTTTGTGCAATATTAATACTTTAATATGCAACATCTGTATATTATGTCTTAAAGGGACGGTGCAGTAATTTCTTTTTCTTTTGTTCTTTTGCTTTGATTATAATGAAATACATTAGAGACCAGATATTGTAGGAATACTGTTTGCAAAGTGAAGTTTGACATCAGATATGATATGTATATGGGGGAAAAACGCCTTTTATGTATTTAAGTTCATTTATTTATATCAACATATATAAAAAAATGCTTATAGGAGATTATGCCAATTTAGAATTCTTTAATTCTCATGAATAGTATCAGGTTCTGTTTGGTATTTAGGAGCTCCTTATTATGGTTTATGGCTTTTTGTTTGTGCAGTCAGATTTATGACCTTAGAAGTCATATACAGAGTAATAATAGATTAACTGTTTAGGCAGTTAAGATTTTTTTTTGTCTTAAAATTAATGCACTAAAATAATTGAACTTGTATCATTCTTGTCATTATAGAGCCATGTTTACTGTGCCTGTTGTACACTCCTGCAACTCAGAAGGTGAAGCGCAGGAGGAATATTTGCTGACAAAAGCAATCTTTGTCTAGAAAAATGTGACTGACTACAGACGAAAACTTGACAGTTTCATCTTTTAGCTGAGCAAAGCAAGTCAGTTTCTTAATACAATCCATTTTTTTCTTTCTTTATTTTATTTTTCTTGTAATACATGTATATATGTCTGCAGGTCTTTGCTTTTATATAGAGAGAAATGGTTTCATAGCATCTAATATTAACAGCCACGTTAATGAGAAAGAAAGCCTACTACTGATTAATAGGGGTGTATAGAGATATATATATATATATATATATTATATAGATATATATATATATAATACCTGATAGTTACATACATACAAATGTAATATAGATATATGAGACTGATAATACTTAAGTGATATTTAATAAAATATGTATTTCTTGTTCAAAGGACCAGAACTGAAATATAGTTTTTGTATGTCTCTTTTTGCGGTTTAAATGGATGTATTTTGACAGTGAAAAAGGGGACATCAGCGTTAAATATCCATAATTTTGCTTCTTGTTTTACATTATTTATTTTATTTTGTTCCTTAGCTGGTATGCTATATAATAGTAAGTACCTACATTAATTAATTTCAGCGGTACGAAAACCTATGTGCGTTTATATGTGTAGATTGATGACTGCATCATTTCACAGCTTTCTCATGACTTGACTTTGTATTCACCCAGTCAATGCAAAGGAAGTTGAGCTTATTAAGAATTCAAGATTAATAAGAGTCGGCAACCCATGCTTCTCTAAGGAAATGCACTTTCTGTGACCTTTCATGTCGATCTGCAAAAAAGGGGGTAAAAAAGCTGTTTTCCACGCACTGGCAAAGCCTGTATTTATGTGCTTGTGAGTCGTAGACAGAGCAGCTTTGTATAGTAACAGAGGTCAGACTGGAGAGTCCCAAATCGATTTCAAAGTAAAACACTGGTATAACTTCGCTGTTGTCTGTAAAAAAGAGCAGAAGTGTGACTGAAGTGTCAGACGCACCTTAAATGCTTAATTATTGATACCTGGCAACATCGTCAGAAGTATTGCTCTAAAATCCCCGTGTAAAGTGCAACATCAGACTGAAACCTTCCACGAGTTAAATGACATTTGGGAAATAAAATGAACCGGTGCAAAGGCAGAAGAAGGAAATTATGACTGGGAACCATCAGTTTAGTAAGAAATAGGAAATTCTTGAAGTTTTAATATGTCCAGGGTGGGTCTGTGAGTGCCACTTTCTCTCTCTGCTTTTAGTAAGCTTATTATAAAGTTAATATTAGAGCTATTTCAACAGTGAGCCTCAGGACATTGTGCACGCTTTCTCATTTAACCGGCAAGGTATGAGCACGATGATCTATTAGTCATTTTTACACTTAGAGAGAGTGAAAGTACTTTGTGAGTGGTACCGTATGTTCGTCACATTTTGTGCAAATGTTCTAACCAGGCTCGTTTATAAAGAAGAGTTAAAGGGACAATTAGACCCAAATTCTGGGTATGATTATTACTCCGTGTCAAATTGACCCTAATTGGATACAATACAATTCACTAAAAATCACATTTTGGAGGAAAATAAATAAATAAAAAACAAAACTTTAAACTTCAAAAACGTCAATACTTCTCACACACACACACAAAAAAAGTATGAACATGATTTTTTTAAAGCTGTGTTTAACAACCTTTTAAACATTTGTTTTTCACAAAATGCAAACATTATACAAAGTATTTTGCATATATGTTTCAAATTTTAAATTTACATGTTTTTGTGCATTCCTGAATATATATATATATTCTTGCCTTCTTGGTCATTAATATGAGGGTTAATGAAAAAGAGCATTTACATTCACACTAATGAGCAATCTGAACTTTATATATGCTACTTGCAAAAACAGTTTGCAGTAAAATACTTCTATTTTAACTACTTGTATGTATAAAATGCAAATGATGGACATTAATGTAAAGTGTGCTTACGTTTTTACAGCATTCCTTTTCTTAAAGCAATAACAACACACCTACATTTAATATTAGGTTAACATATTTGCAGTCAAATAAGGGGACTTTCCTTAAACGAAGAAAACAGCCTGTGAAACTGAATTGGCATTGGGACAGCAGGCTGTTTAAGACTAAACCAACCAAACCGTTCCGTTATCACATGACCTATTAAAATTCTTGTTCCACTTCTCTAATAAAAGTGACTATTATAAGGTCCAACTGTGAAATTAAACACTTAAAACACGTTGCATTTGTAGTTTATTGCATTAGCTTTTTAGGGTCATGGTGGGCTGTTCCATGATGTGTTTTTCTTCTCAGACTATGACTGCCAGTTCCAAGTACTATCTGCATATTAAGCACAGGTTTATATTTCTCAGAATTCACACTAAAGTGTGAACCACAGTAAGCCTATATTACACCTAAAGCCTCAAGGACTGATCACAAATCTGCTTGCATTCTGTATGAAGTGACTGAAAGGAAGTGTCTCATGCACTGGCTCGGTCCTCCGCCTGTGCTGAAGGATGCTTTGTCATCCTGTTGCTGCACTTAGAGAGATTAAAAACAACAACAACAACTCCCACTTCTTTTCACCAGTTCTATTTGAATTTCAATGATTAACTATATTATATGAGCAGACCTTAATGCGGCTGCTACCAGTGCAGAATTCAGAGGGACACATTTTCCTTGCATAGCCTACATTCAATTTGTTAATTTAAATAAAGTGTAGGCTATTCTTATAAATAAATCAACTCATACTTTCAAACGAATTAACTAATTATTTTATTTATTGTTAAATAAAATAAGTTATTTTAGTGAGAGAAAACAAACCAAAATCATTTACTAATTTTGTGTTGATTATAATATATTTGCATCGTAGGCATCACACTGCTTTTCTTGTTGATATGGTCATTAATTTTAGCAGCATGTTATAGGCCTATTGTAACATGGACCTAGCAAAGTAAATCATGCTACATACTTCTTTACACGTGGCAGCATTTCTAGACTCTTTAGAAGAAGATAAATCTTGCCACATTTTATTTATGACAGTCATTCTGCGCGTTATTTACAGTTAAACAGCGCGTGAAGCACCGCTGCCGCCATTGGCACGTTTCTCCTCAGCGCGCTCGGTACTAAAATAAACGGGTGACGTTAGTCCCGGGGATTCAGCCGGTCCTCCGCCTCCGCCCTCTCCCTGCGCCGCCATGAGGAGTTCAACGTGACCGCCGCCGAGTACAACCGGCCACAACAAACCGAGCCGCAGCACGAGAGAGCCATGAGCGGCTGCACGTGGAGCGCCAAATGGTCCCGGTGTGAAGTAACGGCGCATCTGCTACTATTGTGTAACCATGACAACGGCTCGCTCGTGTGCCTGCATCATGTCAGGGGAATTTTGTTAATGGATACTTGCATTAGGCTATATCGATGGAGCAACAGGTGCTCTGGACATCATTCGTTTGACATCCGTTTCTTTCTAGAAGCTTCTATCCACTGCACGCACACATTCAGACCCGCGTGCGTGTGTTTATAAAGCAACATAATCCTTTATGCTTAAGCACAGCTCACATTGGTAGGGAAAATATTTGCTGGATTCGAGAGTAGGTCGAAAACTAAAATGTTAAAGTATGTGTTTAATTTTTTTGTAATAATTGATACATCATTATAATTATACGTACATGTATTTATATTTCACACATAGGCCTAATTCTTTCAATTGTGTTGATCTGTCATGATAATAACGACGGTAAATAAGTCGCAATTCCATCATAATTACGCCAGTAATAAATCTTGTTGTGCTGTTTTTGACGGTAGGGTAGTCTAGATCAAATACTCTGAACGCTTTGTCTAGATCTACATCATAACATATGCTTTCAAGTCAATCCAGGATAAGACCTCACAACCGTTTCTGAGACGCAGCTGCTATTGTGCGCTGAGAGAGAGAGAGAGGAGAGAGAGAGAGAGAGTGAGAGGAGAGAGAGAGAGCAGCGCATGGTGGGAAAGGGACGGGGGAAGGCGGGCGGTCTGCTGTAAATGGGTAGAGCTCTGAAAGCGCCGTCACACACGTGAGGCTCATGTGACTGGAGCTCGAGACGTGTCTGCAGTCACAGGGTTTATTTAACACGTACTTCAAATCCACCCACATACACTCATTTAACCAGCACCGGAGCCCACAAACGCCTCTTGCACCTCCACCTCACAACAACATCAGTTCTGCGTCCTAGTTTTGAGACACCATATCTGGAACCAAAACGACTTCACTCGAGGGAAATACATGTGGACTTTTATGAGAGAGTAACGGATCTGCTTTTTATTTTTATATAGTATTATATATACATATATAATAGATATTATATTATATATATATATATATCGTTTTTGCTTTATTATTTTTTAATTCTACCCTATTCTTACATCAGTAAGACATATTAATAGGGTAAAATGGAAAGGATTACCAGTGCTCAGCCTCCTCCAAGTATGGCCAAACACGCCTCGATGGATATCTCTGACATGCAAGGGTAAGTCAGTCTCCAGTTGTTGCGTATTTATGTCGCTGAAAGCTTTCCTGGGAGCTAGATCTCTTATTGGCTGTATTTTATTATATTTTATAGAATGGACTTTCCCATGTATGTGTATAAACCCCGGCGGGGAATGAAGCGCAGCGAGGACAGCAAGGTACGAAATGCGCAATTACGCACAAATATGATTGCGCACACTTTTACTTGCCACTTTTGTTTGATATAAGTCTCTTTTATTGTTTTAAACAAGATGTATAATGCACTCTTTTAATTTCTGTAGTTTTGCTTTGTTATTGATGTTTTTTTGCATGAAAATTAATATAAAATTTTAATAACTAACCCCCAGGATACATACAAATTGCCTCACCGATTGATCGAGAAGAAAAGGAGAGACAGAATAAACGAGTGCATCGCCCAGTTGAAGGATTTGCTGCCCGAACACCTTAAACTCACTGTAAGTAATATGGGAGTGGATCGGCTCACCTCACTTTGTTGTAGTATAAAGCGCCACCTGCTTGTTGATCATGAATAAATCATTTTTGTCCTGCTTTTGGATTAGTCACCTGTAATGTGCTTGATATACATTTTTAATATATACAACCTGTAAACTTTTGGCACTCCATATAGTGAATCTGGCTTTAGTTAATTATTCACGTTAACAAAGCATCTTAGATTGTCATGTGGAATATCTGAATATTACTTGCACGCACACGTGCATGCACTGGTGAGCGGAGAGGAGTGTGTTACATAAGAAAGATCAACATGCTTATCTGGGTTCTTCCTGTTTTAGACTCTGGGACACTTGGAGAAGGCTGTTGTGTTGGAGCTCACACTCAAGCATGTGAAAGCTCTTAACAACCTGCTGGAGCAGCAGCAACAGAAGATCTTTTCCTTGCAGAATGGAATGCAAATTGGTGAGTTTTCGATCATGCAAAAGGAGTGGCACACTAAAAGTGTGACTGTCGCAGGAAGTGGCCCTGCTGAACTTTTCACCTCCCCTCCCCATTCGTTTATTTATGAGTGCATTACAAAATAAAGAAATTGAGGCACGCTTGCACTACGCAGCGAATGATCTGGCCTACAGGACTGTTGTGAAGGAAAACGTTGGCATGGTTTCTAACCCTTATGGTTTTATTGCAGGTGAACAGGGCAACGGGCATTCAGAAAACAGCGAGGAGATGTTCCGTTCCGGGTTCCACTTGTGTGCAAAGGAGGTTCTTCAGTTCCTGGCCAATCAGGAAACAATGCGTGACCTGACGCCCGCTCACATAATCAACCACCTTCAAAAAGTGGCGTCTGAGTTCATTCAAAGCCCGCCAAGTCCTTGTCTAGACGAGCCCACTCCAAAAGCTCCAGAAATCAGGGAGAAACCGGCAAGCCCACAGCCAAAAGCGGCAGAGGGTCACGCTAAAAACTGTGTGCCCGTCATTCAAAGGACTTATCCCCATAGCAGTGAGCAAAGTGGGAGTGATACGGATACCGACAGTGGTTACGGGGGCGAGCTCGAGAAGCGTGAACTGAAAGCTCAACGGTCAGTCTACTACAGCAAAGACGCGGGAGATCTCAAGCACAACGGCAACATTAAAGAGGAGTTGGACGAGCCGCAGGCCAAGAGGCAGAGGTCCGACTCTTCAGAAGACGAATCTCTGTCAGGGCCAGACATAGTTGGCGGCCACAGCCCCTACATGAGTTTTTCTCCACACCAGCCCCTTTGCATGCCCTTCTACCTCTTTCCGCATGGAGCAGCCGCCGCATACTTGCCCATGCTGGAGAAGTGTTGGTACCCCGGAGCCATGCCCGTGTTGTACCAAGGCCTCGGCGGCTCCCCGGCAGGCATGTCCCCCGAGAAACTCCCCTCATCCCTAGTCATGTCCTCAAGAGTGGGCTCCCCCGTCACCACTCCGACCTCCATGGACTCTCCTGCAGGCCCTGAAACAAGTTCCCCCATTAAACCTGGAAACCAAAGACTGAGGACTCACTCTGGGGTCCGCGATAGCCCGCTCTCTGAATGTCTTGGTCTTGAGAGTGGACTTCCCTGCTGAATAAGCTCCCGAAGAGGGTTTGGTTGAAGGGGGCATGAAGGCAAAGTTCAAAGACGCACCCTCAAGTACGACAAACAGCTGTTCTGATTCCTCTCAGACGTACGATGGCCTCCCTCCAAATGCAGAGACGCACATAGACTCTCACACACACTTATCAACTCCCTCCACAACCAGCAGACAAACACCCAGAGATGGAACGGTCCGCGTGGACACAGACGGGTAAAGGAGGCCTTGTGCACAGCACTGTGAAGAAGGTTAAAAATGAGGACAGTGAGCTCTGTCCTTGGAGAAAAAGGACCTGGGGTTGGCGAACAGCTGCTCTTTGCACTTGCGCCGAATGTTTAAGTCGAAAACAATACAAAACAATAACCCAGAATGTGACGTGCAGATGGTCCCCCAACGACAAAGACTTTGCCCTTTGCACAAGCACCTTTTCATTTGTTGAATGTAAACGGAAAAGTCATTTTTGTAATAAAACATCACCCCTGTAGATGCTGCTTTTTTGGACATTTCTCTGTGCCGTGGATGCTTGCTCAGGAAGCTCCACTCTCTTCTGCTTCTGTGACTGCTTTAACCGATAAGAACCGTCCATTTAGACTAGAATGCTACCAAATAAACGTCTTTGCTTTGGATGACCTGAGTTTCCCCTGCATAAACGAGGACGCCATTGGCTCCCGAGACGTGACGCTCGTGTAAATACGGGAGTGATGTAATCACGGCTCCACTGTAGCTTTTGAGTTTGTCATCCATTCGTGCACGTAGGTGAAGTTGTTGTGAGGTAACTGCGTTGTGTAATTATTTTGTTTATACTACTTGTACATCTGTGTTTTTTTATACGTGACCCACACATACGTTCACAAGTTTTAGACAGCCGAGAGCTGTATGCCATGAGATTGTGTACATAGCTTTGGACCTAGACTCGATCTGCATCATGTTCTGTGATAATTTCTGGTCAAATTAGGACAGATCTTGGTTCATGCTGTTGCCTTTACCTGTTTAAAGCAGTAAACATGATGGCGGCTATCTACATTTTTAATCCTGGATTCTACATAGAAGCAAAATAAAGTGAATGTAATGTTAAAAACAATATATTAGTTTTGTATAGGAAGAGGTACTTACTTTTTATTTTGGGACCTAAGAGAAGGTTGCTTGATGTATATATTTTGTCTAAAAAAAGTATTGTTGACATACATTAAAGAAAAAGTATTAATAAAGTTTTTTTTTTCCTGTGGAAATCATGCCTGTCTGAGTCTGTGTTTGAGAGCTTGAACATGTTTAGCTGAAAAAACAACCTCGCTGTTTTCCCCATCACAGTCAGTCCTTATGTAACACTTACATAACCCATAAACTTGCTGTCTATGCAAATCCTTTAGACAAACACTATGATAAGAGTCAGGTTACAAATATTCCAGCCTCACACCTCCTAACTAAAGTCCGTGCATTTTCGATAAGGTTTTGTGGCTCACTTTTTCTACAAAAAGACTTCGAACCCAAAGCAGAGAACATAATTGATTATTTTGACAGTCTTTGCAACTGCGTTACATTTCTTCGACGCATCACGTCCTCTTCTAATGCTCGCTAGCTGTTGAATTAGGTTAAGACTCCCCGCGTGTCTGGCTGTCACATGTAGAGCCATGGGCAGCCACATGCCACACCTCCAGCGCATCCAGCGCAGTCAGCACAATGCAACACATTCGCTACAATTACGGGACAACAGTATTATATGTTGTCTGTAAATGATTAATATCTATAAATATAATTAGTTAATATAATTACACAATAAATTGATATATTTTAGAGATATTAAGTATTCTTATCATTAGTATATTTGGTTGTAGCATATACTATACCAAAGCAGGGTGATAAAATTTAAATAGAAAGGTTTTTGTGTCTTAACTGATGTATGGAGCTCATGGATGAATGAATGAATGAAGGGAAATAAAGTGGCCATAGTACTCTTGGCTGTCATAAAGCATTATGCTTCGTTTCTAAAAACAAACAAACAAAAACAACTGTAATGGAAAAAAAAAACACAGACACTGTTACAAAATAACATCTGCGCTATATATAACACGTTTGATGTATTACTGATTAAATACAGTATGTTTGCCAAAAAAACAATATGTGAGTTTGCATGATAGACTGATGCAGCACGTTAAGGGCACATCTTTCTATTCTAAAGCTTTTAGCGCTCTCGCGTGGACTATCATTGAACTGCAACGAATGTTAAATGCGTTTATACAAATTATAATTAAGCACCTTTCTTTCTGCTTTTTTCTTTCTTTCTTTCTTTCAGTCAGTCATTCATTCATTCATTCATTCATTCATTCATTCATTCATTCATTCATCTCTTCTCTTTTCGTTCTTTTTTCTTTCTGCCTTTCTTCTGTCTGTTGCGTATTTATTTACAGTGTCTATGGTCTTTACCTTGGACCGGCCTGCTAGAAGACTTCAGCATCTCAATAGGATGAGATAGTCGTGCATTTTCTATATTTTGCTATATTTACAGCGATCTGCTTTTTTTTTTATTACTTATATGTAAGTTTTTCATTGCCCATTGACTTCTTAATATAATTAAAGTTTAAATTATAATATTGTTAGTATAATAAATAAATATAGCTATTAATGTCTTATATAGAGATATATATATATATTAAATATATATTATATATATATATAGCTATATCTCTTGTACCATACGGATATTAAAATACAAATAGTATAAAACATACAGTACTGTATATTCCATTCATTGTGATGAACAACATGATGCGCATTAAACATTACAATAAATCAAGGTTTCCTAAACTGGGGTTTGTAAATGAACTGCAGGGGGTTTGTGAGTTTAATGAAAAGCTAATAATTAATTAAATCATAAAACCTAAATAAAGTCATTTAAAAACAACAAAACAATAAATCAAAATAACACATTTAGTAAAAAAATCAAATATTGTATTTGTTTACCTGCATGTCATGTAGGGGGTGGGGACCAATTAAAATGTCTTAACTGTCACCCGTCCCCTCTGTGGGATGCCTAAGTTTACTTCACTATATTACAAATACATCCTCATCTAACCATGACAAACTGTATATCGTTGGAAAGGTCTAAGTTTTTTGTTACAAATGATATAGGAACAGCAATAGATTAATTTATGACAAGAGTGCACCTCAAAAAAATCTACATAACAGGCATTCTGCCTTTTTCCCTATCACATCTGAGAAATCATCATAAATGATATATCAATTGAAAGCTTAAAACTGGGAGACTTTCTGACTGAATAAACAGTAGGCTATTTTAGAAAGGAACATTTCAAAGATGAAAAAGAGGAATTAGGGAGAATCAATGAACTATTATATGAATAATATGTAATCATGTAATCAAAAAAAAGTACGTAGTCTGATTACACGTATTTTTAAGATGTAATTTATCTAATACATAATCCAGAAAACATGTAATCAGTTACTAGCCATGTCTCTCTCTCTCGCTCTCTCTCTCTGTGTGTGTGTATATACCATATATATATATATGCTGCAATGCATTTATTTATTTGTTTGCTCGTTTTTATAAATAAACAAACAAAAATATTTGTGTAGATTTTGTAGTAAGTTCTAGGCAAACAATCCAACTGAAAATTTGCCTTATTTATTTGATTTTAAATTAGGACTTTCTTGTTATGCAATCAATGCAATTTATGTATGTATGTATGTATGTATGTATGTATGTATGTATGTCGTTATGTTAGTATCGTCTGTAGCACAGCAGCATGTCGCGAGTGCTGGCGGACTTTTATTATTTACGATTATTTCCGGCGCGGCGCGTTTATTGTGCGTCATTTGTTGTCACCTGACAACAGCGCCTCAGACGCTTCCTCTTTCTCCTCGATTCCTCTCCAGCAGGAACAGATCTGCCCCATCAGAGTTCGCTCATCCAGCAGCGCAGAGATGTTGGCCCTCATGCACCGGCTCCTGGACTGGTTCAGGTCGCTCTTCTGGAAAGAGGAGATGGAGCTAACGCTGGTGGGACTGCAGTACTCTGGAAAAACCACTTTTGTCAACGTGATTGCTGTAAGTCTGCTTTCATTCCTCACAGTTTGAACACTGCTGTCATGTCATTGCCAGGAGAACAGATGCTTTAAAACCTGTTTATGTGGTCTAGGCGTGATGTTTCCCATGGATTGCTTGACGTTTTAGCTTATATATGAAATAAGAATTGCTAATATCTCCAGGTTTGAGGACTTTAATGACTTTTAGGGTGGATGAGATGCCACTGGTGTGTTTTAGTTCTCAAGTCGAATGTAATCAGTTTAATAAAACCTATATAATGTAATGTAATATGATGATCATCAAACACAAAATTTGATCATTTGGTATTATGAGTTTTCTTCGATGTTTATGTCAGTGCCAGATGTGTTTTTTGATTGCCTTCATAGATTGTTTTCAGCAATGATCACATAATAATCTTCCCTTTATGGATGCATCTGACTCAGAGCAGATGTCATTTATGAGAGTCATTTTTTGTATTTTTGACAGGTCAGTGCTGGTTCATTGTGGTTTAGCATTTTTAGTATCTAAAGTTTCTCATTTGTATGCTTGGCACAATAATGGAATTGTGGAATCCACAGATTAACGTTTATATAAACCTCAGTGTGACCCATATTTCGAAAGGTCTCCGAGTACAGCAGCCTGGATCAGTTATTAGGCAAAGGTCCCAAGTGCAAGTGACCGTCCCAATGAGTGTTCTTGAATCACGAGAGTTGCCCTTTCGCCTCTCATAGATGCTTCTGCAATGCAGCACAAAGAGTTTACAAACCCAGAGCTTCTAACAACTCTACATCAGGGTTTGAAATAGAATTCAAAGGTGAAAAGTGAAACATCTCGCAGGTGTTTTTCTAGTTTCACTGAATGATTTATGGGACACTTTTTAGTTGTAACTTGCTTAAGAACTGTCACTCAGTATTTTTCCACTCATAAATGTAAATCAGTTAAGTTTGCATAGCTAATATATGCATGTATAATGTATGTTTTATGATTTGTAAACCGCAGACCACAAGAAATGAAGAAGTAGCACAAGAAATGCAGCAGAAATCTTCTTGATTGAATGCTTTGAAGATTTTCAAATGCAGATCAACATGCAGTTACATAGTTGACATTTTTAGGTGTTTTGTAATTTAGCTATGAAATTAGCTAAACTCTTGGATTTTTACAGTAGAGGAGATCCCACTCAATGATTTGGCTTCGTTATAATCATATTTTGAAAAGGAAGATCTTGGTTTTATCTAAAAAGGATTCATTTATTTGACATATTTTAAAATCCACATGGTTGAAAGAATCAATTATATTTTAATCTGTTGCACAATTTACTAAATTATGAAGCATGAAACCTTCTGGCTTGTTTTACCAAAAATTCCATTATTATTATTATTATTATTAAAACTCCCCGTGACTTGCTAGAGTGAGCTGTTTGGATTCAAAAGTGGCATTTTAACATTGACTTCCTCTTGTGTGCTGTTATTTTGACACATTTTCGTATGGTCTATATTAACATGAGACCATACGATTGTCTTTTTTATTAACTTTTGCAACTCTTCACATGCAGGTTTGTTTTATTTATGTGATTGAAATGATCGGCATGTTTCTTTTCCACTAGTCTGGTCAGTTCAATGAAGACATGATCCCTACAGTCGGCTTCAACATGAGGAAAGTCACCAAAGGCAACGTAACAATAAAAGTAAGTCTCATCTACACAGATCATACTTTTGCCTCAAGCATGGTTTTCTTGGATCCAGATATATAGACTCTTTAATGCAAGTTATATACATCACAAGTACAATGTGTCATTGCCAGTGCCTTCCATCATGTCTACTTGTCCTGTTTTTGCATAGATTTGGGACATAGGCGGGCAGCCACGGTTCAGGAGCATGTGGGAGCGATACTGTCGGGGCGTCAATGCCATCGTGTGAGTATAGCATCTGCTTTTTGTGCTCACAGAGACTTGCTTGCTTTATTTCATTGCCCTCTGAAGTACTTGATTCTGATCAGTCAGTGCCGTTGAGCGGTTAGATATTTTTGCATAATGACCATTAAAGTGCATCTAGAAGCTAGATAAGAGAGAGAATTTATAATTGCATGCATTGCATTGTAGCTAAATATTGCTTGCTAGTAAGTCTGTAGAAAAAGGTAACTAAGATTGTAGATTAATAATAAATTAATATTCACTACTGTTCAAAAGTTTGGGGTTGATAAGATATTTTTTATGTAATCAATGCTGCATTTATTTGATCCAAAAATAGGAATATTGTATAATATTATTACAATTTAATCAAGTTTTTTCTTTGGAATGTATTTTTAATATGTAATTTATTACTGTGATGGTAAAGCTGAATTTTCAGAATCATTACTCCAGTTTTCAGTGTCACATGATCCTTCAGAAATCATTCTAATATGCTGATTTACTGCTCAAGAAACATTTCTTATTATCAGGTTGAAAAATGTTTTTGCTGCTTAATATTTTTTGGAAACTGTGATACATTTTTCATGATTCTGGAATCAAAGTTAAACCCGTCTTTTTTGGTAACAATTTATAAGGCTTTACGTCACTTGGTGTAATTTATCCATCTGCTGAGTAAAAAGATAAAATTCTTGTTTGTTTTAAAAAAAAAGAAAATCTTACCCCAAACTTTTAAATGGTAGTGTATAATAAATAAATAGACATGGTTTCAGACAGTGTCCATTTTGTTGCTTTGTTTTCTGAGTTGTAATATGATATTTCTTAGCTCAAGATATAAGCTATTATACAAGAAAACACAATAGTTGAATCAAATCAGAATTTCTGGTCCATGATTTAGGCTGTGATAAGTAGCTGTGTAATAAGTGCTAGATTGTACAATCAACCAATCAACAAAATAAACCCCTTCATTGTGACATAGGACCACTCTGCTTCACGTTGAGATTCTGATCATCCTTTCAGGGTTTATTTTACGACTGGCTGACTGTAAATCATCCCTAAACTGAAGTTTTAGTGTTTACATTATCAACTACTGCATTAAAGACTCTGTTGGTGTTTTCAGGTATATGGTTGACGCTGCAGATCGTGAAAAGGTCGAAGCCTCGAGAAACGAGCTACACAACTTGTTAGACAAACCACAGCTGCAAGGCATTCCTGTAAGAAGAATTTATTACTGTAGCTGTAATTGTAATTATTTATTACATTTCCCCTTGTGCTTTTAATAGAGGACTGTCCTATTTATTAATACTTTGTGCTGTTTTATTACTGCTGAATTTTGCAAAACAATAGAAAATCAAGCGTAGCCATCGCACCACACCTTTTCCAGATCCTTCCCCTGTGCTGTGTTGTATTTACCGAGCGTGACTAAGCATCTCTGCCGTCAGCTCCTGTGGTCCGAGATGTCCTCACTCACTGGGGGCATTATAGGTCTTATCTTCAGCAGAGAAAGCAGCACTGAGGAAACAGATCGCTCATTGATTATCTGTCTGTAGGGAGTGATGGGAATTTTGGCAGGGGCGTCCACTATTTGCTAAAGCGAACAATTTAAAAAGACCGCTTTAACACGATCTAATGTAGAACCAAACACCCAATAACATAAATCTTGGAAGCAAACGTGTGAACCGTGTAGTTTAGACATAAAGAGGTTTAAGACAATTCGTTCTTTATCCCCCACAGGTACTTGTCCTTGGCAACAAAAGAGACCTCCCCAGCGCACTAGACGAGAAACAAATAATCGAAAAGATGTAAGACTTTTTTTTACAGTTGGGTGACCACACCCAGATCTTTAGAAGGAGTTCATGTGAGGCTACTCTCAAAAAATGGCAAATGATTTTTGCTATTTTGTTTCCTTTTTCCACAGGAACCTGTCTGCCATTCAAGACAGAGAGATCTGCTGCTACTCCATTTCATGCAAAGAGAAAGACAATATAGGTGAGCGTTACTGCATTTTATACACATCCCAATATAAAACTGTGATGTTTGGTCAATTAAAACGTCCTAGCAATTGCATAGCATTAGGGATGTAATGATTACCGGTTTGACGATAAATCATGATAAAATTCACTGACGGTTACTATTACCGTTTAATCTTTAATGGTATTAATTAAAACGGATAGATTATACTGTGATTTGAACAAAGCTGCGTAACAATATGTCAGAATAAAGCAGAGTTTTCAGTAACAGTCTCAAGTGCGCAGAGCATGCAGAGTAGTTTCATTTTGAGTGAAAACAGGGCAGAAAAGCTGGGAGGATTTAAAGGGGTCATATGATGCTATTTTAAAGATCATTATTTTGTGTAACAGAATATGTTGACATGCTTTAATCAATGAACACATTATTTTTCAAATACTGTACATTATTGTAGGTCCTCTATGCCCTGCCTCTCTCAAACGCTTCGTTTCTACAAGCCCCCTCCTTGACAAGCGCAGTCTGCTCTGATTGGCCAGCTTACCCAGTGCATTGTGATTGGCCGAACACCGAAAGCACTCGTCGGAAATGTAACGCCTTACCATAATCGCGAGCTTCAGCTTTCGAAGTAAATATCAAGACAGTTACTAATGTCGTTAGTTTTACCATCAGTTCAAGGCCAAAAGGGCAACAGAGTCGCGTTACAGACACAGTGATGATGCAATACACAAGCCGCGGTTAAGACAGCTGACATGCTATGATCGACAGTCAGTTCACTCTCCTGTGATGTGACCCCTGTGCCCTCACCACACACACACACACACGCGCGGACACTTACTCTGCGTGTGCAAAAACTCAGCATTTGAACAGGCATATCTCTTTGAGTTGAGACTTGAGTCTTTGCAATTACAGATCTTCTTTATTGCACCAAGAGCTTGGAAACACTCCAAAGAGAAGGAAACTTGAAATCGATCTAGCAACCCCCTTGGAAAAGAGTGCTAAGGGAATATACAAATGAATATATGAATGAATTAAATATGAATGTACCTCTGAAGGTTCTGAATGTCTTCAGAAACGATTCGATGGCATTTGTTTTCATCTTCGCTCCATGTAATACCTAAAGGAAGTGTTTTAATCGCAATACTGCTTTGTCCACTGAGGTTACGGGAAACAGCTCTAATTCAACTTTTCCATAAGCACCACCTAGTGTCAGAGAGTGGATTTAAAGAGACTTATATTTACATTCAGTCTGTGTGCAGTTTCTGTCTGGCCAAAAAACGGACTGAATTTGCATGCCCTGCTGTAAATTTTGACCGGTTGATGAAAAACAAGCTTATGTAGATTCTATACAATTAAACAATTCAGATAAGTTATCTAGAAATATTTATGGAGCAGATAAAAAAAACATATAATCGTTTATTAATCAATTATCATTTCGACTTATATCTTTTCTTTATTTAAAGGCTGAAATGTGAGGTTTACCTTTTTATTAAACTTTTTCAAAGCTTTATTTGAACATTTACATTAGATATTTCAACATGCTATTAAAACTGTTGTCAGTCAAGTTGTCATTTAAAATCCGAACATCATTGGTAATGTTATTGTTTTAGTGATTATGCAAAACAAAAAGTCATTTTATTTGTTGTTTGTTGATTTTAAATATAAAACTTGGTGAAGTGATTTGTGTGTCGGTACTTTTTTAACATCTCCAGCACATTTGAACAATACCGTGATAATACTGATAACCGTGATCATTATGGTCACTATAATCGTGATAAGAAATGTTCATACCGTTACATCCCTAGAGCATAGACCCTAGCAGGGGGCGGGTTAACACTACGCTTTCAGAAAATGTCGAAATCTAGTTTTTGGTATTGAGTGTCACAAGCAAATTATGTTATTGATGTTGAATGCCTTTTTTATTGGGTATTATCTTAATTTGGAAGACTTGAAAAGTTGATGCTAAGATTTCTTGAAAAAGTATGAGAACTTTATGTGCATTCATAACTGCAAAAAGAAGGCGGCCTGCTGGAGTTCAAGTATATTTACTTCAGTAAACAATGACTCATGAACCACCTCACTGTGACTCATTCACGGTACAGCGTTTGAGAGTTGTTTTTTACCAAGCAGTACAGTTGTGGTTGTGATTTCATCTTGATTTCCTCTAATCTGAGAAGTCGTCCATTTGCATTTATTACACTACTTTACTCAGTTTTTTTTATTAGCTTTACAAGCATCAAATTAACAAAGAAAAGCCAATACGCTATAGCTGTTCCCAAACAATGACAAATACTTCAAGCTAGTCTGCGCAAGAATAATTGTAATGGCGTAAAATGGTTTTTGTGAGACATTTACTTGTTTATCTGTCAGTAATGACAGTTTTAGTTTATATTACAAACATCACTTAGCAGTCATTCAAGTGTTAGATCATTAGTTTCACAATGCTTCTGTCATCAAATAGCTGCATATAAGAAAGTGAATTAGCATTAGGACTGTCACTAACTTCAAATAAAGTATCAAAAGCAAGTTATTATATGGTTTTATTGAACAAATCAGTTTAAATACGTAGTATAATAATATAATCATAAGTTATGTACATTATGTATTATATCATACCAGCCTGCAGAGGGGGCCAACGGCCTGACAATTGTTTTTACACTTCAGCCTACAGCGGCGAACTCATCCTTGTGAAATATAGGCTCATTGTGTTTATACTTACCATACAAACTCTTCTAACTCCAATTTTCTAAAGTCTACTTTTTAAATAAAGATTGAAAGAGATCTTGGAAGCTTAAAGGTGGTTTGTTTATAGCCTAACCTACTTTTGACTTCTGGCATGATTGTATTTGGCCTTCGAATTTGATCAGACTTGTTCATTTTTGAAGATGATTTTGAACAAAATGTGAAAGAATCAAACTTTTGTAGGTCACAGAGCGTATTTTATGCAATAATCCAAAGGTCAGTGAAAAAAAAATCCTATTGACTTTCTATTCAGGGAGCCAGTGTGATGACTTCTGGGTTGGCCTTCAAAAAAATGTCATCCATGCAGTACTCTGTTGACCCGATTTGATGAAATTTGAGCAAACATGCACGAAACCAGCAATAATTGTTCTTATTTGTATTTTAAAGCTGCAGTGTGTGACATCTGCTGTGTTATAATGCATTTTTTGCATGCAACATTTTGTACTTTTGATTTGCTGTCAAACAGCCCAATGTTTTGAAAGCACCACGGAGTCAGAGAAATTTTGAAGTGAATCAAAAGATATTATAAAAACATAATTGTTCTTCTCTTCCTTCCTCAGATATCACACTGCAGTGGTTGATCCAGCATTCAAAATCTCGGAGAAGTTGAAAGCAGACCCCGTCCTGCCCTTGTTCCAGCTCCCAGCTCAGCCCAGCGCTCTTCAAACCGGCCGGCCCTTCCTGTGAGCAGTGACGCAGTCGCTCTCAGCCGCATCTGTCTGTCCAGTAGCCGCCACAGTAAACTGTCAGTAAAGCATCTTCACCAGTGGGCCTCAGACTCCACTCAACACATGGTTGCTATCAGTTAGTCAGTTTTGTTGGCTGAATGGATTTTTAACATTTTTATTTTAAGCTAAACCTCTAATGGTAAACCTTGATATGGTTTAAATCAGTTTCGGAGTTTGCCTTCTTATCCTGTGAAATAAGTTTGTGGTATTGTTTGGGGTTTGTTTTTGTATTATTTTGTATAATTTATTGCGGTAAAGCATTTTTACCACAAAGAGTGTTTAGAATGAACATTTGAGTAGCTAGTATTGTACATAATACATTTTAAATGTACACTACTTTTCAAAAGTTTGAGGACAGAAATATTTTTTTTATTAAAAAATTTTTTTTTAATTGCGCAAGGATGCATTAAATCGATCAAAAGTGACAGTAAAGACAAAAAATGCTATTTACTTGAACTTTCTGTTCTTCAAAGAATGTAAACAGTTTCTACAAAAATATAAGCACTTTAATAAAAATAAGAAGTTTAGAGAGCAGTAAATCAGCATATTAGAATGATTTATGAAGGCTCATGTGACATTGAAGATTTGAGTTATGGCTGATGAAAATTCAGCTTTGCCTCACAGAAATAAATCACATTTTAAAATATATTGAAATAGAAAAAAAGTTATCTTAAAATGTAGTAATATTTAACAATATTACTCTATTTTTGATCAAATGAATACGGTTTTGGTGAGCATAAAAAAACCTCAAAAAATCTTACTGACCCCAAACTTTTGAACGGTAGTGTACATTCAGCTGATGTTTTTCCTTTACTCTGTTAACTCTTGCCCCTCCCCCCAAACCTATTTGTAAATAATAATTTTATATCTGATTGGGTTCAAAGTTAAACTGTAGCCGGTTGACTAGCTGGATGACTAGACGTTTACCAATATCTGCCTTTCAGCAAATCTGGACATTCTACTAGCTGATGGTCCTGTAATTAATATTCATGAGTCAAGAAGATTGTTTTATGTTTTAAATCATCTTCATGGCTCTGTCTAAATCTTTTCCTATTTGAGTCTCATTACAATAACAAAGGCCAGTTTATTAGTATTCATGACCCACAGCTCATGGGCATGCTTCACGTACTGTAGCCTTGAGCATAAAACATCTCAATTCTGAAAACTGTCCTCTAATGGGATCTGTGTTTGTCAGTGTGGACTTCTGATAGACATCTTGGCATTTACATTAATTAGTGAGCATTAAGTTAAGTGCCTTTTGCAGATACTCACATTTTTAAAGCCCAAAATGGATATGGAGTGTAAAATAAGCACAAACAGCTAGTCTAAACTTACTGTAGGTGCCATTACTACGTTAGCACTGATTATTGTATCGGTAAGTTAATTACACATTTTTTGGTTATGCATATGTTAGGACCACAATAATTACATAATTAACCAACTGCTACAGTGAATACTTCAGGAGCATGAGTCGCACACTGGAAGTGGAGGGTCTCGCCCTTTGTGAATGAACAAAAATTGAATCCAACCTTGTCCAGCAGCATCTCAAATGCTAGCTGTTTTGACGTCCTTTTTTTCTGACCAAGCCCCTAAATGCTGCAAGATTAGTTTTACATCTAAAACAACATTGCAGACATCTGTTATATATGACGTATTATTACTGACTCACCATTAGCTGCATGAGCCAGTAGTTTTCCCACAACTCATTGCTTGAAGACTGAGATGAGTAGACTTTCTGCTCTAGTTTTCAGATTGTTCTTGCGTCTCTAATCTACCTCAGCGGTGTCATGAGCTACAGTAAGCGTTCAGAGAGTTGTGCACCATGATGAGAGAGATGCTTATGTTGTTTTATGAAGCAATTCTAAAGATTTCTTCATATTTGTGTTGATCTTTGTGCACTGTAATTGGTGAATCTGCCGAAAAAAATCTAGGACTTAACCCTGAGAACAAAGGCTTTTGTTTGACTGTATATGTGTGTAAAAATCTAAAGTATATGAGAAAATTACAGTTTCTGAGACGCATTAATTGTTCTGCCATAAAAGGCCTGCCCTGATAGCGTGCATGATTAAGTACGTTAAAGGAACACTCCACTATTTTTGAAAATAGGTTAATTTTCCAACTCCCCTAGAGTTAAACAGTTGAGTTTTACCGTTTTCGAATCCATTCAGCCGATCTCGGGGTCTGGCATAGCATTTTTAGCCGTAGCTTAGCATAGATCATTGAATCTGATTAGACCATTAGCATCTCGCTCAAAAATGACCAAAGAGTTTCTATATTTTTCCTATTTAAAACTTGACTCTTCTGTAGTTACATCATGTACTAAGACTGACGGAAAATGAAAAGTTGCGCCTGAAAATAGTGCTACCGCCAGACCCGGAGATCGGCTGAATGGATTCGAAAACAGTAAAACTCAACCGTTTAACTCTAGGGGAGTTGGAAAATGAGCCTATTTTCAAAAATAGTGGAGTGTTCCTTTAAGGGTTAAATACAAATATTGTTCATACTAGTTGAGACACACTCACACAAATAATTTCCAAATAAGCTGTTTTTTTTTTCTCACATCATGTTGTGTATTTTTGGGGGGGCTTTTACAAAAGTTATAGGCTGAGCTATAGGGCATGACAGTTATGATCTACATAAAATTGTATGTAATTTATCAAAATGTTGTTTAACCTGTTTATAAAGGGCTTTAGTATATAATATACATGTGTATATCTATATATATATTTCTATGCATTTTCTCCCTCTTTTCAAATCATCTATCTCAAATGGGTGCCCACAAATCCCAGATTGTTATAAATTTTTACAGGACATATTAATGGCCTTGTTATAATATTGTAATTTGTGATTGTCTCGACATTGCTGGGACATTACTGCAGCCTTGTAATACAAGAATGGAGGTCACATCTTCACCGTTCACGTGAATTTCTCTCTTCCTCTGTGCATGTCTTCATTCATTCATTCAGACATGATGTGTGTTGTTGGTTCTGCTCATCTAAATGAAGCAGGTCTGTGGCCAAAGCTTGTTTCCTCATGTGATTATCTCTGTGCCGCCTTCAAACACTATACAGCATGGTGTCTTCTCTCCTTCATGTGATTATTCACACATGAAAAATCAATGGATCTGTTGCTGACTTTGTATATTATTAAATGTAAAACTTTTTTTGTTTGTTTTGCAGAGTGCTCTTATTTGTGTCTCTTGCATTATTTTGTTTTGTGATCGCTCAATAAATTGTTTTTTTAGGGTGACTCAGTCTGTGCATTGTCATGTTTACTATTAAATTTGACAACTGAAAGATGAGAGGGAGTTGTTTGGCTTTTGAAGTTCTAAAGTAATGTAATCAGAACTCATTCCAGACAAAATATAGTGCAAAAAATGCATACTCATTCTTTACTCACTTCACTTTTCCCTCACATTTTTACAATTGTAAAGTCACTAAAACTGAACACAAATGGAAGTATGGCAATTGAGTAATGAAAATAAGTAAAAATCAATACTTGTCATACATATAATGTCATATTACAACAAAGCTAATTTCAAACATGTATACATATTTTTAAGTTGGTATAATGCATTAGGGGCTTAATGAAATGTCTGCAACATACATTGGTTAAAATTATTCAAAGGTCCTGTAAAATAATACACTTTTTACCTTCTCAAAAACAGCTCTGTTTACAGCCACCTGTTTCATTGCATGTCTCTTTAAATGATAATGAGCTAACTGCTCACTCAACCCCCTTTTTTCTTTGGGGCTTGTCGACACAAGACACTTGAAAATATCCATATATGGCTAGGAGGTGGTTTTATTCAAATATTCAAATTATTCCATTTGAATAGGTTTTATTCAAATCTACATAGAAACTGTCTGCAAATTGAAGCAGCTCACTGGATGACTTTTTTTTTGGTAACCTTTTACATTTATTTATATTATGTTTATGCATGCATCCATTTATGTTTGTTAATTATGTTTAATTGATTCGAGTGGGTCATATTTAGGGATTTGTGTTGCAAGCCTTGGTAATATTTGTTTTGGGTTTATGTGCAAGCCTTTAATAATAATCCATAATAACAAAAATATTAAAAAAGCCAATGGATGACCGTTTCGGACTTGGCCTATAACGGACTTGCTGCATGTTTTTTTCTTTTAGCTTTGGAATGGTAGACACGACAGAAACCTAACTAAAGCAAAAGACATAATACATTGAAAAATTAATCCTAGTCCCTTTTTTGACATAAAGAAACCATATTCTGTCCACATGAGCAAAACCTTAGGACTGTAGGTAGCAGCACAGGGTCTGTAATGCAACCAAGTAATATCTATAGAGTACAATAAGGAATAATATTCATATTCATTTATTTAATATTGGCTAGAACAGACCACATCCTCAAAAAAAAAATAAAAATACTGTTAGCCTACTGTTCACAGAAGTTTATTTTTTGGTTGCCATGGGTTCTTGCAGTGTGCCAAGAGACCACATGGTGGCAACAGAGAGCCATAGAGCTGCATTTACGTTTGAGTTCGTTTCAAACCAGGTATATCAGCTAGCTAACTATTGTGATACTTGTACAGCACCTTTTTGTATAAAGACTCCACTCCACTTACTACACTCTGGCAAGTAGGCTACACTCATGAGAATGGTACACCACAAATTTTTTTTTGAAAACTCTGTTAAGCTTGTATTTGTCTATAGTCTAGCTAATCTGTCTGGGTATATACACACAGAACTGGAATACTGTACTGAAGATATGTTCCATCAACTTGAAACTTGAACTGTCAGGTTCCCTACACAATTCATTAGGTTCACCAGTTAAACACACAATATCAGAACAGCTACAAAAACTTCTCAAAAATAATATGTAACTCCATTTTGAATTCATGACATATTTTTGTAGCCGAATATATTGTACCCCGAATATTTTAATATGTATGCTATCGTCAGTGTCAACGGTGAACGAGTGTGAGGGTAAATGTAAATAGTAACAATTTCCAATTGACAGCTCTTTACGAAATGTTTAAACGACCAAAGTAATAACAGTGCGGTGCAAACCATTTGACTTTTTGTGACTTTTCACCATTGTGAATGAAAATACAGGCTACTCAATCAAATGCGTGACTGATTGAAAGTTAATTACATAACTATATTATATATATATATATATAATATATATATTAGAGATACATACACAACAACATATGTCAGTCATGCGAAAAAAGGTTAGGACACCATAGTGAACATCCATGGGTAGGCCTTCCCAGGATAATAAAACATTTTTTTTTTTTCTATTTGTCCTTGCGCAGGTTTTAAAATGGAAAAATAACAAAACCTAGATGAACAAAAAACCACTAACTATTTGTACGTGTCATTATTGACTTTAAAAAAAAAAGCCATGGGTGACAAAGTTTAGGACACCCTTACTGTTAACATAGGAATTAAGAAGTTAAGTCCGGCTCTGCTAATCAAATGCCTTTGATTAACTAATCATCAGCAAGTGGGGGAACATTAAAAAGTAAAAAGCAGAGTTCGGCAGTTTTGCTGGTCCGGAGCTTCAGGTGTGAGTGAACACAATGCCAAGGAGGTAAGGACAGCGGTCCAAGATCTTAGAGAATCAATGTCGCTGCATCATTGGGAAGAGTAAAATTGAGATTTCCAAACAATGGAAGTCAATCATTTACGTGAGAAGTGTAATTCACAAGTTGGAAGACCCAAAACAGGACACCAATCCTCCAGGAGGGTGGACATCCCAGCAAATTCACCCAAAAATCAGAGTGTAACGCTCAGGAACTGGCAAACAACCCAAGAACATACACAGCAGGACTCTACAGGCCTAGTAACCTGTAAAATGATCAGTTTAGACAGTTTACAATTAGAAAAATAGGGACAAGTATATGGCATGTTTGGAATGGCTTTGCCAGATGAAGCATCTTCTCTCTGTTCCGCTTTGCTACGCTTCGGACATTTGCTTACTGCTCTGTGCTTTGCTCCCTATTTCTGTACTTTTGTCAGATTTTTCTAAGATTTTTACTTCAGCAGATCAGCACAGTGCTCAAACAACACATTTTTGGCACAAACACTAAAACTAAAAACTCTTTGGGACTGGAATAATACTACAAAAAAGGGGACTTTTGCCTCCCACTGCCAGCAGCTTACATTCCGGAGACGGGAAAACACAGCTGTCTACATTCAAACAGACGAGAAAGAAAATGCCTCCTGTTGAATCTACTAGCTCTGCATGAACTACTGCAAACTTCTACAAAAGATTACGGTTCTTGAAACAAAGTTATTTGCTGGACTTCCAAAACAGCCAGAACACTCAGCAGACTGTCATCATGGACCCCCTCAGCATACACCCGGTGAGTCCCATGAATCTAGTGAATCTCAACAGTTTATACCAAGTGTAGAGGAACAAGCCGAAACTGATCGTCACACTAATTGATGGCACAAACAGGGAGCGAGACACCAGGGCACTCAAGACATCAGATTGTCACAAGTATCTCATATTGCTGCGATAGCATCCTCTACCCCAGATTCGGCAATGACAAGACTAGTGAATACTGGTATTCTACCACCCCCTATACATCTTGAGAACAGATTTGAAGCATTAATGAATGTGGGTGAGGAATCCCCAAATGTGATTAAACATGGATCGGATCAGCCAGCAACTAACATCGCTACTAACAGGTGTTCAAGGTCGAGCAGACAGCGGCATTCAGCTCAGAGCGCAGCCGAGCCCAGGACTCTGATAGTGGGCGACTCCATTATCAGAAACATCAGTAGCAGGACTACAACTACATGCTGCTTTCCTCAAGCAACCGTCTCTGATGTGAACAGGGAACTCCGGAACATTCTGATGAAGCACAAGACTGCAAATCGAATCATCATCCATGTGGGGAAGAATGATATTCGGAAAGAGCAGTCAGAACTCATTAAGAAGGACTTCAGTGAACTCTTTGAAACACTTAAAAGACTTGAAGTTCCGTCGTTCATCAGTAGACCACTCCCAGCAAGGGGAACTAACATGTTTTCACGGTTTCATGGGCTAAACACATGGCTATAAAGATCCTGCAATATAAAAGGAGTGAACTTCATCGACAACTTTAATCTTTTCTGGGGCCAACTGTTTAAACCGGATGGCCTCCACCCAAACAAACTTGCAAGAGTATTGAAGGAACAATTATCTCCCTCGTATCCTTCCGCAGAAGTGTGCAAGTTACACTCAGCATGAATAGCCACACACACACACCTGGTAGAGTCGTCATGTGGTTGACATCCCACAAGGACACTGATAACACAACGCAGCCACAACAAGCACTGCTCATTGACAATATCCCGGCTGAGCCCAGCCCACAGAGCTCATCACAGACAGACTGTGACGTATCAGAACAGCTCCAAGACTCCGCACCCAAGGACGACTTTCTAGAAAACAGCCAGGGAAGCCAGGACAACATATCACAGCCACCGGAAACACCAGAGACAGCCCATCTCACCAGACAAATTATCCCTCTCTCCAGCATCTCCACCTCTAAGCTTCTCACAATGGAGGAACTGGTTTATGCTGGGACAAAACTCTCCCACTCATTCGCTGCAAGCCCCCAGATATCAACTAAAAAAACGGCAGGCCCCACAACCACCAAATCCTGTGGGCCCAGCTCGTCTTCCTCCACCTGTGAGAGCTCTCCGGCCGCTGACACATGAGGGCCCAAACCCTCATATGTCTGTAGGTGAACCAAACAATGATAGCAGTCTCAGGAGATTTTTTTTTTTTTTTGTTTGTGTCGGGTCCCGACTATGATAAGCAGCAACATTCCCAATGTTCTACATGAACAAGCGGGAACCCGTGGGCCTTAGATTTCTCTATTTCTGTTTTATCACGTGATAGGAAGTCTAAGGCCTTCTCAAGCCGTATGGCTGGCTCATCTAATCTGCGGCCTATTATGCATCAAACTAAGATTGTTGAGACACAGAGTAATGCCATCAAGTTAGCATTTTTTAAACATTCGCTCACTAAAAAATCAATAATTTCTGATCAGTGACTTAAAAACCACAAACAACCTGGATTTTATGTTTCTAAACGAAACATAGTTAGAAGACAGCTGCAGTGCAACAGTCATCAATGAAACAGCCCCTCCTAACTTTAATTTTATAAGTGTCTGCAGGACTGTTAAGAGAGGTGGAGGTGTAGCTGCTCTATTAAAGATGTCTATCAATGCAAGCAAGTGTAATTTGGTCAGTACTTGTCCTTTGAATATCTAGGAATTGTGCTGAAAGGTGCTCCACACATTATGTTTATCATTATTTACAGGCCTCCAAAAAACTCTCCAGCCTTTGTTGAAGAATTCACAGAAATTTTATCAATGATTTCCTCAGAGTTTGAATGTTTTGCTATTGCAGGGGATTTTAATAATCACATAGATAATGCAGAAAACAAAAAAACAAAATAAATTTAACTGTTTTTAAACACCTTTTGACTGATCAGCAGGCATGACCAAACAGGTTAGATTTAGTCATCAGTAGAGGTCTAAAGATTTCATCCATTGATATTAAGGACGTAGCTCTATTTGATCACTTCTGGATTTTCTTTGATATATTGATCTCTGCACTGAATCTAGATCTGTCTCTGTCAATAAGAGATGCATTAACGAGAACACTAGTATGCTATTTATGGAGGCTATATCTTTAAAACACCAAGCATTTCTGCAGACTCTGATGATCTTCTCCTTGATTCCTTTAACTAAAAAGTTAAGAATGTTTAGAATGTTATGATTATTGTCCGTGAAAAGTCAGCAACGAAGACTGGGCAGACAAAATCCGCTGGCGAAAATCAACAGCAGTAAGAGTATGAAAAGAACAATGCAGAAACACTCAGGATGTGGAAGAGACTGAGAAACTTGAAAGTCACTATAGATCTTAAAGACAGCCCTTCATGCTTCACATGTGGACTAAGACACAGCTAGACAGACTTTATCTCAAACATTATAAAAAGTAACTTAAACATTCACTTCACTCTTTTGCTTAATGGAGATAACAAACCCCCCAAGTCAGATTCCAGTGAAATCTCTCAGACAGCAAATGCCATGAGTTCGCTTCCTTCTTTTTCCTGAGAAGATCATAGTAAGGACGGCGATTAGACATCTCAAAGTTATAAGAGGTCAGACGATTCCGACCGCAATATCAAATAGAAGTTCTATGTTGTTTTTGAAGCAAAGATAGCAATGTGGAAGAAATAGTGCAGCACCTAAATCGTCAAAATGCTATCTTGACACACCTTCTAACACTTTTTTCCAAAGGGGGCTAGTTTAGAAGAGATTCTTAGAAGTGGTGAACCGCCTCACTCTTCTGGACAATTTCCAAAAATCCTGAAAAACTGCAGTGTTAAGACCCTTCTGAAAAAAGAGCACTCTTGCTACACCATGTTGAGCAATTCGACCAATATCAAATCTGCCTTTGATAGGGAAGGACTTATTGAAAGTAGTTTTAATCAGCTGAAAACATACTTAAATCAATGGATACTGGACAATTCAATTGGTTTCGAAGCATCAAGCACAGAGAGAGACAGCGCTCATTAGATAATAAATGGATATCGCCCTCTTAATTCTGAGTCTGGCCAAAAATCTCAGTTCTGGTATACTAGATCTCAGGGCTGCGTCGACACTGTGCGATCCACAACACTTCTAGAGAGCGACTGGAAAACCTGGGGCGGCTTTCTGGGATGGTACTCAAAATGGTTCAGGTAATACTAGAATGGAGAAGGTATTATGTGAGTAAGGAGAGCATAAGTCTAAGGTGGAGGCCATGGCAGCGGAAGGGTCCCACAAGGCTCAATTCTTGCACCGATCTTTTTTAGCCTGTATATGCTCCCACTAAGTTAAATAATGAGAAAGGACCAAATTGCCTATTACAGCTATGCTGATTATACCCAGATTTACCTAGCCTTATCTACAAATGACTACAGCCCCATTGACTCCATCTCCCAATGCATTGATGAAATTAACAGTTAGATGTGCCAAAACTTTCTTCAGTTAAACAAGGAAAAAACTGACGTCATTGCATTTGGAAACAAAGATGAAGTTCTCAAGGTGAATGAATACCTTGACTCTAGGGGTCAAACAACTAAAAACAAGTCAAGAATCTTGGTGTAATTCTGGAGACAGACCTTAGTTTCAGTAGTCATTTCAAAGCAGTTACTAAATCAGCATACTATCATCTCAAAAACATTTCAAGAATTAGATTTTTTGTTTCCAGTCAAGACTTGGAGAAACTCGTTCATTCCTTTATCACCAGCAGGGTAGACTATCGTAATGGTCTCCTCACCAGCCTTCCCAAGAAGAACATTAGACAGCTGCAGCTCATCCAGAAAGCTGCTACCAGGATTCTGACTAGAACCAGAAAAACTGAGCATATTACACCAGTCCTCAGGTCATTACACTGGTTACCAGTTATAGTTAGGATTGATTTTAAAGTACTTTTACTCGTTGATAAATCACTCATGGCATAGGACCTAAATACATAGCAGATATGTTTACTGATTATAAACCTAACAGACCACTAAGATCATTAGGATCGAGTCAGTTAGATATATCAAGGGTTCACACAAAACAAGGGAAATCTGCTTTTAGCTATTTTGCTGCCCACAGTTGGAACAGCTTCCAGAAGAGATCAAATGTGCTAAAACATTAGTCACATTTAAAAGCAGACCCAAAACTCATCTGTTTAGCTGTGCATTTAATGAATGAGCACTGTGCGATGTCGAACGATGGCACGTATTTTATGCAATCGAATGATTGCACTGTATTTTATGTAAATCATTTCTATATGTGAACTGTGTTAAATTCATTTAAATCAATTTAAATAATTTTCAAAGTTTTTAAATCCTTTTTTTTATTTTTGTGATAATTGTTTTATGATTATTTTACTTTATTTTATGTAAAGCACTTTGAATCACCATTGTTTATGAAATGTGCTATATAAATAAACTCGCCGTGATCTTACTAAAAAAAAAACAAGGCAGCCGGTTTAGGTTTGTAAAGCTGTATCTGAACAAACCATAAGACTTCTAGAACAATGTCTTTTGAACAGATGAGACCAAAGTGGAGATGTTTGGCCATAATGCACAGGGCCACGTTTGGTGAACATTTGGTGAGCATATCAGCACAAACACCTCATATCAAAAGTCACATATGCTGGTGGAGGGCTGATGATTTTGGGTTTGTTTTTATAGCCACAGGATTTGCGGACCTCACAGTCATTGAGTCGACCATGAACTCCCCTGTATACCAAAGTATTCTAGAGTCAAGCTCTATATATACAGTCATGTGAAAACATTAGGACACCCTATGCCCCTTTGTTTTTTGTCATGTGTGACAAAGTTAGGACACCCTATTATTCAATAATCAATTCTATATGACTTTATCAGTCTCTTACATCGTTCTGGAAAAATTCCACTCTTCTTTACAACGTTGCTCCAGTTTATTGAGGTTTGTGGGCATTTGTTTATGCACAGCTCTCACCACAGCATTTCAGTCAGGATGAGGTCTGGACTGTATAAGGACATAATAAAAAAATTGGTTCTTTGGCAGGTCTTAAAATTATATGTAAGAATATTATATAAGAATATATATTATTTTTGTTCTTTTAATGTTCTTCTTTTTCTTATTTATTCCCTTAAATTTCCACCAATATTCAAGGCATGGTTACAGGCTTGTATTGGTGTGGTTATGGCATCTACCAGTAGTTTCAACCCAGCAAAACTTTGACCCCTTGCTCTGGACACTTCCCAAACACCATTTGGCCAGCCATCAGTGTGAGCAATGAGCTGTGCATGTAATGTTCACGTGTCACATTGACATTTGTAGCTCAAATCAAAACTACAGCTGGTCTCATTTAAAGCCGCCTCACTGTATCATGCCAGATTTAGTGTAGGAATATAAAACAACGGGCTTTCACATGACCCCAGCCAAATCAATTCCTGCGTTTCATTCAACACAATAAAACATTTGAAGGAACATTTGAATTTCATGCATTAAGTCTTATAAATCAAAAAGGTGTTATGAGGGGTTGTTTTTGGTCCGGAGGCATTAGCGTCTTTCTCAAGTATACCTGGCTGCAGCGCTGTGGCCTCCTGACACCGAACAAGATATTTCATCCATTCATTATGTCAAAACTTATAAATGTCTACTACAAACACCTACTTTGGACCAGGTTCTTCATCACAACCCCCTGAGGTTCTTTAAAATGAAGTACTAGATTTGGACAATATTGAATGTTTTGGTGAAGAAACATATTGGGAGACTTACACAATATGTTTTGAGAGCAAATTATGACTGATATAGACTTCCTTTATGTTGATATAACAAAAAATGTATGGTTTTGACCTCTGCAATGAATAGCAGAGGAGAGAGATAAATGCGGTAAATGCGGGTAAATGCGCATTACCTTAAACAGGTAAAGCAGACTTACTTTAAAGACAAGCATGTTTTTGAACACATCTGGACTTTTACCAACCCCTGGAGAGCAACAAGGAACATTAAAATAAAACCCACACTAATTAATCCCATTTAGTTGAGTACTAATGAACAGCTGGTGGGATTTCTGTTGTGGTGGTGAGGTAGTAAAGCTGCGGATGAGTCCAGGTGTTTGTTGATGAGGTGTGTGTGTGTGTGTGTGACATGTGACATGTGGCCAAGTATGGTGACCCCTACTTGGAATTAGTGCTCTGCATTTAACCCATCTAAAGTGCACACACACAGCAGTGAACACACACCACACCAGTGGAACACACACCGGGCGTGGGCAGCCATTTATGCTGCGGCGCCCGGGGAGCAATTGGGGGTTTTTGGTGTGTGTGTGTGTGGACTCTGCGTGTTGTAGTAAGTGGGTTGATTACAGGCTCAGTCCTGTATGTGTTTACAGGGTCATGTGTTTGGCGTTTAGTCAGAAACAGATGCACATAGGTTATGAATCAGAGGTTGTTATCGGCTCATATTGATGTCATTGACAACTGTCTTTAGCATTAATGTTTGAGTCGCATGATTTTGAATTCAATGAATTCATGCCTGATTTGCTGCAGCAGATGTCTTTTTATTCAGTCACTATTGAAATACTCTTACTATTTCTGCAATATACATTATGGACAATGTGTAGAGTATGCTAATTCTATTAATAACAAGATATCACTCTACATTTATTGAAATGTGCAACATACATATAAGCTGCCCAGGATCTTTTCAATTCTAGTGTTCTAATATATTAATTTGTTAATATTGTTTTCCTTTTTATTCTATTCTAGTATTTTTAATACTATTTTTGTAGAACTTTAGTTTTAATATTTTTCTTTCATTCTAATAATATTCTAGTTATTATTTACTAGTTGTTAGTTTTTATATTATTATTACTATTCTTATAGTATTCAAATATTTTTATTTGATATTTATTTGATGCTAGTATTTTAGTTGTAATATATTTAATAGAAATCATGTTTTAATAGATTTTACATGCTATTCTTGTATTTATTATTTATTTTTATCTTAGTACTATAGTTTTGATATATTTCAAATTTTATGCTAGTATTCTATTTTTTGTCTACTTTTTCTAGTCTAGTTCTAATATCCTTTTAATTTTATTCTTTTTTTTTTTTTTAAATCAGATTTCCAAAGGTTTTTGCAGAAGACTGGATTAAAGGAAATCTTTTTTTCCCCCAATAATAATAATGCTGAATTAAACATACAATCTTAATTAAAAAAATTAAAAGGTATGCCCTTGTACCATATTTATTCCTAAAGTCTGCATATTTGTTCATAAATGGTACATTTAAGTACCTAAATAATGCAATTTAGTACCTAGTGTACCACCCCAGTGACAGCTTTTGTACCTTTTTTGATGAGTTTACAGTGTAATGAGGTCATGTGAAAGCTGTATACCACACAGTATGCAATGTGACTACAGTATTCTGAACATAGCCATTTAATTACTTTGAGCCAAACTGCAACTTCGACATACCAAAAACACTGATTGACTGATTTTAATATGGGCAGATATTAATCTCTAATTGGCTGTGCAGTCAGCCTCACAACCGTTAAAATATTAGTAATTTTTTTTTGTAGGAAGTTCTGACTCATGTACAGCAAGCAACATATACTCAATCACACACACACTTAATCATTTAAGTGGAGTTTATCAGCACTAGAGCAGAACTCTGCAGGAAGACTGACAGCTCTCTGACAGGAAGCTGAGGTTGATAGGAGTAAATGGGAGAGGTGCTCTCACGCCCCAGGCTTGTCACCATGCCTGCGGCCTGTGATAATAAAACAGCGCTGCCCTCTTAGGGTGTCAGATTATGGAGCATTTCCCCTGGAAGGGAACTATGGAGAGAGAATATGGCATGTGCAATTAGGAGCATCAGTGCTGCAGGTCTTTTCTCAAAGTCTTATCTAAGAGTTTGGTAAAGTTTAAGTGCAGGAGCACAGAATTACACAGAAAGTCTTATTTTGGGACCAGAATATAACAGGAGTCTTAAGACACAATAATTTTCCTAGACAAGAACCACCATTTTTTCTTTAAAAAAATGTGAAAAACTCTATTTATTGAGTTGTTTATTCATTTATTAGTTTCAAATGGGTTTTGGGTCTTCACTTTCTGAATTAAATGGGCTGCAGTTTATAACGGCGCCACATTAAAGTTTGTGCATTTATTCTGAGTGTTATTTTATCTTTGCATGCTCATCCCTCTCCCCATCTCTTTGAGAAAAAGAATTTCACTTTAACCTCCACACAACGTAATGAGCGAATGAATCACACCTTTTTATTCGGCGCTGTGATTTCTCACTCTTTGCTTGAGCGGCGCGGCAGAGCTGAAAGCTCTCACCTCTGCTGCCAGAACTTGAAGTGCTCAGAGTCCCTGCAAATTGTCTCTCATCCTCTCGTTTATCTGCTCGGGGAGAAAAGCCCCCATATCTCTCGTCGCCTGTTAACACGGACACGATGTTCCTCTTCAGAGTGCTCCAAATGGAGCTGTGATACGTTCATCCGACAGGAGCTGAGAGAGAGTCCTGTGCTATGCTCTGACGCTTCGCTGACATTCAGAGCTATGGCATGTTTTGACCTATTTTGCAACTATTTATATTCCATAATAACTTTTATTTATTTCTAAAACAAAATTCTATTGAGAGAGAAAATAAAAAATGTAATCACAATTTATTAATAATTAAAATGAGCTAATTCAACATAATTCTTGAACATGTTCTAATTTAATTGCATGCATATTTAAGGACTAATGTGGAACTAGTTCAATCAGTTGACAAAAATGGCAAAATCCCTTACAGCAAAACTTACAGCACATACAGCAAAAGGCCAGCAGAGGCAGCAGCTCACAGTTTGAGTCATGCTTTAAAGTACAAATAATAATAAAAAAAGAAAATTCTGTCATTAATTACTCACCCTCATGATATTCCAAACCCGTAAGACCTCATCTTCGGAACACAAATTAAGATATTTTTGATGAAATCCGAGAGCTTTCTGATCCTCCATAGATAGCAACACAACTCACACGTTCAAGGCCCAGAAAGGTAAAATGCCCATGTGACATCAGTGGTTCAAGAATTGTTGAATAAAGTTGTTATTTTTGTTTTTTTTTGCACACAAAAAGTATTCTCGTAGCTTCATAAAATTAAGGTTGAACCACTGATGTCACATGGACTGTTTTAATGATGTCCTTACTACCTTTCTGGGCCTTGAATGTGTCAGTTGTGTTGCTGTCTATGGAGGGTCTGAGAGCTCTCGGATTCTATCAAAAACTCTATCGAAAGATAGGTACATATTAAGAACGAAGGTCGTCCGGGTTGGAACGCCATTAAGTGAGTAATTAATGACAGGAATTTACATTAACATTTATTTATTTATTAGACGCTTTTATCCAAAGCGACCTACAATTGGGGGATACATAAAGCGATTCTACTTAAAGAGGCAAACAGACACAAGAAGTGGTTGTAATACCAAGTTCTTAGACATTGTTCAAATAAGTACAAGCTAGAAAGAGAAGGAATAAATAAAGAGAGAGATACTTTTTTTTAATTTTTTTTTTTATGATGAAGTCAAGTAGCTTCGAAAGAGATGAGTTTTCAGCTGTCGCTTGAAAATTGTCAGGGATTCAGCATTCCGGATAGGGGTGGGAAGATCGTTCCAGCAGCCAGGAGTGGTGAACGAGAATGTTCTGGAAAGTGAATTTGAGCCTCTCTGTGATGGTACCACGAGGCGTCGCTCACTAGCAGATCTCAGACTCGTGGAGGGAATGTAGATTCGTAATAGTGAGTGGAAGTAGGCGGGTGCTGAGCCTGTGGCTGTTCTATATGCAAGCATCAATGTCTTGAACTTGATTCGGGCCGCAACCGGTAGCCAGTGCAAGGAGATAAAGAGAGGTGTAACATGGGCTCTTTTGGGCTCGTTGAAGACCAGTCGTGCCGCTGCATTCTGAATCAGTTGTAGAGGTTTGATTGTGCTTGATGGGAGTCCAGCCAGAAGAGCATTGCCGTATAGTCCAGCCTAGAAACTACAATGGCCTGGACAAGAAGTTGTGCAGCATACTCCATTAGAAAGGGCCAGATTTTTCCGATGTGTGCAAACCTGCAAGATCGAGCAGTCTTTACAACGTGGTTTTTGAAGGTCAGCTGGTTATCAAAAGTTACACCAAGATTTCTGACCGAAGTTGATGGGGTAATTGTAGAAGAACCTAGCTGGATGGAAAAATCATACTGTAGAGTTGGAGTGGCAGGGAAGACAAGAAGCTCAGTCTTTGCCAGGTTGAGCTGTAAGTGATATTCTTTCATCCATGCCGAGATGTCTGCCAGGCAGCCTGAGATCCGTACAGCTACCATTGGATCATCTGGTTGAAACGAGAGATATAGCTGTGTGTAATCAGCATAGCAATGGTAGGAGAAGCAATGTGCCTGTATGATGGGACCCAGTGATGTTGTGTAGATGGAGAAGAGGAGGGGTCCAAGAACTGATCCCTGAGGAACCCCAGTGACAAGTTGATGTGCTTTGGATACCTCCCCTCCCCAAGACACCCTGAAAGACCTACCAGTGAGATAGGATTCAAACCAGCGAAGTGGAATCCCTGTGATGCCCATTGAAGAGAGGGCAGACAGGAGGATCTGATGATTGACAGTGTCAAAAGAAGCAGAATAAGAACTGATGATTTGGAATCAGCTTTTGCAATCCGCAAGGCTTCGGTGACTGACAGTAGCGCAGTCTCAGTTGAGTGGCCACTCCTGAAACCTGACTGGTTTAGGATCCAGTTTGTTGTTCTGTGACAGAAACAATGATATCTGGTTGAAAACAACTCTTTCGAGGGTTTTCGCTATGAATGGAAGGAGAGAGACAGGTCTGTAGCTATCTGTAAGTGAAGTGTTTAATGTAGGTTTTTTGAGCAGTGGGGTTATCCGAGCCTGCTTGAATGCAGTGGGGAAGGTGCCTGTGAGGAGAGATGTATTGATGATGTGTGTGAGTGTTGGTAAAAGTGTAGGAGAGATTGCTTGGAGGAGGTGTGAGGGGATAGGGTCTAGTGGGCATGTTGTAGGATGGCTGGAGAACAGAAGTTTTGATACTTCTGCCTCAGAAGGAGAAGATGGGAGTTTTTGCATTGGGTGGGGTTGGTTTGAAGTCCTGTTTGTGTGGGGCTGAGAATTGACTACTGATTATTCTAATTTTGTCTGTGAAGAATGTGGCAAAATCATCAGCTGTTATAGAAGTGGTAGGAGGTGGTGGAGGGGGACAGAGGAGAGAATGGAAAGTTTTGAAGAGATTACGTGTGTCTGGAGCGCTGTTGATCTTGTTGTGGAAGTATGAAGATTTGGCAGTATGGACTTCAGCAGAGAAAGATGAAAGCAAAGGCTGATACATACTCTGGTCTGATGGATCTTTTGATTTGCGCCATTTTCTATTTGCTGCCTTGAGTTTGGTCCGATGCTCACAAAGAACATCGGATGACCAGGGGTTAGAAGGGGCAGCCCGTATTGGCCTGGAGGAGAGAGGACAAATATAGTCTAGACCAGAGGTTAAAGTAGAGCATAAAGTGTCAGTTGCTGCATTCACATCCAGAGATGAGAAATGGGTAGGTGAGGGAAGAGAGGAGGATACAACGGAGGAAAGATGGGAGGGGGAAAGGGAGCGTAGGTTTCGTCTAAAAGTAACCGGTATAGGGGTTGGTGGCACACAGGTAGCAAAATGTAGTTGAAATGTAATGAAGAAATGATCAGCGATATGTAGGGGTTTGACCAGAATGTTGTCCGCAATACAATTGCGTGTGTAAATTAAATCAAGTTGGTTGCCTGATTTGTTCGTGTTTGTAGTAGTAAGTCGTTTGAGATCAAATGAAGCAAGGAGTGAATGGAAGTCTGTAGCATAAGGCTTGTCCAGATGAATGTTGAAGTCGCCAAAGACTAAAAGTGGACTGCCATCCTCCGGGAATGAGGACAGCAACCCATCCATCTCTTCTAGGAAGGCGGATAGAATTTGCCCAGGAGGGCGGTAAATTACCACAACCTGGAGTTTTACAGGAGCTGTTATAGTGATCACATGAGATTCAAATGAGTTGTAATTGCATAGGGGAGAGTGGGTTGAGCATTTCCAATTGTTAGAAATGAGCAGACAAGTGCCCCCACCCCTCCCAACCTGACGAAGGGTGTGAGAGAATGAGAAGTTGTTAGACAGAGCAGCTGGGGAGTCTTCTGGATGAATCCAGGTCTCAGCCAAGCCCAAGATGCTGAGTGTAGATTGCAAAGAAAAAGCAAAAATGAAGTCAGCTTTGTTGACAGCTGACTGACAATTCCAGAGACACATAGAGAAAGAAAGAGGTGTAGTAGAGGATGTAGAGATAGGATGCAGGATAGCAACATTGCATTGCCGTCTGCGTGTGACCTTAGAGCATTGTCGAGAGACAACCGGAATATTTTGGAAACACATGATAGAGGTGGAAAAGAGAACAGAAAAGGAGAGTGTGTACAGGGAAGAGCAAAAATATACTTAAGTGCCTGGGCGATTTCGTTGCTCGGTGAAGTCGCGCAGGTAAAGTCGCAGGTCTTTACCCTCGTTGGTCTTCACACGAGGAGGCCTGAACGCTTCCGCTGATGCTTCCGCGTCAGCGCACAGACATCAATGTCAGAAAAAAAGAATTTTAATTTTTTTGGGTGAACTATCCCTTCAAATCATGATATTTGAGCTAAATAATCAACATTTGCGATCAATTGTTAAGACACATATTGCTAATTGATGTTAATGAAATGTAATCTTCAATTTTTGCCTATTCCAGCAGTTGGAATTCCAGTCATTTGCTTGCATTCCTAGAAAATGGGTGTTTCCAAGATGGCCGCCAATAAACTGGGATTATTGTTTGGCAGTGAAAAAAACAAAACAAAAACCTGTATTACAGTCTGACTCCTGTCAGACCAGGTTGTGGTGAGTAACCTACCATCCTTTCTTTGTTACCATGTTAGCCTGGTTAGCGTGTTATCCTAGGGTGACCATACGTGCCATTTTTCCAGGACGCGTCCTGGCCAGGATTTCTATATTGCCTAAAATATCTAGGTTTTGACTTTGTTTGCGTGTGCAGACCGATCGGAATTGGTGTATGAAATAAAGTTACCATACAGAAGGATGCTTTCGAAACGCTCTCGAAGTACTTTGATGTCAAACACTGATCGGTCTGAGCTGAACTGCTTTTAAGTCAAACACACCTAATATGTATGTGTAATTGCGTCACTTTGACTATAGATCCCACCTGCTCACACGCCATGATTGGTCCATTATGTACAATGCTTGCATGTTATTGGTCAAACTACTTTTCAATCATTACCTTCAGCAAGCATGAAAACAGGAGCCAAAACAAATCCTGGCCAGGACGGGTCCGGGAAAAATGGCACGTATGGTCACCCTATGTTATCAACCATTAAAAACAGGTGTTTTTGGTGTACTTGCACAGGAGGCTACAATGATTACAATTCTAACTCTTTGTCAAAGAGATGAATTGATTAATTAAACTAAGAAAGGCTAATGGGTATCTTAAAACTTTGTTTGTTTAAAAATTAATTGTGAAGGCTGAATGAAGGCTGTTCCTTCATTGTTTTAATATCCCAACCGAGCTATTGGACAATTGTTCTCATGGCAGAGTTCTGAGCTGATTACATGTTTCTGTGAAAATGACAAAGCTATTTGTGTGTTCGTAGTCTGGTTTGTTTGTGGGGCTTTGTTTTATTTCTCAGACTTTTCCATGAGTACAGAGTAAACTGTTTAACCTAGTAAAATACGCTAACTGGAATGGCATGAAAGCATTAGGATGGGCTTTTGCACTGTTGTTTTGCAATGAACTCCAAACTTTGTATTAAGAACATTAAGGCAGTGACATTGTGTACTTTCCATGTAAATTACAAATTAAAGAGGCTATTTTTATAAGGAAATTACATAAGGAAGTAGTTTGGGGTTTATAAGGAAATGGATGGTGTCACGTCAGTGGTCAGGCCAAGAATGCTGGCATAAAAATCAAATTTTTCCTATTTATTGTGTTAATGCAATATAATTATAAAATCTTTGGCCTCACTGAACCTGTGATTTGAACCTGCAACATTTGGGCCTTCAGACCAAGCTGTTTAAGCACCAAGACATGGACAATCCAAGACTGTCCCATCTGAGATCAGGGAACACCTCATTAGAAGCCTAACTGACCAAATCTACTCATTGCTGCTTCAAAAAAGAAACATAAATTGCAGCATTGTAACAATATAGTTTTAGGATTACAGGCTTTGATTTTCATCCCTGACAGGCATCAGTAAATAACTTGTTAGGTCTGGAGCAAGGAGTTGATTTGGGACTTGATAGCGTGTCAGTGTTCATCTTGCTGCTGTGAATGCCATTATGAAACATCTGGTTTGAAGCAAAAGCAATGGGAAAACTTGCCTTCCAGCTGAGGCCCAACTTACAACATGTGAATGTGAGAACTAAGAAAAAATATGAATATATGCATGAATTTTTGGAACCTAAATTCAGATTTTCATTCAGATTGTGCAGCTTTTCTTATAGATATAAGACTTACTTGCAAGTCATGAGTATGAAATATCTTGAAGGACTTTAGATACGTTACCACAGATGTGAAATCTCCAAACCTTTGGAGTCAGTGTGCTTGCATCCACAGTACCTGTGATGTAGATATTTACTTAACCTTTCAACATTTCTTACCTTTGAATGTGACAGTGTTCATCAAGCATTTCATTTTTGGTTCCAATTTTTGTAGGAAAGCTCCTGAGTCTTTCACATACAACAAACCCATTTGGGTTTAGAAATTATTATTTTCTCAAGGTCGTTTAGCGACCTGTAGCCGTTTCCGCTCATTCTGTAGCGTGTGCGTTCATGCCTTTCTATCACTGCTTCACTCTTTCTATCAGCCCAACACTTTTCATTAAAAGTCATAGGTTTGGCTCTGGGGGCACTGATCAAATGGGAAAAGGAAATACATTTTCATTCCTTCCAGATATTTCAAAAGTACCTTATATTTACATATAGATTGAGTATTTATCAGGAAAGCAGTGGTGAGGGCAGATTCTCTTGTAGCTCATTTTCTAAGGCCTTGTTGGATTTATGTATTTTTTTATGCGCTGAAGATGTAGGGCGAGCAGTTGTAATTATTTGAACAGGATGTCTACATTATTTAAAATCGTAACAAAGCATAAGGTTATGGGAGTTTGAACTTGTATGTCACCTCTTCAAGTAAGTGAATCATAAAGATGGGGGAACCATCATGTAAGCATGTACTCATTAGCTTTTTGTCTGTTTTGAGTTTGTCAATGACAAAATCAGTTATCCATTTAGCAGCAAAGCAGGACCATTTCTTTTCAGTTTATACCTTCAGTCCTGCATAGTCATCTTCTCTCCGTCAGTTGACTGCATTGATCAATGAAGTCTGTCCTGCACTCTCTCTTCTCTCTAAACTGATACTGGGTCATCGGGAGTGGTTTTAGACACCATATTTGGGAATAGATGACCCCATGTTTGCTGAGTTTTTGAAAATAAGCACAAGAGAAACAGCCTGTGGTTCTGTTCTGGAATTCTTGAGTCTTTGTTTTGGTGATTTATCAGGTTTTGGAAGCATCCGAAGAATTTGAAGTTCTTTATGTCATGTTGCGGTTGCTACAAAATGACAATAGCTGCATTTTTGGTGAAACAGACAAGTTGTGGCCTTCAAACATTTTCAGGTTTAATTTCAACCTGTGTTTTTTTTTTTTTGTATACACATATTTTTTTAATAACAATTAAACACTCCCTCCAAGTTCCTATTTACACAATGTATCTGATGTCAGTTTTTTTAAACTACAGTTAAAAAGCAAAACAAAATTACTATAACTAAATAATAAAAAACTGCATAGATTAAAGTAGGTACAATAAATAATAGAATAATGGTAGATCTAATTTTAATAAATTTTTATTTTTACTTTTTGCAAATTACAGTAAAGGAATGAGATTATTTTATTTTTAAATTCATTTATTTATTTTCTTCAAGAAACATAATGCTTATTTCTTTTTGGGTAAAATATGTGCACATGTTTTTTAATTGTTTTGTCTCAAGGTTAAATACGATGCTTCAGAGATTCAGAGGACTGCACCATGTAGCCTACCCTGGTATATTTATGGAAGAGAAATATCAAATTAACTTTATCAGTGGCAACTGAGCTTATTTTAAAAATAATCAACAAAATCCTAGTTTCTTGTTAAAAAATATAAGTGAAAACTCAACTCATTATCTGTATTAAAGTATGTTCTGTATGACGTTCTCTATGCATTCTGGAATAATTATCAACACTGAAACACAAGTTGTTTGTTTAGCGCCTGTTAAACAATTAAATGGTGATGTTATACTCGTTCGGCTGTTGTTACAGTTGGCAAACCTTCCCTCAAAAGTGCTGCGCTCTGTTGATCAAACATTACCCAGCACAGCTTTCTGCTTTTTCAGAAAACACCTCTGCGTTGTTTCGTGTGGCATAAAAGCGCTTTTTGCAAATTGAAATAATGGTTAATAATCTGGATTGGTAACAGATGCAGCAGTCACTGCAGTGTCCCTGGTTCTCGGGACCACAGTGAAGAAAGAAAATATACATTTGCCCTGCATTGCAGCCACCTGACTGCTGTTCAACATTTACTGTTCAACATGACACACTGTTTTGACAGAGAAGAGAATAAGAGGGAGGGAAACCTATATGCGTGTCGAATGCATATAGCCATTTTCGTTGTTATCAGAGTTAATAATGCATGATGCACTTTTTGTTCTTGTGTCAATATTCCTGGTTTCTATGTCAAATTCTGAGAGCGTTTAATGGGCCGTTCATTAGTTTCAGCAGATTAATAGTGCAGGTTTCCACCCAGCCAAGTTGGCTGGGACAGAAGTTGAGCTTTTTCCAAATTACACCTTTATGCTGTCATTTCTGTCAAAGAGTGCTGGATGAAAGATCGCCTTGTTGGCTGTATAATTAGCAAAGAATTTGACCATAAATGGAAAATAAAACTCATTTAAGAAGGAAAGCATAGCAATTAAAGCTGCAGAAAGTTGTTAAAAATAGTTCAAGAGTCATTTAAATGTTTCCCTGAAGCTTTCCATAAGATACAGCTTTGATAATTATGATATGAGATTGTGATGACTGATGTATCCAGGGAAATGTGACTGTAGTCATCCCAATGTAATACTGGGCGTGTAAAGGCAGTAAAAGTGAGATTCGTGTTTGTGGCGTGCGTGTCTATTCACAGAAACTGCAACAAGATCAAAGCAATTCTTTTAAAGGGGTCATGAACTGCCTTTTTAAAAATTATTTTGTACTTTTCTCTGAGGTCTACCTATAATGTTATCAAGATTTTTACATCAAAAAACATCATAATTTAGAGGTAATAATCTATTTCCTCTGCGGCTTTGACCCCCCTCATGTGAACGCTCTGTTTGAATAGGCGTGGCGGATTGTAGACTCTGAAGTAAACACCCACTGCAATGACTGGCTAATAGTTGTGTATGATTGACAGCCTACACTCTTCATAGATGGACGCTGCTGTGATTTAGGTTAAAAACGCATAAATACTCAGTACATATCTGTTATAACAGGCAAAGCAATAGTGACCACGTAATGAAAACACCTACTCACACTTGTGTTGCGACATGACTGTCAGATCTAATATAGTCGACACAGCATCATCTTTTAATTTGAATCTTTCTGAAAATCCTGCGTCGAACTGTGCCTTGTTTGTAATCGAATCCGCAGTAAAATGAATTGAACTGACGTGGTCTGGAACTTTATCAAACTTCATTAAGTTCATTCACTCTTTCCTAATGTTTGGATCAGAAGGAAGGCAATGCAAAGACTGTGTTTTTCCATAAGTTGGCACTGTACAGTGTCCTGTTGTCTTTGGAGCCATCTTTATTGTTTCATTTCTGTGTAGACATGTGTTGGCCTCTCTCCTTATTTACCCACTATGTGTGCGAATTGGTGGGTGGAGCTAAACAGGCAGTGATGTAGAAGCAGGCGTTGATCCTTCTGCAAAGGCGGTGCTTTTCCACACTATTAGCCTACATCATAAAGTGGCGCATTCCACAAGCTGTCGTTTTGGCAGACTGGCTTTAATAGAAGCTGTTTTTAGACTAACAAGAAAGTTTTGAGTTGAATGAGTTGTATGAATTTGTACAACCTCACTCTGCTGTCAGCAACTGAGTGGTCAGTTTAGGGATGGAGCTTCATACTTTTTTGTATTGAAATAGTTTTTTATTTAAATATATTAATATTTAGGTTTGAGTTATTTATTTTTGGATGGTTGCAGTAAATAAATGAATAAATATACTAGCTTTTAAGTATGTGCAAAAATCTTTTACTCTTTGTGATAATCTGACTTCTCTAACTGAATAGAAATAGCTTGTCGCTTTTGTTGAAAATATTCAAAGAATGCTAACACGGACATTGACAAAGATGCAAATGAAAATTCCTGTGTCAGGTTGTGCAAACCGAAAAATTTGCAATGTTAGGCCAGACCTGAGACCTCTGCTCACCCTTGTGGGTGTCACTGTGGAATGTCACTATGATAGCAGCGTCCTCGGTGGCCCAAATATCCCTCCTCTCTATCATTGTCTCTCCTCATCCTTGTCCTTCACTCTTTAGACCTCCTTTTCCCCCCATTGTTCGTGTCCTGTCCCTCCTCTTCACCCTCTCATGCCCCCTGTTGACCCCTCACCCCGGTCCCTCTGTCTCCACACTAACTGGTTCTTCAGTAGCTGCATTCTTGAAGTGGCCATGCATTCAGACAAGTCTCTCGGCCCTGATGGATGGCCTGTCGTAGTAATCTGGACGGGATAGAGTCTATTCTGGTTTTTCACTCTGCGTCCCATCTTCTGGTTTTATCACAGTTGGACTCATTGAGCTGTCATTTATCTAAGTCTAGAATTCCCAGAACATAGACCTTGGCCTTTTAAGGTTTGGTAGTTGGTAGTTGATAGGGTATACATAAGTGGGAAATACTTAGATGTCTTCAGAGCTTTAGAATCAGAATATATCTAATTAATTAATATTTTGATTAGCTGATTGAATTTGAAGTATTGTTGATATGTTGGAAGCAATGTACATGTAGTTTACATCCAGAATTACATCTGTCAGAAGGTATGTAATTTGTGGATCCAATGCAAATAAATTCTGCAGCCGAATCTTATCAAACAGTACAGCTCAGTGTTGATTTCATTTGACAATATTTGTATAACACCATAGAAACCACTCTTATGCAGAGGATACTGTGTGTTTGTATCATGTATCTTTTGTTTTGCTTGACTGACATTTTGTATAATGGAAAGGATTAATAAACGCTCTCTCTTATCTGATGCTTTTGAGCAGTGCTACAGATGGGAAGTTGCCTGAGGGGAAACCCTTGTTCTTGTTAGTTATAGACATTCCTTTCTATTTATGTCCCTTGTAACATTGCTGATAAATTTTCCTGATATAATTATTCTCAACCACACCTAAAGTGGCAGTTAATTTATTGAACTTCCTTTAAGGTGAGGAGAAAGTGTTTCTGTTTTCCAAAACATAGTTTGTAGAGTGTTGCATCCGGATCAGGCAAGAAATAATAGCATCTGTTATTTGCAGTTGTCATGGAATGTGCTTTGTCCTTATATCAATAAATGCTGAAAGAGGAATGCAGTTTCCTTTATAGTCTCTGACAAACATTTGGGAACACCCTGCATTCTGACCTAGTCATTTCAGCATCGAACCCTTTGTTATTACTCAGCTTTTCAGATCAGAATTTGTAGTGGCTTTAATAGCCGTTAGAATTGGTTGCATAAGAGGTGCTGTTTTATTTTTCTTAAGTGGATATACAGGCATATTGACAACATGTGGTTACATGTAATCTGGATTACATGATCAGAGTCCAAAAATAAAGTGCTTGTAATTACGTTATATATCATTTTTAAAATGCTCAGATTACAGTTACTTTTTTATGGATTACATAATTACATATTATTCACACAATGACAGTAAATTATTTATAATTTATTGATTCACCCCAATTCCGATATGTATATTTGCTTCCGGCTTCGCTACTGTTCGGACACTCTTGCTTACTGCTCCACGCTTTGCTCCTTATTTATGTACTTTTCTCAGATTTTTCTAAGATTTTAACTTCAGCAGATCACTTCACTTTTTCACAGATACTATGAAAAAGAAGACTCTTTGCTTCCCACTGCCAGCAGCTTTATATTCGGAGACGGGAAAACACAGCTGCCTACATTCAAACAGACAAGAGAGAAAATGCCTCCTGTTGAATCTACTTTCTGCATGAACTGCTGCAAACTTCTACAAAGGATTGCTGTTCTTGAAACAAAGTTACTTGCTGGACTTCCAAAACAGGTGGAACACACAGCAAATTGTCATCACGGACCCCCTCAGCATACAGCTGGTGAGTCCTGTGAATCTAGTGAATCTCAACAGTTTATACCAAGTGTAGAGGAACAAGCCGCAACTGACCGACAGACTAATCAATGGGACTAAACAGGGAGCGAGACCCAAAGGCACTCGAGACATCAGATTGTCACGAGTATCTCATATTGCTGCGGTAGCATCCTCTTCCCCAGATACGGCTATGACAAGGCTTTTGAATACTGGTATTCTACCACCCCCTAGACATCTTGAGAACAGATTTGAAGCATTAAAGAATGCGGGTGAGGAATCCCCAAATGTGATTCAACATGGATCATATCAGCCAGCAGCTACACATGCACAGTGGTGCAAAGTGGCTAAAGGGCAATATCTATTTCTCCCTCCGTCATCCTTCAGTAGTGTGTGCCCAACCACTCAACCTGACTGTCAACACACACACCTGGACAATTATGGTGACGACTACATCAGTATCATCTTCCAGTCATCATGTGGTTGACACAATCCCACAAGGACACTGATAACGCCACCAGCCACAGGAAAACAGCCCAGGGAACCGGACAAACATATTTCAGCCCCACTCACCAGACATATTATCCCTCTCTCCAGCATCTCCACTTCTAAGCTTCTCACAGAAAATGGAGGAATTGGTGTATGCTGGGATCAAACTCTCCCACTCTTTCGCTGCAAGCCCCCAGATATCAACTAAAAAACGGCGGGCCCACAACCACCAAAGCCTGTGGGCCCAGCTCGTCCTCCTCCTCCTGTGAGAGCTCTCCGGCCGCTGCCACAACGTCAGAGCCCAAACCCTCCTCCATCTGATGTAGGTGAACCAAAAACAACTGATAACAGCTCTCAGTGATATGTGTCAGGTCCCCGCTATGATAGCAGCAACATTCACAAATGTTTACAGAACAAGCGGGAACCCAGTGTGCCTGTAGTTTTCTCTATTTCTGTTTTATTACGTGATAGAAATTCTAAGGTCTTCTCAAGCCATACGGCTGACCCATCTAATCTGCGGTATTTAAAGATGTCTATCAATGCAAGCAAGTGTCATTTGGTCAGTACTTGTCTTTTGAATATCTAGGTATTGTGCTGAAAGTTGCTCTACGCATTCTGTTTATCATTATTTACAGGCCTCCAAAATACTCTCCAGCCTTTGTTGAAGACTTCACAGAACTGTTATCAATGATTTCTTCAAAGTTTGACTGTTTTGCTATTGCTGGGGATTTTAATATTCACATAGATGATGCAGAAATCAAAACTACAAAATAAATTATAATTGTTTTAAACACTTTTGACCTGATTCAGCATGTACATGGACCCACACACAATCGTGGGCACACTCTAGCTTTACTCATCAGTAGAGGTCTAAACATTTCATCCATTGTTATTATGGATGTAGCTGTCACGTTGCACCTACGGTGAGGAGCGAGGAATGAGGAGAACGCTGGAGAATCAGGATACACAGTCTTTATTGACATTGACACCATAGGAATCACAGGTAGGACACGGGGATTGGCGATCAATACTGGATGGGAAACGAGGGGCAGAAAACACTTTAAATTCACTAAAAATAATGGGACACACCTAGGAACAATGGAACAGAACGGGCAACACCTGGAACAAATGATAACACAATCAGGACAGGAACAGGAAGTTAACATATAACGTAAATAAACATAACATGGAGCACGTGGGGGAAGGAAACACACACAGACACGGAACAGAGTCTGACATTACTCCCCCCTTCCGGAATGGAATATCACACGCCGTAACAAATCCACCAGGGATGGGGGTGTGGTGCCCTGTAGGCTGGTGCAGGACTGGGACACAGGGAATACCTCCAGGGCGGATCAGGCAGTCCAGTGTGCAATGGCGGCACAGGGAGCTCAGGGTCCCTGGTGGAGCAGGGAACTCGGGGCGCCATGGTGGAACAGGTAGTTCAGGGTGCCATGGCGGAGCAGGCAGTTCGGGGTGCCATGGCGGAGCTGGCAGTTCAGGAAGCCATGGCGGAGCAGGCATACTAGGAAGCCATGGCGGAGCAGGCAGTTCAGGGTGCCATGGTGGAGCAGGCAGACTAGGAGGCCATGGCGGAGCAGAGAGTTCAGAAGGCCATGGCAGCATAGGGAACTCAGGAGGCCATGGCTGGATGGCCTCCATGGCCTTGGCCTCGCCACTCGGCCCGGCCACTACGGACAGACCCATACTACCACCCCCCTCCAAAAATAAAATCCTTGGGGATAATATCGTCTTTAGAGGCCCTCTGTAAGCCTAACTCGGGAACAGTGGCCCTCCCTGGGCTTGACTTGGGGACTAGAGCCCTTTCTGTGCTAAACTCGGGGACTGGAGCCTTCTCCGGGCTAAGCTCGGGGACTGGAGCCCTCACTGGGTTAAACTCGGGGACTGGAGCCCTCACTTGGCTAGACTCGGGGACAGGAGCCCTCACTGGGCTAAACTCGGGGACAGGAGGCCTCACCGGGCTAAACTCGGGGACTGGAGCCCTCTCTGGGCTAAACACGGGGACAGGAGCCCTCACTGGCTGGAATTCTGGGATGAGAAGCGCTTACCGGGCTGGCACTGGAGGTGCTCTGAGGAGCAGCACAGCAAGGCGCCTTTTCGGGAGTGGCACTGGAGCGAACTCAGGGGCTGGAGCCGACACTGGAGCGAGCTCTGGGGCTGGAGCCGACCGCCTTCTCCTCCTTCGATTCCCCTTTAGGTTTGGGGTGAAAGGCGTGTTCGGCGGGCTTGAGTGAGGAACGGCCGGCGGTGGAGAGAGTCAGTCTGGCGGGCCTGACCGCAGAGATTCCGGCGGGCTTGAGCGAGCGGCGACCCGCAAACTTGACTTTGGAGCAAACTTGACCGGTGGGCTGTAGATAGCCGCGGCCGGTGGGCTTGACGGCGGGCTGGTTCTGACTCGGGCCCGGACACTCCCCAGACACCGGTAGACCCCTTCCCTCTAGCATAGTCCCTTGGTGTCTGGGAGGTCCATGGTGCGATGGTAGTTGGCCCCAAGCCAGAACAGAGAATTGATGGTGGTGTCATCCAATGCCGTCGCTGCGGCGAGCCCGCAGAATTCCCAGGCATACTCAAAGAAGGGGAGATCTCTGCTAAGGAGGAGAAACGAGCGGTGATTTCCATGATAGCGAGAGGGGGTGGGGGGAAACAAGAAAACAAAAGACTTTCAAAAAACAGAAACAAAACAGGGAGAAGGGGAGCCGCTTACTTTCTGTTTGGGTCCGGTATTCTGTCATGTTGCGCCTACGGTGAGGAGCAAGGAACAAGAAGCGATGAACAGAGAACGTTGGAGAATCAGGATACACAGTCTTTATTGATATTGACACCACAGGAATCACATGTAGGACATGGGGATTGACAATCAATACCGGACGGGAAACGAGGGGCAGAAAACACTTTAAATACACTGAAACTAATGGGACACACCTGGGAACAATGGAACAGAACAGGGAACACCTGGAACAAATGATAACAAAATCAGGACAGGAACAGGAAGACCAAATAACGAAATAAACATAACATGGAGCACGTGTGGGAAGGAAACAGACACAGAACAGAGTCGAAGTAGCACTATCTGATCACTTTTGTATTTTCTTTGATATATTGATCTCCGTTACCACTGAATCTATATCTGTCTCTGTCAGAAAGAGATGCATTTACGAAAACACTAGTGTGCTATTTATGGTGGCTATATCTTTAACACCAAGCATTTCTGCAGACTCTGTTGATCTTCTCCTTGATTCCTTTAACTCAAAAGTTAAGAATGTTATTGATGATATTACTCCTGTAAAAGACAGTAAGACAAAAATCAGCTTGGAGAAAATCAACAGCAGTACAGAGTATGAAAAGACAATGCGGCTGTGGCGGAAGACGAAACTTGAAATTCACTGTAGCATATATAAAGACAGCCTTCGTATTTTCAATGTGGAACTAGGCAAAGCTAGATGTTCATTCTTCTCAAACCTTATAAACAGTAACTTAAACAACACTCACACTCTTTTTACTACTGTTGAAATACTGACAACCCCCCACCCCACGTCAGATTCCCAGTGAAATGCTCTCCGACAGCAAATGCAATTAGTTTGCTTCCTTTCTGTGAAGATCAATAATATCAGAAAGGCGATTGGCACATCCTCAAGTTATGCAGAGGTCAGACAGATACGACTGCAATTTCAAAAAGAAGTTACTATGTCTGTTTTTGAAGCAATTGATAGCAAAATTTTGGAAGAAATAGTACAGCACCTTAAATTGTCAACCTGCTATCTTGACACACTTCCCACATCTTTTTTCAAAAAGTATGCTTAACTGTTTAGAAGCAGATTTCTTAGAATTGGTGAATGCCTCACTTCTTTCTGGGACTTTTCCAAACTCCCTGAAAACTGCAGTTGTTAAGCCTCTTCTGAAAAAGTGCACTCTTGATAACACCATGTTGAGCAAATATAGACAAATATCAAATCTTCCTTTTATTGGCAAGATTATTGAAAAGGTTGCTTTCAATCAGCTGAACAACTTCTTAAATTCAAATGGATACCTGGACAATTTTCAGTCTGGTTTCCGACCACATCACAGCACAGACAGCGCTCAAGATAATAAATGATATTCGCTTTAGTTCTGATTCTGGCAAAATATCAGTGCTGGTTCTACTAGATCTTAGTGCTGCGTTTGACACTGTTGATCATAAGAGAGTGGAAAACTGGGTTGGTCTTTCTGGGATGGTACTCAAATGGTTCAGTTCATACTTAGAAGGGAGAGATTATTATGTGAGTATAGGAGAGCATAAGTCTAAGTGGACGTACATGACATGCGGAGTCCCACAAGGCTCAATTCTTGCACCACTCTTGTTTAGATTTTATATGCTCCCACTAAGTCAAATAATGAGAAAGAACCATATTGCCTATCACATCTATGCTGATGATATCCAGATTTACCTTGCCTTATCGCCAAATGACTACAGCCCATTGACTCCCTCTGCCAATGCTTGAGTAAATTCAACAGTGGATGTCCAGAACTTTCTTCTTACCAAGAAGTCATTGCACTTTGTAAAACATAAATGACAGTTCTGTCAGGACCACTATTGTCAAAGATGATTGACAATTAACATACAATTTGGATTGGCAGCATGGTTCTGTTCTGGGCAAGAACTCCATTCGCATCCATGAAGCCTAGCATGGATAAGAGCAGGGAAAGCAGCAATAACCCCCCAGAGTAAACAGAACAGAACCAACATAAATATATTGCAGATATCGTTAAAGTTCAATAAATTTATGTACACATTTCAGAATTAGTCTGATTCAAAGGAGAATCATAAGGCTGAATCCTGACTGACAGAGAGGATCTGGGGATGGAGGAGGTTAATTAGCTATTGAGCAATGCGAAAAATGCTTATAATACTGAGGGACCTTATATGAATGCTTAGATAGGTGTCATATTCCTGTAGGTAGATGGGGATCAGCTGAGAGTCAGCTGATGCTAGCTTGACTAACGTGACCTGCAAGAACTAACGCTACGCTTGATTTTTTCAATGTGAACTGTGCATACCTTGACCTCTAGGGGGTCACACAACTACATCAAGTCAAGAATCTTGGGCATGCTTCTGGAGACAGACTTCGTTTTCAGTAGTCATTTTCAAAGCTAACAAATCAGCCTACTATCATCTCAAAAACATTGCAAGAATCAGTTGTTTTGTTTCCAGTCAAGACTTGGATAAACTTGTTCATGCCTTTTTCACCAGCAGGGTGGACTATTGTAATGTTCTCCTCACCGGCCTTCCCAAGAAGAATATTAGACAGCTGCAGCTCATCCAGAATTCTGACTAGAACCAGAAAATCTGAGCATATCACACCAGTCTTTAGGTCCTTACACTGGCTTCCAGTTACTTTTAGGATTGATTTTTAAAGTACTTTTACTCGTTTATAATCACTCAATGGCCTAGGACCTAAATACATTGCAGATATGCTCACTGACTATAAACCTAACAGACCACTCAGATCTTTAGGATCGAGTCAGTTAGAAATACCAAGGGTTCTCACAAAACAAGGGGAGTCCACTTTTAACTATTATGCAGCCTGCAGCTGGAACCAGCTTCCAGAAGAGATGTGCTAAAACATTAGCCACATTTAAATCTAGACTCAAAACTCATCTATTTAGCTGTGCATTTATTGAATGAGCCCTGTGCGATGTCCGAACTGATTGCACTGTATTTTGTATAATAATTTTCTATTTTTAAACTGTTTTAAATTCATTTTAAATCAATTTTTAAATCATTTAAGTGTTTAAAAAAAAGAATCTCTCTATCTTTCTTTAAATTCGTATGGTACACAATAATCCCATTCAAGTCTATGTGATAAACGAGTTAGGTCAAAAGCAATCTAAAAGTAATCAAAAAATAATCTGATTACATTACTGTACCTAATATGTGTAATCCAGATTATGTTACAATTTTTGTCATGTAGTTTGTAATCATCAATATGTAAGTAATATACCAGCACTGCTAAATATTAAATTTTATTTATTTATTTATTTGAATGAGCATACATTTTGAAGTGTATTTGTTTAGGATTTTGGATCTTTCATGCAGAATTGACTTAGAGCATTGACAATAATGAAAAGCATCAATAAAAAGAAACTCAACTTTATTTATAGAACGCTTTAATCCCATAATGTCAAAAATGCTGTTGTTCTGGCATGAAGACATCAGATGATCATAAGGAGGGCTCAGGATCAGCTCCAGCAGTAAATGTTTATGGCCCTGTACCTTGGCCAGTGCTGTTGACTTCTGTATTCTTTTTGGGATGGTGTGGCAGCCAGCTCTCTGTATTGGCTCTGGTCAATGGAAACCTCTGCCAAAACATACTCTATTACAAAAGAGGAATTTTTAATAGACTTACCCAGCACTTGTTTTCAACAGCTCTCTATATTAGTATAAAACTAATATTGTGTGACTAAAGAAAAACTTGGTTGTTCATTTTTCTTCTGTAGGCCCATAGTGGTTTATTCCCAAAGTCCCAAATTAATTTGTGGCGACTGAGGCTGGTTTCATTCAGGGTTTAATTTGAGATATACACACGGGAGGTCCCTGGGGGTCTCTGTACTCTTGCTGTTTCTTTGCTCCCCTCAACCCCCCTATCCTCTCCACCTATTGTTGTTTGAAATCGGATTTATTGTCTTCACTTTTTGTTCATGTTTCATATGTGTAATCCTAAACATATAGTTTTACGATATTCATATTATCTCATATGTATAATACTCTAGGTCTTTATTTCAAAGGGATTGAGCACCTTAGAATTATTATTTATATGTAACTATAACATTGTAAAAATTATATATTATTATAATAAAAAATGTAATTGATTATATATCATTATTTAATATTGTTTTCTAGGTATTAAAGTTCTAGCTATTAATATTTTTGACTTTTTCTTTTAGTCTGTTTCTCTTTATTTAGCATCCTTTTATCCTTTAGATAATATAATATAATATATATATATATCAGTTCCTCTTTATACAGTTTTTTTATTGTTAAAACATCTAGCTCGTGAATATATTTTTTTTTTCCTTTTAAACAGGTTTTCCTCTGATTCTAGATCTAGCTATATTATATTATATTATATTATATATTATATATATATACTGTATATATATATAGTTTTTTTTTCTAGGATTTTAAAGGTTCAAACTCTGAATATTTTTTTTCTTTTAACTGTTTTTCTTTTTTAGCATTTTCTCTCTTTCTCTTCCTCTTCACCACTCGCTTCATCAGTAACAGACTCTATCGGTCCCATAACCCTTTATTCTGCTGTGTCTACTGTGTGAGTAGTTTAACCGGGGTAGTTAAGAAAAATGGAAAATCTGAGTAAACCCATCCATGGGCGCACCTCTAAAATGCCCGTACAATAGAGGACAGAAATCAAACTGACCCACTAAAAAGACACACCAAGCAACAGTCTCTCACCAAACCTCATCAAGTAGTAAACCAGACTCAGCCACGATGCTCGCCTGATTCCTCTGTTGACTTAAGAGTCTAATACGAAGATAGTAAGCCTGTCCAAATCACATCCGTCCCTTGAGTCATTTCTAACATATGGGGCCTGGGCTGGGCTGGGCTGGGCTGTGCTCAGATATGCCTCCACAGGTGAAAACAGAGAACAGATGTGGATGGCTTGGCACAGCACTCAATAGGGGTATTGTGCTGATGTGAATATGATATCATTACCGTACAGATTAAGTGGAACAGAACACTGTTCTAAATGAAACCTGGCAACTGCACACGCGTGTGAGCTTTATTAATAGCTAATACACGCTGCTGATATACGTGTCTATCATCGAGTTTTCTACTAAAGCGTGGTGTAGATGCAATGTAGATTGTGATGGGTTTTTAAAGAATCCAGGTTTCACTCAATAGGAAGTAATTCTGGGCTGAAAGTTGACAGATTGATGTGATTAAATATTTTAACTTGCGACTTTCAATCTCTGATGTGTTGATCGCTAGAGCCCTTTGGTTTGTAATTAGTTGTAATTAATGTGACTGACTTATGCAATCAGTGATACATAATATATAGAGAGCACACTTAAAGTTTTCAAACTGTGTTGCAAAGGGGTGGTAAAATGTAGATTGCAGAACCAGACTTTTACATTTACGTAATATTTTAAGACATTTTAAGACTCATTAGAGTATAAGTAGACTGTCAGTTAAGGGTTAAGGTTGGTAGAATAAGTTTAAGAAGTGTAGTTGCAAAGTTACTTATGGTTAGTAGAATCCCTAAACTGGACTAGCAAAATAAAGTATTAGAGAAAAGCTTTTATTTGATTTTATTATGCTATTTTAATTATGCATTATATATTTTATGTTCTTTTACACTCTTGTTTTTTGGTATAAATGTCTCGAGAAGGTTGCTTTAAAGAGATATAAAATAAAGTTTATTATGAAGACAGAAGTCATGAAATTTAATTGCAATTATTCTATTGCATTCACTCCAAAAAGTATAGGCCTATTAGTTGTTTTTGCAATGCTCAGTGAGAAAAAGAATAGAAAAAATACCAGTGTTGGTATTATTAAATAATGTTATTTGTTAATTGAAATAAAGCTGAAATAAAAGAAAATATAAATATTAGATGAAAAACTGCCTGGAAAATAACTAAAATAAGTTTGAATTGAAGCACTAAAATGACTAAAACTGAAATAAAAATAAATTAGTGCTGTCAAACGATCAATCGCGTCCAAATAAAGGTGACTTTTATATATTAATATATTTATATATGTATAGATATAGATAAAACTATTTCAAAACATGCTGTAGGTGTGTCTTATATTATACACATAAATAACAAGCAACACACAATTATGTAAAAAACCTTTTATTTGGGAATGCGATATCACGATTAATCGTTGACAGCCTAAAGACTTAAGCTAAATTGTTACACAAAAAAACAAGCTAATGTAATGACAAAGCACATAACCAAATTACTTAACTGAAATTACAAACCCAATTCTAAAAAAGTTGGGACACTGTATAAATTTTGAATAAAAACAGAATGCAATGATGTTGAAGTTTCAAATTTCAATATTTTATTTAGAATACAACATAGATGACATATCAATGTTTAAACTGAGAAAAATGTATAATTTCAAGGGAAAAATAAGTTGATTTTAAATTTCATGGCATCAACACATCTCAAAAAAGTTGGGACAAGGCCATGTTTACCACTGTGTGGCATCCCCTCTTCTTTTTATAACAGTCTGCAAACGTCTGGGGACTGAGGAGACAAGTTGCTCAAGTTTAGGAATAGGAATTTTGTCTCATTCTTGTCTAATACAGGCTTCTAGCTGGTCAACTGTCTTAGGTCTTCTTTGTCGCATCTTCTTCTTTATGATGCGCCAAATGTTTTCTATGGGTGAAAGATCTGGACTGCAGGCTGGCCATTTCAGTACCCGGATCCTTCTACGCAGCCATGATGTTGTAATTGATGCAGTATGTGGTCTGGCATTGTCATGTTGGAAAATGCAAGGTCTTCCCTGAAAGAGACGACGTCTGGATGGGAGCATATGTTGTTCTAGAACTTGGATATACCTTTCAGCATTGATGGTGCCTTTCCAGATGTGTAAGCTGCCCATGCCACACGCACTCATGCAACCCCATACCATCAGAGATGCAGGCTTCTGAACTGAGCGCTGATAACTATTTGGGTTGTCCTTGTCCTCTTTAGTCCTGATGACATGGCGTCCCAGTTTTCCAAAAAGAACTTCAAATTTTGATTCGTCTGATCACAGAACAGTTTTCCACAGTCCATTTTAAATGAGCCTTGGCCCAGAGAAAACGCCTGCGCTTCTGGATCATGTTTAGATATGGCTTCTTTTTTGACCTATAGAGTTTTAGCCGGCAACGGCGAATGGCACGGTGGATTGTGTTCACCGACAATGTTTTCTGGAAGTATTCCTGTGCTCATGTTGTGATTTCCATTACAGTAGCCTTCCTGTATGTGATGCAGTGCCGTCTAAAGACCCGAAGATCACGGGCATCCAGTATGTTTTTACGGCCTTGACCCTTACTCACAGAGATTGTTCCAGATTCTCTGAATCTTTGGATGATATTATGCACTGTAGATGATGATAACTTCAAACTCTTTGCAATTTTTCTCTGAGAAACTCCTTTCTGATATTTCTCCACTATTTTTCGCCGCAGCATTGGGGGAATTGGTGATCCTCTGCCCATCTTGACTTCTGAGAGACACTGCCACTCTGAGAGGCTCTTTTTATACCCAATCATGTTGCCAATTGACCTAATAAGTTGCAAATTGGTCCTCCAGCTGTTCCTATATGTACATTTAACTTTTCCGGCCTCTTATTGCTACCTTTCCCAACTTTTTTGGAATGTGTAGCTCTTATGAAATCCAAAATGAGCCAATATTTGGCATGACATTTCAAAATGTCTCACTTCCAACATTTGATATGTTATCTATATTCTATTGTGAATAAAATATAAGTTTATGAGATTTGTAAATTATTCCATTCCTTTTTTACTCACAATTTGTACAGTGTCCCAACTTTTTTGGAATTGGGTTTGTAATATAACACATAATATTAACTCGATCTGCTGAAATGAAGTGTCCCCAAAAACACTAAATTTTAATGACTATGTTAAAACTTTTCTTCTACTTTTTAAAGGGGTCCTAGGATGCTACATGCACTTTTACAAGATGTTTGAACTGAAATGTGTGTTGGCATTGTGTGTACTTGTTAATCTACTAAATTCTTTACCCCTTTCTCAAATCGAGCCGATCTCAGAGACCTGTCTGTGTGACATCACAAAAACAAGCCCCTCCCACGATAGTTTGACTGACAGTAGCATTTCAGCACTGGTCTATCATTAACACGCAGAGTAAAAGGAAGTCTGATCAGCACTGTTGTGCTGTACTACTGTATGGTGGGGTTGCAGGGCACATTTTTCACAGAACACAAACTTTTCAAAACAACCAACCATGAATTGATGTAAGTTGATGTTTATTTGCTTCACAACTTTTCAGCTTAAGGGATAGTTTTCACCCAAAATGAAAATTCTGTCATTAATTACTCACCCTCATGTCGATTCACACCTGTAAGACCTTCATTCATTTTCAGAATTCAAATTAAGATATTTTTATGAATTTTGAGAGCTCTTTGACCCTCCCATAGACAGCAAGGTAACTACAACGTTCAAGGCACAGAAATGTAGTAAGGACATCATTAAAATAGTGCATGTGACACCAATGGTTCAACCGTAATTTTATGAAGCTACGAGAATACTTTTTGTCCGCAAAGCAAAAATAATTACTTTATTCAACAATTCTTCTCTTCCGTGTTAGTCTCAAAGCCAATTATGAGAGACCACGATGCATGCATGTGGTGCTGCTGATGCAGGAGCTGGTGTTTAACTATTAGCAGGAAATAACTATTTAACTATTAGCTATTAGCAGGGACTGCAGCAATCTGACACCCACTTCCATAAAACATTGAGAGTGGTGCGATGACCTAAAGTTAATATTTTTATATTGTACTATTGCTGCCAATTCAGCTACAACCTTCATAATGCTTAATGGAATGACCAAGTACAGTATGTGTGACATTATCCCTCAGGCTGTTTTCCTGGTTGCGTTCGCACCGACAGCAGGAACTCTGAAGTGGCCTACAGCGACGTTCACAGCATTTACAAATGTCCACAACTAGTGAATGGAGGACGCCGTGATCGAAACTCTTTTTGTTGTGTTTGTTGTGTCATGGGTTTTGTGATAACAGAGATGGAATGTAAACACACAATTTATGCGACTGAAAGAGCTTGAAAATCTGACTAAATCTCCTGACAGCTTGCAGTGTTACAGCAAGGCTGAGAATAGAACAAAACGTGGCAGACAACAGGTAAATGCTGTTATCGCTGTTTTCCATGTTTGTGTAGTAAATATTTTTACATGGCTTTTTAAAAATGCCAGGTGGTCCGTTTCGTACGCGTGGGAAAATCAGTGTATCCCTTACATCATTGGTACGTCCTGTAGAACTGTTTTAGACCTTACTCTGAAGTAGGAGCTAATTTAGTTCCCCCAAACTGAGTTCCTAGAACTAAATACGTTCCTAGTTCCTGCAGTACGAACACACCAAAAAGCGGGAACTTCCGCCAATAGTTCTAGGAACTATGAAAAGGTTCCTCTGATGCGAAAGCCCCTATTAAGTACCTTTGTATTTTTCATTAATTTTTAAACATTTTGCAATGCTTAATGAGTAAACAAATGGGCAAAATACCAGTTTTGGTATTGTTAAATAATGTTATTTGTTAAATGAAATAAAGCTGAAATAAAAATATAAAATTTTATATGGAACCGGTAACACTTTAGTATAGGGAGCAATTCTCACTATTTATTAGTTGCTTATTAGCATGCCTATTATAACATATTGGCTGTTTATCAGTACTTATATAGCACATATTAATGCATTATTCTGCATCCCTAATCCTACCCAATACTTAAACTTAACAACTACCTTACTAACTATTAATAAACAGCAAATTAGGAGTTTATTGAGGCGAAAGTCATAGTTAATGGGTTATAATAGCGAGAATTAAATTCAATACCCAATTTTTTCTAAAAGAAATGCCTGAACTAAACTTGAATAAGCACTAAATTACTAAAACTGAATAAAATAAATCAGAAAAGCTACTAAATAGTAAAAAAAACAAACGCAAGCAATATCAATGACAAACACATAAAATACTTCAACTGAAATTAAAATAAAGTAAAAATTAAAAAATAAAATATAATAATACCCTACAAGCTAATTGAAGTATTGACTAATAAATACTACAATAGAGTAAAAAAACAAAAAAACTAAAATAACACTAAAAGATATTTTGCCAACCCAAATAATAGCTAATTTTTTTTAAATCTGTAAAAACTACTATAATATTCTATAAATAATACGTAAAAAAACATTGAAAAATATTTTAGCCTCTCACAATTTTAGCCACTTAAATTGGGCATTAACTGTTGAGTTCATATTTTCTGTCAGTTGTGCTCTGAGATTTATGTATGATTGATGTTCAAGTAATTTTAGTGTTTACAAATTTGAATAAATACAATACATAATGCACTCACTTATGAACTTCAGTATTAGTTTCTATCTTACCTGGGTGATATTCTTAATGCCATGTATGTATTATTTTGCATTTGGGAGCCGTGTGTCCAGTAAATGCAGTGTGTTTCCAGTACGGCAGACACCTGACTCTGTTCCCCTGCTGACTTTGAGACAGACCTCATTAAGTCCTCTTGTGTCTGTCTGCTGCTCTGCTGTGTGCCGGCTGGCAGAATGCCCTGTCTCTGCCAAGGTTAACTGTCACCACAGGCTTTGACATGTCTTCCTCTAGCAGGGCTAATGTTGCCCAGGGGAGTGGTAAATGTGTTTGCACCTTGCCCGCTGGGCAGACTGGCAGAGCCGCGGTGCCCCAGCAGAATACTGGCATGAGCACCTGTTTCTGCTGTGGATGGACATTATCCCTGCATTCGATTCTTACAGCTACGGACACACCACCTTTGTAATATTTAGCAAATTAGCACTTTTTTTCTATAGCACTTCATGCTGGCTCAAGTCAAAAAGAGCCCATTTTTAAGTCTGTACAAATTTGGCTCAAGTCCCTCATTCACTGGGATTTCATTGTTCGTAACGGTAAATGTGATTGCCAAAAAAAGGTACATTTGCCGGATAATTTGAGGCATCATTCAAGTCTATATAGCACAAACACGCCAAAGTTTCAAACTTTTTTAATAGGGATTTGTACAAACGATAAGTGCTTTTGTTACTTTGCTTGTGATTTTGTACAAGGAAAATTTATGGCAATTTGCTGTCTTAATGACTAATTGATGTGATGGCAAAGGTTGATATTTAATCAGCAAAGAATTAGTTGCTTTGTTAAGAAAAGTCTGGCATTACCACACACCATTTATATAGTGACCGCTGGTCATCTGATCGATAGTGTGGACAGTCTAATACCTTGACTGAGCGTCTAGCGCTAAAACCAAATGATGTAGAACTACAATTACAACACTGGAGAAATCCCAGCTCAGGATTTGCTTAATATAAACAAAAAGCCTTGAACATTCGCAAGTTGGCGCTCTTCATCTTTTGAACGCTGGTGTTGGAAGGCTGCTGGCTCTATTTTGGGAACCGTCCTGCTGTTACAAGTTCAAGGTCCAGGAAAGATGTCATATCGGAGGCAGCTGTCGAGAACTTGTATCTCTATGTTAGTGTCTGTCGCTTATAGCTCCTTACCTCACGGACGCCGGGTTATGAAAATATCAGGTCTGTTTATGCCAGCCCATATGGTGGACAGAGGGGCTAAATCAAGCATCCGTGTAGAAGTTGCCTTTTTGAGCTTAGTGGAAACCAGTTTTTCATGTGATGTATACTCTGGTTTATTAGTTATAAGAAATATTTAAAGGGGTCATATGATGTTGCCAAAAAGAACATTATTTTGTGTATTTGGTGTAATGAAATGTGTTATTGCGGTTTAAAGTTAAAAAAACACATTATTTCCATACTGTACATTTATTGTTTCTCTTCTATGCCCCGCCTTCTGAAATGCGTAGATTTTTACAAAGCTCATCGGTCTGAAAAGCGAGTGTGCTCTGATTGGCCAGCTATCTAATGCGTTGTGATTGGCCGAATACCTTAGCGTGTGACGGAAATGTTACGCCCCTTACCATACTGTGATGCCGTGTCCCGGCCGGAGCGACGAGACAAAACCAGTAAAACCCATTATAAACGAGGCATTTGTTGCATCCAGTGGGGACATAATTACAGATTATAATGACTTATACTGTCTTTTTATGCATTGCGTTGCATCGCGCCGCGTGAACATAAAACCATGTCTGCATTTTTGATCGGAGAAATGACTCTACCTGTTTTGCAAATTCTGTGTGTGAATCGTCATTGGCAAATTATTTAAATATAAAAACTTACTTACAGTCTGTGAGTCAGAACAGCCGTCATTGTAGTCTACTCTCCCAGGATCAGGAAACAGTCCTCCATAAAATGTGTTGCACACATCTGAATATTTGGGTTGAACTGTTCTGGAACAGTGTTGTAAATACAACTTAACCACTGATTTCTAGTCATGTCCTCTTTTGGAAGGCCAAACAAAGTTAAATTTTTGCTTTCTCTTTGGAGTGTTACAAGCTCTTGGTGCATAAAGAAGATCTGTAAAGTTGCAAAGACTAAAGTCTCAATCCAAAGAGATATTCCTTTATAAAAGTTAAAGTCAACCACGCCTACCTAAAATGGCTCGTTTAATGTGTTTTGCCACAGCCACCGCCATATCGCCCTGCGCCCAGACTGGTTGGCCACTGAAGCTAAGCAGGGTTGAGCCTGGTCATTACCTGGATGGGAGACCTCCTGGGAAATCTAGGTTGCTGCTGGAAGAGGTGTTAGTGAGGCCAGCAGGGGGTGCTCACCATGTGGTCTGTGTGGGTCCTCATGCCCCAGTATAGTGACGGGGACACTGTACTGTCAAAAAGCACTGTCTTTCGGATGAGACGTTAAATCGAGGTCCTTACTCTCTGTGGTCATTAAAAACTCTTTTCTCGTAAAGAGTAGGGGTGTAACCCCGGTGTCCTAGCCAAATTGCCCCCCTGGCCTTTGTCAGTCATGGCCTCCTAATAATCCCCATCCGTTGAATTGACTCTATCACTCTCTCTCCTCTCCATCTATAGCTAATGTATGGTGCACGTACTGGCACCCTTGTACTGTTGCTGCCGTTGCATCATCCAAGTGGATGCTGCCACTGGTGGTGGTTGAGGAGATACCCCCCCATATGATTGTAAAGCGCTTTGTGTGTACAACAATACACAATAAAGCATCATTCATTCATTCATCAAATTATTTTCGCTTTCACAACGCAACCAAGCATCACACACGGTGGGCTAGAGGAGAGGCCAGGCGAGAGAACGGCGTGGCCGGCGTATTCGATGAAGGAGCGGCCGGTGGGCTTGCGGCAACCAATAAACGAGCCATTTTAGGTAGGCGTTGTTGACTCTTAATTTTTATAAAGAATATCTCTTTGATTTGAGACTTTAGTCTTTGCAACCTTTACAGATCTTCTTTATGCACCAGAGCTGTAACACTTCAAAGAGAAAATAAAAATTGAAATCGCATCATATGACCTCTTTAAAGTCTCTAACATTGTCGAAAGGATACACTCTTGCTATTTGAATAGACCCTTTCAACATATTTCATTTTATTCACAATCATTGAACAAGAAAGTGCCTTTCCAAGAAAGTGAAGTTTCTTTCTTTCTTTCTTTCTTTCTTTCTTTCTTTCTTTCTTTCCAGAAATTAAAAATATTCATGAAAACGCAGAAGCAGTAAGACACAATGCAACACCATAATATATAATAATAAGAAACATTTTAATAATTACATTTTACTAATTAATCTACAAAATCAACAATAAGCAATATTTGCCATATAGTTAGACATTCCTTATTAACATTATTATTATTATTGTTATTAATTATGATTGATTAATTTTTATATCATTACATTTTCTATATTATATATAAATACTGTATTATATATAATTAATTTGTTAAACTTAGTAATAAATGCTTTATTTGTGTGTGCATATATATAATCACCAATAAATAAATATAATTAGTGAGCACTTCTCCTTTGCCGAGATTATCCATCCACTTCACAGGTGTGGCATATTAAGATGCTGATTAGACAGCATTATTATTGCAGGTGTGCCTTAGGCTGGGCACAATATAAGGCCACTCTAAAATGTGCAGTTTTACTGTATTGGGGTGTCCGAAAACCAATCAGTATCTGGTGTGACCACCATTTGCCTCATGCAGTGCAACACATCTCCTTCGCATAGAGTTGATCAATTTGTTGATTGTGGCCTGTGCAATGTTGGTCCACTCCTCTTCAATGGCTGTGCGAAGTTGCTGGATTTTGGCAGGAACTGGAACACGCTGTCGTATCCAGAGCATCGCAAACATGCTCAATGGGTGACCTGTCCGGTGAGTATGCTGGCCATGCAAGAACTGGGATGTTTTCAGCTATCAGGAATTGTGTACAGATCTTTGCAACATGGGGCCATGCATTATCACAATGGGCCTCAGCCCTCTGTTGTGAAATGACTCTGTCACAGGGCTCATTTGCCCCTGTCTGCTTCATCAAGCTGCTTCCAGCCATCCATCGATTAATCAAACATCACATGCTCGGTCCAGACTCTCTTATGCCTCCCTGTGCTGATCACTTCAGCCTTTGAAAAAAATCTTTAATGCATTGTTAATGTGTTTAATGATTGAGTATTTATGTGTTGAGTACTTTGTCTTGGGTTGAGAGGTGATGCAGGGCAGAACAATTATAATGAAAACGACATCGACTCAGATCTAATTCAGGCCAAGTTTCAGTAAAATGCCTGAAAGTGATATTAGAATATTTGATCAAAGTCATAAAATGTTTGGTCTTCATTTTGGACTTGTGTGCCCTAAGGGAAAAAGAGGAAAATTATTTCATCATTCACCAACACTCGCAAAAGCTGCATGATATGTTCTGTGGACTTAATTTCAATGTTGTTAATGTCATCAGATGCCCAATGGGATGAGAATCCACCCACACAGACAGCCAACCATATTCTCAATATGCTAAGCCTCCTTTTATACTTTGAAAAACAGCATGGCTTCTGTGTCTTTAGAAATAGATGTCTCTGCTTTAGCCAAACATGAGAGAACATCAGCATGAAAAACGTGTTACTCTCCGATCCAGAAAACGCTTTGTAAATTGCTGACTGAAATTTTGAAATGAGCTCAATACGAAGTATTAATAATACAGAACACACTTTTTAAATTTTCATTCGGAATGAAATGCACGGTCAGTTCATGGTGAGTAAATATCTTTAAAGCTGCACAACTGACCATTAAAACATTTCTTAAATTCCTTTAGTTTTTACCCATACAGCTAAGTGGGTGTTGAGTGGGAGTTTCTTCAATTTTGGCCTTTTAGAAGGGACACATTTTACACTCTTTACTTAATTTGTACACTAAAATTGTTCAACTGCGAAAAGACATGAAACCAAAAGAATTATGTCATTTTTGTAATGTTTGTAAAATACTTTTTTTTGCTTAACTGGAAATGGTCACCAATAAGAAAAATATTCGGTAAGCAACCTACTTAAAGAAAATTAACTTTAGTAAAACTAAAAACTACAATTGTTGGTTGTAGTGGTTGTGATTTTTTATTTTGTTTTATTATTGTTTTGTATATGTATATAAAATATGTATAATTTTCACAAAATAAATACTGAAATGGTTTATGTTTATTTTACTGTTAAATATACGTATATTGATTTCTATTTTATGGTGGATTTTCATAGTTTAAGATTAAAAGTCTGGGAGAGTCACAGAGACTAGAGTTAAACAATAAAATCTACACATAATAGGCAAAAAATATTAAAAAGTTAAAGTAAAAAAGGTATATAATCAAAAATAAATGATGGCATGATTAAAAAAAAAAACTCTGGGTCATAAAAGTGGCCCAAGTTGAAGCTGCGCACCAACGTTAGTAATTAAATAAGTAAGTCAATAATCAATAATAAAACATAACTTTTTTAACCACAGGAAAAAAAAAAAAAATCTTTTTAAACTTTGAACTGGAATCTAAAGCAAATAGCAACAGGTCAGTATCTGTATCTTTGGCTCAAAATACCCATTCACCCACAAAACGGGCTAGCACAAACGAGCACGGAAAACAAAGGCACGTGATGCTGAAACCCAGATAATTCCGGTGTCCTGATATCCTGATATCTGATCCAAATGCAGAGATTTGGGTCAACGGCACGTGGGCTCATATTTAATCAACCTGTGGAGATTTGGGTCACACACAGGTGTCCTGACATCCGATCCATATGCGGAGATGTCACGGTTTGTTATTTAGTAATGACCCATTAGTCACAGCAGGATATTGAGACTCGACACACAAGCAGAAGAACCACAGCCTCACCTCACTATTTCTTCCAGACAGCTGGTGAGATCTCATCAAATTCACCTTCCTGCATGGCAGTAATCAGAATGCTGTGGGATAATGAGCCGACAGATCATTCCTCATCTAATGCTGAGTAAGCTCCGGTTTCTCTACATTTAATACAAAGCTTTGAAATGCATGATTTGGCCTCTTGATGTCCTTTTCATAAGGATGTGCCAGGATGGGATGTGGAGCCCTGCCCTCATTAGTGTGCTCTTCTGAGGGAGTGTTAGTGAGGTAAAGAGGTGATGAGGCCTGACAGATCCATATGGCAGCCACAACCACACACACACTTTTTCTCTCTCTCACACACTGTGCATTCAAAACATAAAACACTATTCAGAATATATTACAGAATAAGGCACTAATATGTGCTTTATAAATACTAATAAAACAGCCAATATGATAGTAATATGCATGATAATAAACAACTAGTTAATAGTGAGAACTGGTCACTAAACTAAAGTGTTGCCCATACGTTGTGTGTGTGTTTGTGGTTTCCTTGGCTATGGGGTCTCTCTTTTCAAAACAGGTGGACCATCTGTCCGACTCACCACACAAACAAATTGAAAGCTGAGCCACAACCTTGTTGCCTTCTAGGATAAACCCACAAATACTCTAATGCAGGCTCAGTGAGCACATATGCTTTTAAACACCACACGTACTGTAAGTAGAGCTCTTTATCTTAAAAATACCTCACTGTTTCAATTTGAAGAATTAACTCATGATTTACATTATAGAAAATCCAGTTTGGACAGATGACCCTCATGGAGGCATAAATATGGGGCATGAAGCTTTCGATTGGCGGCAGTACACCTCAGTTTGATGTATTTCTGTCTGACTACCCTTTCCAACAATAAAAATACATTTTGGTGACAGACTTTAAAAAATGTTAAAACTCATTTTAAAACATTTTCAAAAAATCAGGAAAGAGTTGAGAGGCTTAAGGACCCAATATGTCCTATTTTGATGCACTTGTATTGAAACAGGACTTGTAGGTGGGACTTGTCCTTTTTGTTTAAATAGCCACTGCCCTGCAGAAACATATATTGCTATAATTTTATTATAACTCAGACAAAAACGTCTAAACAGCAGCATTGAAATTGAGTCATCATTATATTTGCAGCAATTTCCAAAGAATAAAATAAACCTTGGAGTTTATAAGAAAAAAAGAAAATCTGCAAAAATGCATTAAATTAGTCAAAAGTGACAGTAAAGATGTTTTATACAGAAATATTAAGCAGCACACCTCTTTTCAACACTGATAGTAATAATAAAAAAGTTTATTTAGCACCCTATCAGCATATTAGAATGATTTCTGAAAAAAACATGTGACACTGAAGACTGGGGCTGGGTATAATGGCGCTGAAATTCGCTTTGCCATCACAGGGAAAAACTGTATTTTAAAATTGTAAACAATATTTAAACAATTTTACTATTTTAATGGGAGGTTGTAACAAATCGATGACCAGAGCCAGTTGAAATCGATAAAAATATGAACATATAAATAGGTTGAGAGTGTTAAATGAATGCGATACAGTTTGGGTGGGCATTTATATGAATGTATCTCTGAGAGTTGTTGCCTCTAATTATAAATGGAAAGAGCAAAGCCTTGGTTTGCCTAGCCTATATAAAGAGATTTATTTTATTTGTTATTTATTTGTTTGATTTGGGGTTCGTTTTAAAATTTTTATTTAGTTTTGTTATGAGACATATTTCAACAATTCACATTTCAAAAGAAGTGTGCAGCATTTTGTCCAAGCAATAATTAAAGGACACATTTAATTTATAATATGTCTAAAATCTCATTTTGTAAATATGGTGAAAATCGTTATCGTGGTAATCAGTATTGTGAAATGTTTTTTTATCCGCATCGCGATTTGACCGTGAATCGTTACATCCCTAATTTTTACTGTATTTTTGACCAAATAAACACAGCCTTGGTGAGCATAAGAGCATTCTTTCAAAAACATTACAAAATCTTACCGACCTCAAACCAGTGAACAGTAGTTTATATGTGCTACAAGTTATGTAAGCTTTTAGGAGTGCACTCACATATGACCTCAAATCTAATAGACATTGACTAACAGCCACAATCATTCGATTTTTATCTCATGGAGTCTTTAACTCATTAAGTCGTGCCACTCTTATCTTTGTTCACCGCTCTCTACATGCTCAAATCTTTGTGTTTTTTTGCGTCGTCCACAGTAACAAAACATTAGTGTCTGGTGGCCGGACAACAGATGGGTAATAGAATATTTTAGATTATGCCTTCAGTCATCTAATCTATAATCATTATGTTAGAGATCAAAATAGCCTCCCCTGTCTAAACAAGCACAAACACAGCTTTGTTCGTGTGTTTTCTCTGTAATGAGCTGTCGCCAGTCACATAAAGATAAAACACGTCCTCTTACCTACAATCATGTGGTTGCAGACGTCACAGAAATGGGGCTTCTTGAAGATGTGCTCTAGAAACGTGTGTGCGTTGGGGTCCGCCGGGCGTGGGGCTCGGGATGGTGAACAGATTGTGATGGGCAGATTGCCCGGGATGACGGTAGGCAGTGGAGGGGGTGGTGGAGGAAGGGACATCGTTGGGGACGCTGAGACGGACACACCGATGGTACTCAGATTACCTGTGCTGTTGCTGACATCAGAGAGCAGTTCGGTTTGAAACTTCACATCCTCGATTGGCCGTTGGAAAAAATTATCTGCACTTTTGCTGCGAAGACTCTTGGTCTTGAAGGATAGTGATCGCTTTAGCCTCTGCAGCTGAAACAAATGTAAAACAGAGTACAAAATGCATCTGTTAGCATCTGATTTAGACAAATGCTCAATCCCATATGACGTAAACAGCCCCCGGAGCATTAAACTCTGTGAGTGGGTGATTTTTGATGCTTGGCAGGTGTTAAATGAGGGCATTCTCACTGAAACAACCTCCAGATGATTATACGATCTCTCCAGCCATCATATGTTAACCTAAATCAGCAAGGCTAAAATTACAGATTATTTATGTTCATGTAACTCACTGAGCATCAAAAGGCTTAATGAAAAAGAAAAGAGGAAACGAAGAGAAAGATGGGCTGTCATGTCTCTTGGTACGTAACCTCTTTGTGCGGTGCACATTACCCATGATATCAGTCATACAGTGACAGCCCTCTAAATTACCTGACAACACCCACCAGGATCATCTTTGCCTACTAAAAATGTCCTCTAGGCCACAGTAACCTGCACTACTTCCCCAAGTATACTGTGCACAGAAATGCTATTCAAATCAGAATAAAAATGAAAAGTGCCCAACACTAAAGGTTAGACAAGGGTAGTAATGCAACTCAACAAACCATATATTTAAGACTGGGAAGTGGAAAAATAATAGTTTAACAATCCTCATGTGTATACATTGTATATATTATATATATATATAATAGAAAAGTCCAAGACAGCTATGAATTCATAAACACACTTTTGCTGGAAAACAATGACAAAACATTTCAACCCCTGCTATCTGTTTTAGTTTGCAAGACAAAAAACATGTACAAGAACAACAAATGTAAGGTTTAGTGACACTGCATTACTGGCCTGATCAAGCAAGTGACTGTTCTATTAGCTGGCCTAAAACTCTTACCATGGCCCTAGGCCTTACTTATGGTGGGGGCCCCCTATGTGTTTTTTTTTTTTGTGTGTAGTATGTATGTGGTGTTATTAATTGCCCTTTGGACAGTCCTCTCACATTATGTATCCACTAGAGGATCAGTGCAGTGTGTTTAGTGAGCTGCATGCCTGTGTATGATGATGGCCTATTGATCTCTGATGGCCATCAGAGAGTAATTGATCGATTAGTCCCTCCCTCACCACTCCTGTCCATCAGTGCTCATAGTTCACTGTCAACTTACAGGAAAAGTCACTTACAAGCAGCTCTTCTGCCTGAAATCCCTGTAAATAGCATCAAATTAGTTATTAAGGTGCAAATGCTGTTTGTTAAAAATTGGTTTTAAGTACTTACTGACATTTACAAGGCACTTGCTTTGTGGCAGAACTAACTGTAAACAACAGGGCAGGCTATCAAAAAAACCATTGCCTTAGTTCAAGTCTCACTATGCCTTACAGTTACAATAAAGTTAATCAAATAGGAACACACACACACAAACACAAATCAATGCCTGAGACTACTGCTTGAAAATGCACATGTCTGGGTTTTTATTTTGAGATTTTGAGGCTAGGTTCCTAACATATTAGAAATGAAGCAATATAACTGTCAACAGATGT
>JADLZN010011880.1:0-173385 GCA_018155175.1 Sinocyclocheilus anophthalmus | reverse complement strand
GTTACGATATAACTAACAAGATCATATTCAGAAACCAATGAATCCGAAACCAAATAGCGTTGATACAGGAAGTGAGGTAAACAGAAGAGAATGACAAAATAACGGTCCACATAACAGAACATAAACCTGACAATAAGCTCGTTAGGCTATCGTTAGCCTATATGTATAACAGCTAGCCTAGTTGTAATCTGATTTTCTAATCTGACTGGACAAGAGACTTTCTATTGATATTTCCACCTGCACCCACGCCGTGTTCTAGACGTCTTCATTCATTCGGTACGTGGTGCGCGCCAAAAGGTGGTGGAAAGTGACTGTCATTCAACTACACGTTCAAAAACTCTGATTCATTCATTCAAAGAGACGTAATGAAACACACTGTAGAAATCATTTTAACTTCGAGCAACACTTTAGAAGGCTCAGCTGACCAGCTATGCGTCAATGCTAACAGAAAATTTCGCTTTCCCTGGACATGACAACCTATTTTCACAAATATATATGACTCGGCCTGGAGGACAGACGCAAGTAATTGCACGCGCTCAGTCGATCTCTCTCTCTCATTCACTGTCTGTTTAGGCTTGTTAAGTGCAAATCTACAGAGCCTCTGTACAAATCAGCATGGTACACATTATGTTATCATTACTAACTTTTTAATATTCAGTCCACATGCATGAAGTGTAAATCGAGAATGGCATAACCTTACGAAAAAAGAAAACGTGCAAAAATTGCTGTTGCTGTGGTTCTTGCATTCCTCTGTGGTTTGCTGGTCAATAGTGGTATTGCGGTTATCGCGACAGCCCTAACTGGTCCAATTTATTTTACTGCATTTCTTTGGTGCACCTTCAGGAGGATGTTTTACATAGTAAAGCAAATGTTTCAATTCATAACAAAACAAGTAATATTTCAATACTGATTATAATAATTATATCTATGCATTGCTTTATAGACAAATCTTTAGTGGAGTTTGCTAAGACTGTCGGTGTAAAAAAGAAAAATTCTGTTAAACAGTAAAGAATCAGCAGCTGTAATAACCATATATTTCATTAGAAGATATGATGTCAATATACTGAGCTACTTGAACTAACAAAGTCTGCTTTTTACCTTACAATATACCGATAATATAGATGGTAATAGTTCATCATAAGTAGCCTGTCCATAAAACATAGCTAATACTCATGAATAAATGGTGCACAGGGTAATATACACACAAAGACAAAACAACAAAACTTTGCCTTAGAGTTAAATGTTGTGCTACATCATAGTTATATCAGAGCTATATCTAGGTACCAGAACATAATAGAAACTTGGGATGAGCTCCTTTGACCTGAGTAAACATCCACCCAGAATACCTAGCACCTCTCAAAACTCTTTTTGCCAGTCACGGCTTTTGACTAAAAATTCCAGAATCAAATTTTTAAAGCAATATTGATTCCCCAGTTGGTAGCCTCAGTGATAAGCATCAGATCTTCTGTTTGTTTTGTCAGGCCGTGAGCCATCAATTTCCAGCGACACACGGACAGACTCCTCCACAGACAGCTACAGCTATAAGCATTCACACTCCCACCACGAGTCTATGGCTTCCCACTTCTCCTCTGACTCCCAGGGAACCGTCATCTGTAACCCGGGCAACGACTCCGCCTCCCACAGCAGCCTGGAAACCACAGGTATGTCAGTTTGTACACTCACACTAGAATCAAAGACAGTTTAGACACCATGTATAGTATATGGCCGAGTTGATCCTACAGAAGTAAACTTATGTGATCTGTTTTATTTTCCTGCGTAGCGCACAATAGGGTCGTCTGATTTTGTTTTAATTTATCAAATAGCAAATGCGTGATAAATTAAAAAATATGTGCTTGAGCGTTTTGCGTAAAGCATGGCACTGTGTTCTTTTACATGCAAGCAGCTCATGATCAAGTGTTTTCAGTGTCTCGGAGTGCCTCGGTTCAACGTTAATGTTGCGCCACCTGTAGTCCTACTGCTCTACAATTCAAATAGTGACTTTGGTTGTTACTCGCTTGTGAAGGTCCTGACAGCGATCAAGTGCAGCGCCACACTCTCAGAAAAGATGGGGTCTTGGACAGAAAGGGAGGAGTTTTGGACTGGAAACGAAGTGCCAGCAGGCCACGAAAATTTGAGGCCCGGGGTGATTCAAGGAGTCGTTGCTCTAAGACAGATGAGGTGTTGTCTGCCGGCTACCACAGCGAAGGTATGCAGTTAAACAATATAATGCTGTCACCAAACCACAATGCAAACATTGTTGTGTTATTTTAATAGAAACCTGGTTAATAATCCGTAACTGTGGTCAGTTGATTGATGCTCTGACAGTTCATTAGTGGATTGAGTAGCATGTTGGACAATAAATGCGAGCTGCATTAGTCATCTCTGTTGCTTGTACTGGCTGTGTACAGTAATATTAGGTTATGTAAAAATAACATTCTTCCTTCCTCTTTTTTTTTAAATGATTTCCTCTCCCTCTCTTTTACAGGCGAGACTTTAAAAGAGCAGCAGGTTCCTCGTTCCCTACCTAAACCTAGCTCCAGTCGGCTTCGAGACTTTAAGGAGACTAAAAAAAAAAAAAAAATGAGCACATGATCCATAACCGGACCGCTTTTCCTCCGCCTCAATCCCCTCGGGCTCCGTTTTGCCCACCTGACTCACCGCAAAGGCCCAAGACTGGTAAGCTGACCGCACCAGCATGATCCAATCACTCCTCTGTGCTGTCGATACCGTCCGCGCCTGAATCCGCGCCGTTATCCCTCAACATCTCAGCCATCTTTAGGACAGCCGCAATCAGCCGGGGACAGTCCCCTAGGCGGCTCATCTTGTCTGAAAGAGCTGGGGACCTCTGGGGGGACTTGGCGTAGCTCTCATCTCTATTCGGGAACAGACGCACGCTTTCAATACCTACCGTGACCCTGAGACTAGATCATAGCGCCCCCGCTGCTTATCCAAGGATTGAGAGTTTCTATGAGACAGTGACGGAACAGTAACAGCCCCATGCCCTCGACATGCCGTTAGCGAGGGCAAACCCGTAGAGGCACACCGGTATAGATGAAAATGCTCGTCAGAACGGTATAAGGATCTTGTTAGCACATCATTCCATCTCTCTCTCTCTCTTTCTCTCTCTCTCTCTGCGTTTTCCAGCTTACAAGAGGCAGGAATGAAAAAGCCTCCACCTGATGTCAGCCCATCATGGAAGACCAAATCCAAGAGCAGCAGTGCCTTACTGCAGGATGTCAAAGCATCAGTCAAGGGCAGCAGTCATATGAGTTTAGGTGTGTACAGTATGTGAACGTGTGTGTTTATAGTCGTCATACAGTCAGCATGTGGGCGATTTCACCTGTTCTTTACCTTACGGCATTAATCATGTTTAAACTAGATGTCACATGCCCTTTTTGCTGTTTCAGTATATGAACTTAATATAATAAGCAAGCAGTATTGAGCAGAATCAGCCGCAACATAAATGCATCCTGTTCCTTTCTGTGAAATGTTATCTCTGTATATCTGTTATGTAAACTGAGGAACATGAGTCTGCCCTGGAGAGCTATCAACTGCTATATCTGTTTGTGCTTCTCCATGTGACCAGAATAGATGTGTTTGGTCACCGCCTACTGTTCACTGTATAGAATTTTGTGCATATTATAATTGTGTGCCTCTTATGCTGATATCACACTGCAAGGCTTAATGCACAAATATAATATTTTGCCATACATCTGGGTTTTTTTTCTGTCTATTTGTATTCACTTAGGACTGTGTTTACATTAATAGTGGGAATTAGTGTATGTAACAGATTTATGAAGTGACAGCAGTGATCAATCACACAATAATTGCATGATATTTTTCATATTATTAAGAGGTACTTTTGGTCTGATTGCGTATAGTTTACTTTAGACAGCAGCTGTCTCAACCATGTAACAATGATGAAAGATTCAGAATTAAGAAGAGAATCCGATACAAAGGTTTTTATGTAAGCAGTCTAAGATTAGTATTAATTATATGCTGTATTGTATTTAATAATATTTTTATATTTTCATTTAAATTTTGTTTATTTTAATAATTTTGTGCTTTTGCCATTTTTATTCATTTTTATATATATATTACTTCTATTAAGCTTTCATTTATATTTCAGTTTCAGTAGTTTTAGTACTTCAGCTTGGACGTATTTCAATTAGATGGAAAAATGTCAAATTTTTGTTGAAGTTAAACGTTTTCATTGAATATTTCTATTTCAGCTTTGAAATAAAATTACCAAAATTATTGTTAATAGATTTCGTTTTAGTTAACAATAACAATACTACATGTAAGTCAGATGACAACTTTTTTGGCAGTCAACTTATTTGGAAAGTTTATTGCCAAAAAATTTGGATCATGAAAAACAAAAAAACTAATTTGGTTGAATGTGTAAATGCAGCAATAGATTATCCAAGATTGTTTGCTTAATATTTTCATGTTTGTGTTTGTGTGTAGCAGGTGAGGGCCGCAGTGAACTGGATGAGCTACAGGAGGAAGTAGCGCGCCGGGCCAAGGAGCAAGAGTTACAGAGGCGAAAGGAAAAGGAGAAAGAGGCGGCCATGGGCTTCAATCCCAGACCCAGCAAGTTCATGGATCTGGATGAGCTCCAGAACCAAGGTGAGGCGTCAGCATGCCGTTCAAGGGGCGAAGGGACTGGTTCGGTCTCCGTATGCATTTCCTTGGGTTTCTGCTGTGGCTTATCCTTTGGAGCTTTGGACTGCATGTGTACGTGTGTGTGAAATGCAGGTGTGCTGGTTTCCATGCTGAAAAGCGCTGTGCTATGATGTTTGTTACCTGCAGGGAAAGGGGAAGGCTTTGAGAGGTGTGTGTTGGAGGCAGAGTCTCTGTTAGACCAGTCTCTGAGGTTGGAACAGGCAGGAGAGGTGGCCGCCGCTTTGTCTGTGGTTAACGAAGCAATGTGTAAGTAATCCTGTCCTTAGCCTGCTCCTGCTATCACTACTGCCACGTGTGTGTGTGTCTGTACATCTCCGTGTTTGAGTGTGTTTGTCTCTGTTCCATATAAAGACTCTCACTAATACACCAGATACACTTTTACTGTCTGCCTTCACACAATAGTAGTGTCATGGTTTAAGTCTGCATATACATGGGCCGACATGCCTCCTTATTCTGAGTATTTTTGATTTTGACTGTGAGGTCATAATGATACAGGCTGATTTGCCTGTAACCATAGAAACCCACCAGCAGCCCTAAAGAAGTGCGACCTGGACCTAGTGCTATGGTAACCTTAATGAATACTTGTGTAGTGTATGATGTATAGGGCTGCCACTAACGACTATTTTTACTTCGATTAATCTATCGACTAATTTATCTAAATGATTACTCTAAATGATTACTTTCCTACAAAAGAAAAAACTCAAAAACACAATTTTTTGACTTAAGAATATTTTAGTCAACTATATTTGCTTAACCAAAGAAATCCAAAAGTAAAAAAGTAAAGTGCTACATAAAGTGCTAGAAGCAAGTGTCCATCTCATAGTCCGAATCACTGAAATCAAAGTTCAGTATTCTAGTGTAAGAATGACAACATATCCACATTTTCTAGTCTACTAATAATACAATTACAATCAAAAAACACTTTTTAAAGAAGTATTTACCAGAAATATTATTTACCAGAATTTATTTAAGAGAAAAATGTAAATGTGCAGTATTTCTGAAAAAACAAAATTTAATTTAACCGTTAAAACAGAGTATAGAAAAATGAAATTGGAAAAAACTGAATTTGTAAATAAAACGTATTTCATAGTGCCCTATAATTATAATTGTTTTTTTTTGTGGTAATAAGGATAGATGTAAGTGAGCAATAGCCTTTAAAATGACTTAAAATACACAATAGCAATGAGGCAATAATAATTAGTTCAAATAATTGTTAAAATACATCATGTATAATAAACAATAGAGCTAATGTACATTACGCATTACGACAAAGGCCTGCAGAGGGCGCCAACGGCCTGATGATTTTTTTTACACATTACTGTGCGATCTAATATTGTTTAATATTGACCAAGCATCATTCATTCAAATGTCCACTTAATCTTTAATATGTGTCCATTTCTTTAGGACAGAAATGCTATATCCACTGTAATTAAATGAATATGTGGACATCAAAACGTGTAAACTCAGAGTCGGGGTTTGAGCTTTTATTTTGAAACTGTATGTATTCTCCTGTGTTTGCGTAGATTTTTAAATTATTTACCTTACAAATCTGATGAAATGGGGCACGTTGCGTTCCCAGATTAAGCAGTATCATCACCCCCACAACATCCGAGAGCCTTTGAGACGCTCCTACCATGTAAATTATGTGTGACGCATGACTTACGACCAGCATGTAAATAATTAGCGCATATCTGATTAGAACTGCCTCGCATAGATTTATCTTAAATCGTCGCAATTTGTGACCTTCACAATTACAGCTAATTATGATTTTTAAATTAGTTAAAATATTTTAATATATCATGCAGCCTTGGGAAACAGACTAATAATGTGTTTTATGGATTCTCGTCCGTAAAATGCTCCACTTCCGGTATTTTGTTGGTTAGTCGACGCAAGCAAAGTGAAGTCGAGGATTTTTAAAAATCGAGTAGTCGAATAAAATTGACGAATCGCAACAGCCCTAATGATGTACACTAAGGTCTGCTGCATTTGAAATGTATTTGATTCTAGTCAAGTGTGACCATGTTGAGATCTACATCAGCCAATCACCATGTCCCTTGTCTAATAAACAAAAGTTGTTTACCTTTGTGTCAGTTCCAAATCCTATCTACAACACTCACCATTTTATTCTGCAGTTATTAAAATTGTTTTAATAAATTTTATCTTAATATATTTATGACATTTAAACATCAAACGATTGCCTTTTACATTTAAACATTAAACTTTTTTTAATACAGTGCCTAGCATGCAGCCCCTTAAGCCATGACTATAGCAAGTGTTTTAAAGTAACTAGAACCAGAATCTAGGGGCCGGATTCACAAAACATTCTTAAGAATGAAATTCTCAACTGCTTTTTTAATTCGTACCCTCTAACTTAAATAAGTTAAAATATTTGTATACCCAAAAAATTATTTAAAGTGGTCATATGATGCAATTTAAATTTTTTTCCTTCTCTTTGGAGTGTTACAAGCTCGTTACAGAAGATCTGTAAAGTTGCAAAGACTAAAGTCTCAAATCCAAAGAGATGTTCTTTATAAAGTTAAGAGTCAACCACGCCTCCCTAAAACGGCTCGTTCTAACACGCCCCTACATGTCTACGTCACTGTTTGGGAAGATTTGCATAACACCGCCCAAGTGTTTACGCAAAGAAAGAAGGTGTAACTTTTGATTCTCGCTGTAGTATTGTTGCTGCCGCCATGTCGTGGAGATGCTGTGTTTTTCGTTGTGAAAGCTAAACTACTTTTTTTGGTCTTCCAAAAGAGAATGATATCTGTTTTGTCATGCCTGGAGCTGATCCGTGCTGTCGCTGAGGAAATACATCAACTTTGCGCTGTGTATCGCCGGATCGGCTTTCACCGTGGTGAAGCGGAGTCCAGCCCAGGGTCGTCCCATGTGGTTGCCGCAAGCCCTCCGGACGCTCCTTTGTCGAATCCGCCGTCCACGCCGTTCTCAAGCCCGCCCGCCTCTGCTCAACTCTAGCCCCGCCTCCGCTCACTCATCCGCGGTGTGGTGACCTTTTTCCCGTTGTGAAAGCGAAAACTACTTTTGTTTGGTCTTCCAAAAGAGGACACAATTAGAAATCAGTGGTTTAAGTTGTATTTACAACACTGTTCCAGAACCGTTCAACCCAAATATTCAGTTGTTTGCAGCGCATTTTATGGAGGACTGTTTTTTGATCCTGGTAGAGTAGACTACAATGTTGGCTGTTCTGACTCAAAGACTGTAAAGTACGTTTTTTATATTTAAAGAATGTGCCACTGACGATTCAAATGCGAGTTTTGGGCAGTGTAGAGTAGCCTTGTTGTTTGTTTATTTATCCGATCAAAAATGAGGATGTTATGTTGTCCGCTCACTTCCGACAGGGCATCACAATATTTTAAAGGGGGTCATTTGATGCTTTTTTTAAAGATCATTATTTTGTGTTTTTGTGTATTTGGTGTAACAGAATATGTTAAAAAACACATTATTTTTCAAATACTGTTATTATTGTAGGTCCTCTATGCCCCGCATCTCTCAAACATGTTGTTTTCAACAAGGCCCCCTCCTTTGTCTGCTCTGATTGGCCAGCTGACCCCATGCATTGTGATTGGCCGAACACCACAAACACACGTCGGAAATGTAACGCCCCTTAACAAAATCGCGAGCTTCAGCTTTCAAAGTAAATGTAAAGACCGAGCCCGAAAGGGGAACAAAGTCACGTGACAGACACAGTGATGAATATGTATTTGCAGCACACCAGCCACGTTAGTACAGCTTAACTCCACTGTGATTTCTCGCTCCTTCACCGCAAGCGCTCACGCACGCACGCACACACACGCACCATCCTCTCTCTCTCGCCTCTCTGCTCGCACTCACGGCAACACACACACACACCCAACACACACAATGCTCAACTCCGCATTTGAACAGTCAATAGCACATACTTAAACTAGTAACAAAACAGTAGCTGATTCAGAATCGCCAGATTGTCATAGCAAAGTCGGAAACGCAGCGTCTCCCTAGGTTCACAAACGTACGTGCCATAAATCCATTGCTGTTCGGTTGTAAGCACTCTTAAAGATTCCGAATGCATCTACTTTCGGAGGCCAGAATAAAGTGCTTCTTGCTTATCGACCTAGAAACACACGCGTCTCCTGACTGGCTGCTTCAACACTAACTGCGGTTGCTGAAACCACGCCTTCTTTCTTTGTGAACATTTGGGCGGCATTATGCATATATTTCCACATAGTGAGGTAGGTATGTGGGGTGTGTTAGAACGAGCCATTTTAGAGGGGCGTGGCAGAGTATTAATTTTGATAAAGAATATCTCTTTAGTTTTGAGTTTTTGAGTTCTTTGCAACTTCAGGGATCTTATCTAGGCACAATCAGCTTGTAACACTCCAAAGAGACAGGAAAACTTGAAATCATATGACCCCTTTAAGGGGTGTAACATTTCCATCAAACGCTTAGTATTTGGCCAATCACAACGCACTGAATAGCTGGCCTAAGTCAGAGCACACCTTGCTTTTCAGACCATTGAGCTTTGTAAAAATCAACACGTTTAAGAAAGGCAGAGCATAGAGGAGAAACAAAAATGTACACTATGTGGAAAATAATGTTTTTTTTTTAAACCTTAAGGGAGTCATCGATGCAAATTCACTTTTCAAGTTGGTTGAACACCAGCCATCCTATAATTATAAAAATCTATCCAGTGTTTTTTTTTTAAATCCCTATTTTAAAATCCTCTTTCTCAAATCAGGCTGTTCTGAGATTCCTGTCAGAATGGCGTAGTTCTGTACAGGCCCCTCCCACGATAGTTTGATTGACTGTAGTGTTTCAGCACAGACTGGACTGATGTCTTTGAGTGAGCTGTCATCAGTCCGTCATTGTGTCGACTCCGGTGCAGGGGAGACAGGGATGTCTCTGATTAAGCGATTGAGGTGCTTTATTGCTGGATGTGATAATGAATATAGCAATCGTCATTTACTCCCTTTCGCTTTGAAGTGAATGCGCCACTCCCGATCAGCCTAAATGCATCTATGTTCGCTCGAATCATTCGTGATCCAACCTCATCTACAGAAGAAGTGATTATAATGTTTTGTAATGAATCTTTGCAAAATCACCTTTCCTAATAATGTGCTAATTAGCAATTTTCACCATGAATGCAGCTAAAGTAAATGCAGCCGTCTTATGAGCATCGTAAGAGAAGGGGCGGCCAGCAGAGCTCATTCACATTGTAAAAGCACGATGGACTGAAGTGCTTATATAACAACAGAGCTGATTCCGACAGGTGTGTTTAAAAGTGTTTTTACACGAACTTGATAAATTTATACAATCGTATGTTATAGACTTATTAATTAAGTCCCTAAGTCATATCCTGGTGCAAAAGGCACATCACCGACGACACCCTTTAAACCAGCGTCAAAACACATTTCATTTACACCAAATCCCAAATATGTTTATTTTTATTTTAGGGCAGCATCAATTACCCCCTTTAAGAATGTTGATCTTTTGATTCTGAAGAATAATTATTCTTAAAACCATCATACATGATAGTAATTATGTCCATTAGGGACCCTCCGTTTTTACTTGGTAATAGAAGGTTGAATTTGGCAAAGTTCAAATCACTTGCAAAGATTTCCGCTTGTGGACCTTCATCTGGCATGGTTTTATTTTTTTTAACCTCATATTGTTAAAAATCACGAACAAACATACATCATTGTGGAGGATAGCAGGACTTAAATCCTTCCAGTAGCCTCGTAAAAAACCTCCGCCTGCAAGCTGTTAGTGCTGCCTCCACTCCATATTAAAAAGATTCTTTGAGAGCTTAAAGCATTTTTTTTTTGTGGGGGGGGGGAATTGTACTTTCAAATGTTCTTACGAATTTAAGAAACTTCTTAACTTCTTTCATGAATCCAGCTATCCAGCTCCAACTATCAGTTTTTGTGAATGTCAATAAAATGCTCTCTGTATCTTTCTGTCTGCGGTTGATGTAAAAGCTTACATCTTGATGTAAAAGCTTACACAAAAATTTGCTTACCAATGTCATTTTACGTCTGTCTGTCTTTTGTATGTCATATCCTGAGCTTTGTCACTTATGGGGTGACCACATGCACGGATATGACACACACACACCACACACACAAGACACCCACACACACACACACATACTCTCTTGCACCTTCCATGGCCTGGCCCCTGTGTGTTACCTACACCTCACTCCCCCCCTGCCTCTCGGTTTCCAGAGCCTCTGTAGGGTTGAGTAGATTGCAGCTCATATGAAGAGGAAAGAATTCTCATTCTGTAATTATTTATAGTTAGTTATACTGAGATGTGGTGTTACACTCGTGTAATTTGCTTTTTTTAAGTTCAGTGGCTGAACTACAATTCATTTTGATTTAAGTCAACTTCATTATAATTTAATCATTTTGTGCTTGAGAGAATTTAACATTTGTGTAAAGGATTTTACTAGGTTCCCCATCTCCCCTATTTGTGTGACCCTCCCCTCAACCCCTTCCTCATAATTCAGGACCCTTCAAAACCCTTTTCATTTCAGTTCTTTGTAATGTGTGTTTGCATGTCCCCCATGACTCGGCTCTTTATTTTCTGCATCTGTGTCATTTTTCTTTTGCCTTTTTTTGTTTTGTTTTGTTTGCGTTGTAGCTAAACTCAGGCATACCTTGCATGAGAGCAGCGCTAACGCTCAGGGCAGGATGCAAAAGTGCATGAGGAGAGCACGAGGTCTGCAGCAGCGCATGCAGCAGCAGGAACTGCAGCAGAAGCAACAGGAGGAAGAGAAGGAACAGAAACAGCCCCTCAGGTACCTGCTGCTGGCTGCAGTTGTGTATATGTGTGTGTGTGCACTCCAGGAGCCCTGCACACGGGAAGAGGAAACATGCATTGTGCCTTAAAAATAATGATCAATACTTTTTTTAACTTGAAGAATTGAAAGTCAGGTTAGTGTAAGAGATCATATTGTAACGAGCTGCTCAGGTAATGTCACGTTTTTAGAGAGGCTGAAACAAATCTGTATACTGCATGACATCGTCAAGAACTGATTCAAGATACTGACTCAGGTAGGTTCACATTATTTATTATCAGAAACTGATTATTATTTTTCATGTTCTGCATTTAGTGAGCAGTCTGTCCCGGTCCAAATACTTCTGACAAATGTTAAAGAAGAGGATGAGAAGGCAGTTTCAGAAAATACATTAAGACCACCATCACCTCTCCACATGAAACCTCAGTCTACAAATAAACCGATTTCTGAAGCCCCCGGCCCTCCTGTCTCCTCCTACCATACCGATACACTTTGCCAGCAGCAAGACCATGCAGGGGACAACTCCAGTCCTCTTGCTGTGACAGAGAATGGGCCACACTCACACACGTGGGGCCCCAGAGACCTTGTAACCACCACAAACTCTCTTGTACAAACTTCTAGTATGCTCAGTTCTGCCACTGTGCCTGTGATCGCAGTGAATGGCTGTGAGGCTCCTCTTAAGTCGTCGGCTCCTCTCAATACGCCCTCTAGTCCATCTCATTTCAGTGCCCGTCAAGCAACTTCCATTTCTGATCACTCCAACTCAGGGGAAGGACTGCAAAACCCACCTCGTCCTCTGTCTCTCCACAGCCTAACCCACACACCCCACAGCCATGCTTCTGATGCCTGTCAAAAATCACTCCCGGCACCCTCGCGTAATTGGTCCTGTCGCAGTCTGGAACGTCCTGATGGCCGTCCTACTGAGATGGAGTCCTCCCCATACTCTCCAGCAGACCTCCGCTCCCCCTCGTCCCCCTGTCCTCCATCCCTGTCTTCACCAGAACGGGATCAGCGTCCAGCCGGCCCTATGCCCGTGGAGCGGTGGGCCGAGAATGTCAATCGATACTACAACTCCCAGAATTATGCACGGTCGGGACGTGACTCACCCTGTGAGGAGCTGTCAGAGCTGGACTCACTTTATCAGGCCAGCTTGAAGGCTCCCAGCATGCCCCGAGCCCCACAGGGACCCAGCCCTCAGCTATCCAACAGATCAGGTAATTTTGAACAAGATCTCACTGAGATCTCATATAACTCTCTGTTGAAATGTTTAAAAAACGTATACGTTGGCAAATAAATGAATGTTGTTTAAACCGTACAAAAAATCGAATATAAAAATGCACGAGAGCTCCAACCCATGTTCTTAACTAAGAAAACTTGAACCTGAACTTTAAAGGGGACTCAACTCTCTTTTTATTTGTGATACACTGTCTCAGTCTAAATTACATCCACACTGGTGTTTTAGGAATCCAAACAAATTAGAATATATTAAAGGGGCTAAAAAGAACATTATTTTGTGTATTTGGTCTAATGAAATGTGTTTTATGATAGAATAATGCGGTATGATAAAGTAAAAAAAAAACATTATTTCCACATACTGTACATTATTATTTATACTCTATGCCCTGCCTTTCTGAAGTGTCAATTTGAAAAAAAAAAAAATAAATACAAGCCATCGTCTGAAAAGTGAGGTTTGTGCTGTTGAGATGTTGCCACCTATCCCGCCAGAATGCGTTGTGATTGCCAATTACCTCAAAGTCCAAGCGTGGTGTTACCGAACTAGTTCGCCCCTCACCATAGACCTGTGATGCCCTTGTCCGGTTCCATGTCGACGAGACAAAAACATTAAAACCCATTATAAACGAGGCATTTGTTGCATCCAGTGGGGACATAATTACGGAATATAATGACTTATACTGTCGTTTTATATACGCGTGGCTTGCATGGCGGCCGCATAACCATAAAACGCATTCTGCGTTGTGATCGTAAAATGAGCCACAAACAAACAGTATCCGCTTCATCAATCACTTCTAGCATAACTAAGTGGATATCGTCCCTCTTTTTGAACACAAACCAAGATAGTTTTCGCGTTTACAACTACACACCAAGCTTCTGATAGTGCGGCAGCAACAATCGAGCGCGAGTAATAAAATTTAACGGTACGGGGCCTTTTTTCTGTGCGTGAACATTGGGGGCGGCTTTATGCAAATCTTCACACATCGTGACGTAGTTATGTGGGGGCGTGTTTTAACGAGGCGTTTATTAGTGGTGTCTGACTCGAAACTTTTATAAAGAATATCGTCTTTAGATTTTTAGAGACTTTAGTCTTTGCAACTAACATATCTTCTTTATGCCATGACTTGTAACAGCTACACTCCAAAGAGAAAGAAATTTTTAATCGCATCATATACCCCTTGATAATACACAATGACAGTAATACCATATATTGTAAACAATTGAAATCAAAATGAACCATTTCATAGTTAGTATTTTTTTGCTTTACACTACGGAAGGAATTACAATACTCTTTCCGAATTTCTACACTTGAAAGATATTTGAAGTTAGGCTGCATTTTAAAAAAACGCTCGGTCAGCACATTGTCTTATACTGGGGGCAACTTTTAAGCTTTTATTTTGACGAACCGCAGTATCAAGCTTTTGTATTTTGAAGGCAAAACTCCAGCGTCAGTGAAAACAGCCTTCCAAAACGTGTCTCACTAGCAAATTTAGTGAAAGTGTTTTAAATCCATCTTCTGTGAAAACTCAGCTAACTGTGGCCTTTTTTTAGTGTATTTTTTTTTTTTTTTTTGAACTACAACTTTTTGGCCCTGAGGACGATCGTTGCATATCGTCATGTACCAATATAATATCGAACATTTTGCTATCCACGATAATCACCATTGTGGTAGATCGTTACATACCTAACTTAATGTATATAATTAGTATTTATTAGTTTGTCCTTTCTTCTTGGGACCCTATAGTTGTAGAAATATTTAGTGGTTCTTCTATGGTCCCGCTCTCTCGTAAGCAACAACACTGGATACGTCTGCCACCCAACTGTGGTCGTTTCTACAAAAAACCCGGCCCAGGCAGGAGATCGGATGAGTGCCTACAGGACGCCAGCATACAGCACTAAATCACTTCAGAGGGTGCGTTGGCATACCTGCATTATTTCAGTAGTATTTATAGTATTATGTATTAGATGTGTGTATAATTGTCATCACACAAAGTGAAGATCTTTCTTAGTATTTGATAAGGATTTGAAATGCTAATGCAGTGTCATTATGTGTGTGTGCAGCCTGTGTCTGCTGCGGCCTATGATGCACCACTGGGTGAGGATGAATCATACAGTGCTGAGAACCTGCGACGAATTGCTCGGAGTCTGAGTGGGACTGTCATTGGAGGACGGACTGATGTACCCCCGTCTCGCAGCTTTGTGGGTGTCTCACAATTTAAAGTCACTTGGTCAAACACTCAAACCTCATATTGTGCACTCAGTAATACATTAGCACCATTTAATTTGCTGCAAAAACACTTCAAGTACTTTTCTCAGTATGTATGAAATGTTACATCATGGTTTTAGGCAGTGTGGTCTTAAATGTTTGTGAACTCACTTTGAAAGAGGAATACTGCCACCTGGTGTGGCTGTGGAGAAGACAAAGAATCTTAAGTACATAGTGGTTTTTAGACGGCGTATCACTTCAGCTGCAAAACTACCTTTTCAGTTATAATAAGATTTATTTATTTTTTTAAATCAGCCAATCATCTCACAGATCTCTTGGAATCCTTCATGGACACCAGTAGTTGGCAGACTCCAGTTTGAGAACCACTGAAGTAGAGCTTAAGTTATTTTCGTTGTTTTCATTTTTATATTTTATTTCATTTATATGTCCATTGTCCATCTGTTCTTTAGTTACCAATTGTTTTGTGTGTGTGTGTGTGTGTCATTTCTGTCCTTGTCATGGTGCTGCTGGGAACTCGTATTATTTTCATGTCTTCTCCTCTCTCATCCTTTCATTACTTTTTTTTTATTTCTTTCATAAAGGACCCCCATGTCTCCAGGATGTCCACGCATGTGAATGTGCAACTCCCCACACGTCGTTCCAGCACCTCCCTGCATGTTTTAACCCCTACTTCCCACAATCCTCCTATGTTCCCTCATGAACCGCAGCCCCAATACCCTCACCCAAGCCACCGCCACCACCCCGCCCTTCCATCACACCTGCACCAGCAGACACTGAGGCTCTCTCATGGACAAAAAGGTAACCATCTCACCCCACCCGCACTTTCAGCCTTCATGTTGCAGACACAGATGCTTTTTACTCTGTCTGCAAAAGGCTGCCATCTGTGTTGTCTGTGATCTTGCGTTTTAACACTTTTGTTGTTAAACTAGTCAAAGGACCTAAAACGCTATTGAGGTTCAGATTGATGATTCATCGGGCAAGATGTATTCTGTTTGTCTATTTAACAATTTTCTGACCTTTCATAAGGGCTGCCCAAAAAAACATGCATTTTTTCTATTATATAATATAAAAATACAATACATATATAAAAATTTGAATTTCAAATGTTTTTTTTCTCCTTTCTTTTTTTAAAATGCTCCAGGTTTTCTTCTGGTGCCTTGTTTGTAGAGATGCACAGGTCATCAAAAAAAAACGATATATATATGATACTCCAAGAACAATTATTATTATTGTTATTTTTATTTGTTCAATATTTTTTTTGAATAATAATAATAATCACTATAATATAGAAAATATCTGTTTTAAAACCAGCAAAACTTAATTAAATTACAGTTTTTGTGATTTGTCAATTGCTCTAAGCTATATCAAGATTTAGTTTTATTATAATTAATCATGCAGCCCTACACAGGATGCATCACTATTATAAACAACGATTCTAATTTTCTTCGCTCCTCTCTGCAGGAGATTGCCAAAAGGCCAACAAGTTTCTGGCTGTGCTTGACAGGGGTGAAACGTTCTCCCGTGAAAACTACCACAATGTCGCAATGAGCTACGGCACCCTTCCAAGGGCCCACCGTAGGTCAGTTTCATCTGGGCCCCCTGTGCACCAAGCAAGGCTGGGACCCCCAGCGGGCCCAGGCCCCCGAAATTACCCAGACGCAGCCTACGCCACACTATCCCACCCTCACCGCGGGGACGCAATACAGGAGCATTCACGAGGTAGGACGATGGAGGGCTTTTACAGACTCCCCAGCACTAACAAATCTGCATGCACCACCCCAATCCTGCTTCACTACTCAAAGAAAAACTCAGCCATCATCACCCTCGACCTTGATCCGCGCTACATCCACCCCTACAAGAAAATCCGCCTTGATTTCCCCCCTAGAGGGACTGGATGCTGCTATGTACCATCAGTTCTTCCCCAAGACCGTACAATAGGACTACTGGTGGGAATCCACGTTGGCCCTCCTGTTATATCGGCGGGTTGTGCAAGCAACCCTAGCTGAGCCGCAACTAAAGCTACTTCCAAACACATGCAGAGTGCCCCTATGAACCACTACAGATGACCCCATCTTGAGTCTGCAGGAAACGCACCTTCAACGCACTCAATTTCTTACTGCTTAGCTTTGCTAACTTAAAGACACTGCTGTTTTGGCTCATATGTGAATGTTGATGGTTATTTCCCAAAGCAAATGATTAGGTAAAAAATTAACAAAACCGGGAGCTGCTGCCATTTAAATGCAAAATGATGACGTCCACAGGTGAGAATCCTGGGAAAGAGCGGCTTAAGTTAAACCTTTTCAGCAAACTGGGTGCCATTCATTCCACAGAGTTACTGTTCACTTTAAGTGGCCCCATCTCATCACCAATCTGTTGAAAAAGAGTCACTTGGCTGCTTGGGGCCGCTGCATCTTAACTGATGCAACACAAACGGGGGAAATAGAGAGCGAAAGCCAAGGACATTGACAAGACCATTATGCCTGCTGATATACATGCCTTCTCCGTAGGTAGATGGCCACACATATGCTTGAGTTTCCAATTACCCTAGTGGCAAAACCAAGCGAATAGGGAGGGGCCCTTACCTTCCACTTCTGTTGATATTAATGGTAACGTGTTAACGAAGTCCAAGTTTAGTGCACTTCAGAAGTGTTAAGTTAGAAGCGTTCCGTGGGCTGTGTGTACCTCGTTCTGGCCCATGATTTTATGAAGATAGCAATGTTTTGTGGAAAGGGGGTTGTGTAACTCACTGATATGAACTATCATGGTGTTAGAGGGCTGTAACGTCAGTGTGTACAAGTAATCAGAGGTACATCAGGTACCAACAGTCAACTTTCAACAACCTCATTGGCATTTGTGTTGATATTTGTGTGTACAGTATTGTTCTGCCTGATAGTAGCACCGACACCTGTTGTGATCTTTTTATTTTAAATATTTTGTAGTAGCAACAGTTGAACTTTTTGGTTTCTACATTATATCTTACATTAACTGTTAAGTGCAAAACTTTTTCAGGCTGTTTTAAGACTTAAGAGATCGAAAACAGAAGGACAGAACATTCTGCAGTGCCTTGGTTTGTGAAAGGCAAAGTAACTGGGTGCCAGTGTCCATTTTATAAATTTTCAGTCATATAATAATGCTTATTATAATAGTGCTAAATTCAAGAATTGCCGTTTTCAATTGAGATCATTTTAGTTTTCCCCCCACTGGAGAATGAATGCTTTTTATATTCTTTTTATTTAATTTCTTGAATGCTGTTGAGGAGGAACTTGTGGCTTGAGATGGTTAATTAGTTTAAGTCTTAAACATTGAAAGTGTTGAGAGTGTCTGTCGGCTATTAGCTGAGTTTGATGGTGCAATGTGCTATTTCATGGAAATGAAAGTGTTACCTGCTCATCCTAGTGAACACATGAGTAGTTAATATTGAAACAGGGCCAAACATTTTTTTTCATACATTTTAGAGCATGTCAAATACCTCAACCAATCACATGCTCTCTTATTTTTATTTCACCAGAACAGTTTTGCATGTATTATGGTTTCGTAAATCAGGACCTAACGGTGAATCTGAGTGCCTCTGTGTTGAATTCCCACTGGGCGAATTATCTGAAGCTTTTTTTTGTTTGGCCAATATGCAGTGTAACACTGCCCTGGCGTAATTATTGACAGAACAGGGATCTGTGACTGATTTACCCTTCCTTCCTTTTTTTCTGAGTTAAAATACAAACAGATATGGCAAAAAAGCAAGGCTGTATATATAAGTGTGTACAGATATTTAGTCTTTGACCTTCAGTACAGACGGATTCGGATTTGTTGTAAATGCTGTGCTAGAAATCAAACGTGTATTTTTGCAATAAAGTTATATTGAGCTCCAGTAAGGAGCAGAATGCTGTACCTTTTTTTTCTGGCTGCCTTTTTTTCCTTAAAAAAGTCTGTCTGTCCACTATCTATCCATCCATCTATCTATCTAAAGTTAGTTTATGGTTTGTACTGTGTCTTAATGATTGCTCATTTCCAACTAAATATCAACTGTAAATGAAGTATTTTTCTCTAGAAAAATATTCATGTATTAATTTAGTTATGTTTGTTTGTTGAAAGGAATAATACCCAACACACATAAACACAACATCTCCACCCCCCCCCCCCCCCATCAGTCTCTAAAAGGATTTTTAAAGTAGTCATCATGAACAAATGGAAAAGTCTCTGCAAACCCCCCCCGTTTTTTTTTCTAAGAAACCTAGCATGGTTTTGCTTAAATTAGCCCAAATCTCTGGCATGAAGATGTCAAACAGGACAGGCATTTATGATGGCATCAGAGTAACAGAAATGTTGGTATGATAGGGAAAACTGATGTCTGTGTGTTCATGTGACACTATTAATATTCTAATTCAGACCTGAGAGGCCCTCCAGTGAGCATCTTGCGCTGCTATGCTTGTTGCATTTTTATTGTCGGATGTTTTTCCTGCTATCCCAACATCCCATAATAACAGGAATGTTTGTTAACCTTGACCTTCTCTAAAGATTTCACTTGTACTTCAAACATGAACAATCACAGTGAGATGACAATGTTTTTTTTTTTTTGCCTAACTTATTAAGGCTAATGAGGTAGTTTCAGTTTCTTAGCAACAAGAAAGAACAAGAAGAAAAAAAAGTTGGTATGTTGATGGAATGATTGCCTTTGTGTTTATGTTAAATGAAGCATAAATGCATGTTTGTATGGAAGAAAGACGCATAAATATGTAAAAAGCAAAAGAAAGACTCAAGTCAAAAAAGAAATTGGGCTCCTGAATAAAAAAAATTAAGCTGAAAAAAGTGATGTACACAAGAAGGTAATTAAAGATTAGTGTGTTAAAGTAATAAAAATAAATAATTAAAAGCAGGCCAGTCAATGACCTGCACATAAGGACACCGCTCACATTACTGTCTTGTTGCTCTAGGATTGTACTAGTTATGTGTTAACCAATGTCTCAGCAATGACAAAACAGTCTGCAAGTCAATTGCAAAGTAACATTCAAGAGGCCAGAGTGGCAACTGACAATTCAGTTTGCTGTGAATTGATTTGTTCTGTCTGGGAGGAAAGGAGCAAAAGGTCTTTAGTTTCTTTCTTGCAGATTCACAAAGAACATCATGGGCCAACGCAGCATCTGCAGATGAAGGCCAGCCTGTGCTTGAGAGAAACATTGCCTCTTCATTGAAAAGGCATTTAATTCTCACAGCAGAGCGCTGGATGCAGGTTGTTTCACTTCACAGTGCAACACAAGGTACTGTTTAAGTCACGTTCACACCAAGAATGATAATGTACTCGGTTACAAATGTAACCTCGGTTCCCTGAGATATGGGAACGAGTACTGCGTCTTCTAAGACGCTATGGGAAAAAGTAATTTTTTATCCTGAACTGAAGCCTTTTTCAATAATGCAGTGTACACTTTAAAAATGAACCAATAGCTCGGCAGCGGTGCTGCACGAACCTATGGCCACAAAGCCCGCCAGAATGGGCGGGGCCATCTGGCTATGTAAGTGGGCACTTCGCCATAAGATTCAGGTTACTTCGACTGAAGCGACGACTGAGCCGTGCAGCTGCATAGCATGGCTAGCAACACAGTACTCCCTATCGATACTTCACTTGTACTGCATCTGCTAAGACGCTATGGAAACCAGTACAATCACGCCGTGCTTATGGCAGAGGAACGACTACATGTGTAACCTTGCCCTAGGCACCTCAGGGCCCAAGGGGACAAGAATAGTAAACCCCTCCCAAGGCGAACGGGCTAAGTTCACAGAGGTCACACCCGGCCTGAGTGATCGTTCCAGAAGACTTGCACAGCCCGGGCACCCATGAGTGCAGAGAGCGAGTAAGTCCTCTGATGGGTTTGAGCATGTTACGGCCAAACTCCTGCTCAAAGCGGTACTGCGTAAGCAGGTGCATGCCAGTTATGCAGAAAGAACCCTAGCCTGCAAGGCAGGGACGTCCAGGTTATAAAACCTAGCAAATGTGGGCGGCGAGGCCCAACCGGCTGCTGCACAAATTTACGCAATGGACACACCACTAGACCATGCGCAAGAAGAGGCAACGCCTCTAGTTGAATGGACTCATACTCCAATGGGGCATTGCAGGCCCAAGGAAGAGTAGGCTAGCATAATAGCGTCAACTATCCACTTAGAAATTCTCTGCTTCGTGACCGGATGCCCTTTAGCGTGGTCACCAAAGCAAACAAAGAGCTGTTCAGACTGCCTAAATGGGGTGGAACGCTGTATGTAAACTTTCAGCGCCCTGACGGGGCAGAGTAAATTCAACTACTCGTCCTCTTCTGAGGGAGGAAGCACAGAGAGTGTAATGACCTGTGTCCTGAATGGAGTAGAGAGCACCTTAGGTATATAACCATGCCTCAGTTTCAGGACGACCTTAGAGTCGCCAGGCCATTCGTTTGACCGATGCTAATGCTAGCAGCAGAGCGGTTTTCAACGACAGGGACAGAAGGTAAACAGACGCCAGTGGCTCAAAGGGAGGACCCTTCAGGGCCCTCAGAACAGTGGGCAGGTCCTACGTAGGGACAGTGAGGGGACGGGGCAGATTCAGCCTCCTAGCCCCCCTCAGAAAATGTACAACAAAGTTGTTTCTGCCCACCGACTGGCCTGCTATAGGGGCATGAGAAGCCGTTATAGCTGCTACATAGATCTTGAGCATGGATGGGGAGCTTGTCCTTGGAATAATAAATTGAGCAATGAGAGTTGACTTTTGAGGCGAACAGGTCCACTTCCGCCTTGCCAAAGATCTCCCAAATTTTTTGAACCGTCTGCGGATGAAGCATCCACTCTTCTGAGGGGACTTTGCTTCGTGACAACATGTCCACTACTTGGTTCAGTTTGCCTGGAACGTGCGCTGCTCTCAGTGAGCGCAGGTTAGGCTGTGCCCATTCCAGGAGGCGCTCTACCAGCACAAAGAGGCACCTCCAGGAAAGCCCTCCCTGGCGATTTATGTAGGCCACCACAGTTATGCTGTCTGAGCGGACCAGAAAGTGGTGTCCCCTCAGGTCCGGTAGGAAGGTTTGACAGGCCCGACATACCACCAGCATTTCGAGGCAGTTGAAGTGAAGACCGTCCTCCGCTTTCGACCAATGGCCAAAAGCCGGTTTTCCTTCGCACAGAGCTCCCCAACCCGTGTTGGAAGCATCTGTCGAAACCACCTTTCTCCTGCAGACCATTCCCAGGGGGACGCCCTGTTCCATCCACTGAGCCATTCTTCCAAGGGGTCAGGGCTGTTGCACACGTCTGTGACGCCACGCATGGGATGGAACCTGCGGTTTCAGCCAGTACTGAAGGGGACGCATACAAAGCAGGCCCAACTGTAGCACTGGAGATGCTGCGGCCATAAGGCCCAGGATCTTTTGAAACACCTTGAGGGGGCAAGAGGCACCGGCCTTGATGGAAGCCGCAAGCTGCTGTATGACCAGAGCACGCTCTGTCGTGACCACCGCTCTCATTTGGGTTGAGTCGAACACTATTCCCAGGAATGATACTCGTTGGCTGGGGAACAGTGCACTCTTGGCAAAATTGACCCTGAGCCCCAGGCACTCTAAGTGGCTGAGGAGGAGGTTCCTGTGTGATATTAATTCTGCCTCCGTCTGGGCCAGAACGAGCCAGTCGTTGAGGTAATTGAGAATGCGGATTCCCTTCTGCATCCATGCACTTCGTGAAAGTGTGTGGAGCCAAGGATGGTCCAAAGAAAAGGACCGTGTATTGATAAGCCACTCCCTCGAAGGCTCTCGAATCTCAAGAATCGCTTGTGGTGGGGGCCTATCTTTCAAGTCCAGAGAAAAGAACCAGTCATCTGGGAGGATTTGCAAGATAATCTGCTTAAATGTAGTCATCCTGAATGGCCGTTTCATGAGGCGTCTGAGATCGAGGGTGGTCAGGCTGGGTGAAGAGGACGGGGGAAGCCTCTCTGTGTGGAGAGAGCGAGGCACGCGGGACTTGAGCTGACGTGAGCTTGCTCGCTACCGAGCGCTGCGATCCTCTGCCCTGCTGTTTTTTCCTCACAGGCTCCTGGGAGGAGGAAAACGGGAGGGTGCGAGGGGCAGAGTTTCTTTCTGAAAAGAAAGCTATCCGCAAGCGCAGAGAGGGGAGACTCATGATCTCATAGTGGGAACCATCCGTCTCTGTGAGCGTGGATTCCGAGTGAGATTTCCCCAAGCAGGAAACGCACTTACAGTGGCCATCATCGGCGTGCAAGGGAGACCTGCACGTACCGCAATAACGGCGCGGAATTTGAAACAACACCGCAAAAATGTGCTCTTAGAAATTTGCTCTTTATAAGGCTTGCAGGATGGCGGCAGGGGAAGCTGGACCACTGCTGTGCGGCGCTAAAGGCGACGGGAAAGGCGGTGAATCAGCTGAGAAGAGAGGTCGCTATTCCACTGCGAGGCGTGTCAACGGCGAACAGGCTCGTCAGTCAGCGGAGATCAGCGTAGAACGTTGTCGTCGCTGAAGGAGAAGAAATCTGAATCCTATGGCGAAGTGCCCGCTTATATAGCCAGATGGCCCCGCGAGTTCTGACTTCTGGCGAGTCATTGGTTCGTTTTTAAAGTGTACTGCACGAACCAATGGCCATGCAGTTACACTGCGTTATTGAAAAAGGCTTCAGTTCAGGAGAAAAAATTACTTTTTCCCATAGCGTCTTAGCAGACACAGTACGAGTGAAGTATCGATAGGAAACTATATTAGCGTCCACACCAACGTGAGATAGAAGTTATGTTTATTATAAATGTGCTGCAATAATGTGGTCTGCCACTTTAAATGCACAAACTTTTAAAAGTATTCTGGTTGGCTCTCTATGTTTTTAACATAAGCTGGAAAAAAAGATTAGAAAGTAATCGTTCGTAATTAACGTCATTGTGGTGTGTGGCTATCATTTTTAAATTTAGATTTTTAAACGATTTTTAAAACTATAACTTTGTCATTGTCATTATGATTATCATCCTTGGTGTGAACACGCCTTATCCTGTAAAATGCTATTTTCAAACCAGTCCACTTCTGCATTTTCGTTTTCATCACCGTTTATGACTCATAAGTTAATGTACCATTATAAAACACGTGAAACTTTCCAATCTACCTGCTGTGGGAACATTATTTATGCTCTTTATGTACTCTCTATAAGATACCTTGGTAAGAAATTACCTGCTAAGAACATAAATGTTCTCAAAGTGATATTCAGGGTTCAGTACAATATTCTGTAGGCCTTATACTCTAAAAGCCTCAAGCTGATTTTCTTTTTGTAAGATGCTGTCAGTCAAATAGATGTAATTCACACTGTTCCAAACAAACACCAGCTGTGCTTCCTAACTATGCTTATTTATAATATTGTTCTGATTGCTTGTTGTTAAGGTGCAGATATGAAGACACATTGATGTGGAGACATCGATCCACCAAACCAGCCAACTGTGGGTCAATATCTCTCAGCAACGATGTTTTGTCCATTCATCTGAAAATGTAGATGTAAGTTGGTCATTCTTAGGGCATATCTCATGCTGGGGGATCACCTGACACTGGTCTGATATCTTTCTGATCAAGCAGTGAGAAATTGAGCTCTTTAAAAATGGAGATGCAAACCATCGCTGTAATCTCTCATTTGCTGTAGCATCACTGGAACTGCTGTCCAGCTAAACTCCAAAGACGGGCGAAAGCAAAAGAGCCATGTTTTATCGTAATCTGTGAAAAGACCATGCAAATGGTTTGATCACCAGCAGGGGAGTTATGTGCTTTCTGAAATCTGAAGGGAGTAAGGGGTTATGTTGGTTTTTAAATCACTGTAGTTTGCTCTGCATAATGGATTTTTGTTCTGAAAGCTCTCCATTTGGAATTACTTATAAAGATTTAATGAGCATTAATCTAATAAGTCTTCATGCTGTCAATAAGATGCAAAGTGTATGCTTGAATCTGCTGCAATAACCATGAAAGTCACATTTCGTCGGTCTAGGAATAAAAAAACTAAACTTTAAACTTTATTTTTGATCCACACACTCTTAAAAATAAAAGTTCTTTTTTGGAATCAGTGATTATAGTAGAAAAAGTTTGTCAAACTATTAAAACGTATTTTTAATAATCAGAAACTTAGAAATATATGGTTCTTTTAAGAATTTTTCTCTTGAAGGTTCTTTGGAGAACCTAAAATTTGTCTTCTATGGCAATGGCTGTAAAAACCTCCTTTGGGGCTTCTATTTTTAAGAGTGCGTGATGAGAGAGATGTTAGTAAATAAGTTTTAATCTGCTTAAAAGTGCATGGAAATTCATGTCTATATTATTTAGTTCTGAATCAAATTACTCTAAAGGTGCTTGGATATTTTTCCATCTTTGTGGACTAATAGGCATGTCTGTCCTATGGAAGCCCGTTTCCACCACTAAATAAAAATATATAATTCTGTAAGTCATAATAATGAGAAACTTTCTCATAATAATGACTTATTTTCTCGTAATAATGACTTATTTTATCGTAATAATGACTTATTTTATCGTAATAATGACTTATTTTATCGTAATAATGACTTATTTTATCGTAATAATGACTTAGTTTCTCGAAATAATGACTTATTTTCTCATAATAATGACTTAGTTTCTCGAAATAATGACTTATTTTCTCATAATAATGACTTAGTTTCTCGAAATAATGACTTAGTTTCTCATAATAATGACTTAGTTTCTCGAAATAATGACTTATTTTCTCATAATAATGACTTAGTTTCTCATAAAAATGACTTATTTTCTCATAATAATGAAAAACTTTCTCATAATAATGACTTAGTATCTCGTAATAATGAGAAACTTTCTCGAAATAATGACTTAGTATCTCGTAATAATGAGAAACTTTCTCATAATAATGACTTAGTATCTCGTAATAATGAGAAACCTTCTCGTAATAATGACTTAGTTTCTCGTAATAATGAGAAACTTTCTCATAATAATGACTTAACCTAATCCAAAAAAAATAAATAAAAAGACTTACTCGCCGCCTGCGCAACGCAACGCGACTTTTTTTTTTGGTCAAAGCCATGCAGGAACACCGCTAACATTGCTTTGTTCTGTAATCTAAAGTGTATCATGCTATAGTCTGTCATTAAATAACGATTTCAGATAAATTATCTGTATGTAGTCTTTTGTGTAATAGTTACTCTGCCAGATAGTTATGGCTTCAAACATTCCAGACCAATATTTCAGTTAAGAAATCCAAGCATTTTATGAAGAAATGAAAGCCATTACACATATAAACTTAATTTATAGATGTGTATTTCGATGATTTATTAGTTTTATTAGCTGTCCCTTTCATGCATCACATGCGATGTTAGCGGTGTTCCTGCATGGCTTTGACCAACAGATGGCGCTAGCGTGCTATCACTCTTGCGTTCCGCAGGCGCCGAGTACGTTTTTTTTTTTTTTTTTGGATTAGGTTAAGTCCATTATTATGAGAAAGTTCTCATTTATTACGGATAACTAAGATCATTATTCATGAGAAAATAAGTCATATTTCGCGAAAGTTCTCTTATAACGAGTACTAAGTAAAAGTTGAGAAGTTTCTCATTATAACGAGATATAAGTCATAATTTTGAGAAAAGTTTCTCATTATTATGACTTACAGAATTATATTTTTTTAGTGGCGGAAACGGGCTTCCATACTGTCCAGAGGGTAATCTAATAAAGCCATTCATTGGTTCCTGACTTGGTCTTTCATTCAAAAAATTACTGATAAATATGAGAGAACATTTGGTTCCTTTTTCCTTTTAGCCAGTTATCTTTTGCTGTGCAAATCCTAAAGACTTGTGAATATAGTTTTAGGCAAATAAGCTGTAGTAATATTATAGTAAACTTAATGACCTGTGTGAGTTGAAATTCTGTGGTTATTTTGAGTGAATGGATAAATTTGTTCTATTTTACTAAGCCTGTTCAGGTTCCTGAAATGGCAGTGCTGAACGAATCCAATCATTCACCTCTTCTACAATAGAATACTCACAAGTAGTCGAGGGAAGATGACTATCTTTCGTCAAACTCTTTGTACTCCAGAGTCTGCTTAACGGTTACATCTTCTGCTCAACATGTCTCATAGACAGAAATGATTACTAATGCTGACTGACCTTGATCAGTTGAATGTATCTGTTGTTTTCATCTTTCCAGTTTTCCCCCTCGGTTTCCATTCAAGCTACAGCTGTTTTTGTCTTCTTTTCCCCCTTTTTTTCCAGTGTTGTGAAGTGTAGATATTGCTGATAGAGTCTGCTTAATTGTTACATCTTCTGCTCAACATGTCTCATAGACAGAAATTATTACTAATTCTGACTGACCTTGATCAGTTGAATGTGTCTGTAGTTTTCATCTTTTCAGTTTTCCCCCCTCGGTTTCCATTCAAGCTAGAGCCGTTTTTGTCTTCTTTTTTTCCTCTTTTTTTCCAGTGTTGTGAAGCGTAGATATTGCTGATACCATTTCACTCTACAATCATGTCTTATTCTATACCATATTTAGAGTCCTTCCTGTAATTTTGTGACAATTTCTGTAACACTACTCTTCACATTTAGCTATGTATATATAGTAAGATATATAATTATATATCTTTAAATTTACAAAGTCGAAATGACGACACACAGTGGCCTACAACTATTGTTTTTAATGAAACTTTACATATGCTTGACCCTCTGACAGTTGTTTACCTCATTCTGTAGAGGTTGAACATATTTAAAGTGATAGATCACCCAAATTAAATTTTTGTCATTATTTACTCGCCATTCTAAAAATTTACGACTTTCTATACTCAATGGAATATAAAATAATATATTTTGAGAAATGTCTGTTTTTTTTTTGTCCATACTTCAGCATTTTTAAATATATTATTTTGTGTTCCATGCAGTCTGATTTGGGATGAACTATCCCTAGGGTGGCCATATGTGCCATTTATACGGGACACGTCCTGGCCATTATTTTTATATTGCCTAAAACATCCAAAGTAGTTTGACCAATAACATGCAGGTATTGTACATAATCGATCAATCGTGGCATGTCGCGTGTGAGAAGGTGAGAACGATCAAAGCGATGCAAATGCGTGCATGTGTTTGTTCGTTCATTCGGCTTGAAGCTGCGCATCAATCATTGTTTGACACCAAAGTACTGTGAGAGCGATTTGAAAGCATAAGGAGCCATCTGCTCTGCTCTCGTGAAATTATTGTGTGATTGTGCCAGTGGTGATTGTGTGTCTAAATAGCTTTTGTTTGTGCACTAGGTGAAACATACACGTAACACTTGGAGTCCATTGAGTCCAATGGAGTTCATTGAGAATCAACCATTACATCTTTCAAGGATTCCTTGAAAGACTGCATAGAATTGCTGCATGTGCAAAGGTGCTTGGAATCTTTTTATATGTGTGAAAAGTAGGTCTATACTGTGGGGCGTCAGCATTGTCCCTCACAAAGTAACACAGCCACTATCAGCACCACGGAGAGCACCATCAGAGGAGGCCTCAAAGTGTGCTGTTCAGGACCAGGGATAGCTCCTCAAAAACAGGTGTGATCCTTTTTCCCTCTGACAGGGACCCTCAGGTGCAGGCTGTTAGGTACAATCAGCCACAGCATAAAAGAGGACAAAGAGGCCACAGTAGGAGAGCTGCAGGGGTGCCAGGCAAACACAGAGAACTTGATCCTCTGTCCAGGCATTAGACCAGTCAAGCTCTGGGGGATATAGACATCAACAGGGAAGTGAGTAGACTGAACCTCACCCTTTTATCCATCTCTTTTGCATAACTTTTTCAGATGTAATTGGATGTTACGAGGCGCAACTCAAGAGAGAACAACTACTTTAGTTCCAGTTTCTCCCTATTCCCTCTCCCCACCGTTCTAAAAATAAAGAAAGATAAGTTTTGCCGTGATTCAACCTCTGCTTCTTGCATCGTTCCTTTCATCTTCCTGAGGTTACCCACCCAGTCCTGGGTCTAAAGGAGACATATGGTGGAGAATGCGGGCATGAGTTGAGCCCGTGTAGGATTCAGACGAGGGGCAAGTGAGGAAATGGAGGAGGCCCTAACTGCCATTCTGAAGGCTCAAACCACACTGAACGCAGCCGTCACCAAGCTCTGCAGAAGGGCCGATGCACAGGGTAGGAGACCACAGGATTATTTGACCAAAATGACTAGAGAAGATGATGTTGAAACCTACCTTGATCTCTTTGAGAAAATGGCCCAACGAGAGCGATGGCCCAGGGCAGACTGGGTGAACCTGTTGCTCCCTCTCCTAACTGAGGAAGCACAGAAAGCCTGCCGTGATCTCACTCTCACTCTCATGAAGCAATTACGAAGTGGTTAAGAGAGCGATATGTTCGCCCAATATGGGGTCAGCCTACCTGCCAAGGCCCAGCGTGTCCATAGCTGGGAATACCATGCAACACTTCTGGCCCGGGCTCAGGTAACCACTTTAACCCGCATGGTGAGGAGCTGGCTAGAGGAAAGGGGCCAGCCACCGTAGAGAGAGTAGTGATTGATTGATTGATTGATGTGTGCGATGCCTGCCTGCAGATGCTAAAAAGTATGTGGCCCAACAGGGACCCCAAAATGTAGAGGCCTTAATTGCACGTCTAGAGAACCACCAAGTGACTCTGAGCCTGAAGTGAATAAAACTCTACAATGTAAACCAAAGCAAGAGCGACATCCCCCTAAGTATACCGAAGCGGTTCCAGCGAGACCTCTAAAAACCCAAGGGAACTGGAAGGAGAGAGATGCCTCTGCGGAGTCCTGTGGCATTCCGATGCTTCACATGTGGAAGAGAGGGACATCTGGCCCGGGATTGTCCAGGCAGAGAGGAACTTATGCCCAACGCCAAGTACCTCAGATTCGTCAAGACGCCCATGCCACTTCCTTACCACCTGCTGGGCCCATGAGGGGGCAGCTGCCCCTAGGGTCCCGGTTAAGATCGGGGGCCAGGACACAGAAGCCCTTATAGACTCTGGGAGTGTGGTCACACTGATCAGACCAGAGTTTGCAGGACCTGTCCTGGGAAGAGAGATTACAATGTCTTGTATTCATGGGGACACCAGGAGTTACCCTACTGCAGAAGTAAGCATGGTCACCCCTCAGGGGCAGTTCCAGGTACAAGCAGGAGTTGTGGATCACTTACCAGTTCCTGTCCTGGTTGGCTGAGACTGCCAAGCCTTTTCTGCCTACTGGACGAGTCGAGCTAGGGAGAGGAAGAGACCCACCCGACGCAGACGAAGAGACCATCTATCCAATCATCACCCTTCATTGACCACTGAAGAGATCACAGACGTAGAAGAAACCAGCCCGGAAGAGCCCCTCAATGATAATAGAGGTGAGGATGACCATTCTGACCCCACTGCCACAGCCTCAGAAGACCCCAACGGTGTGCAGGCTCTTGATGGCATTGAATCCTATGATGTATTTTCTGAATTTCCCTCAGCAGAGGTTTTCCAGGAAGGAAGACCGGTACGGTTTGGCTCTGCTCAATTGCAAGACCCGGTTCTGAGCCAAGCATGGGAGAATGTTCAGGTGGTTGAGGGCCAACTACAAGATGGGGTGAGTAGGCTGACTTATCCACATTTCATGATAAAGAATAAATTGTTGTATAGAGTGGATCAGCAAAGAAGTGAAATTATAGAACAGTTGTTGGTCCCCCAAACTATATGCCTCTAAGGTCTTATAGTTGGCTCACACTCACCTGCTGGGAGGTCACTTGGGGTCAGAGAAGACCTACGAATGGATCCTCACACGATTCTATTGGCCTGGGGTCAAGAAGGCTGTTGAAAACTATTGTCGTCACTGTTCTGAATGTCAGCTCCACAGACCCAAGGTAACATATCGAAATTATTCCTCTCCCGATACTTGAGAACCCTTTCAGCAGGATTGCGCTGGACATTGTGGGGCCGCTGCCAAAATCCAACCGGGGACACCAATACATCCTGGTTATCCTCGACTACGCCACCCGTTTCCCAGAAGCGATACCTCTCCGATCAGCCACCTCAAAAGCTGTGGCCAAAGAACTGGTCCAACTCTTCAGCTGGGTGGTGATGGCAGATGAGGTCCTTACGGACAAAGGCTCATGTTTCATGTCTACAGTGATGAAAAAGTCCTGCCGACAACTGAAGGTAAAGCAACTCAGAACCTCCCTTTTCCACCACCAGGCTGATGGGCTTGTGGAGAGGTTTAACAAAACTCTTAAACAAAAGTTTGGAGGGAAGTTATCGATGGCATGTTCTCTATTCGAGAAGTCCCGTAGAGTTCCACTGGTTTCTCACCCTTTGAGCTCCTCTATGGTTGTCTGCCTCGAGGGTTGCTGGACCTTGCCAAGGGAAGTTGGGAACAACAGCCATCGCCACATCACACCGTCATTGAGCATGTCGAACAGATGAAGGACCGAATGGCAAGGATCTGGCCAATCGTACGTGAACACATGCAGCACGCCCAACAACAGCAGTCTAGATGATACAACAGAGGGGCACAAATTTGAGAATTTCACCCAAAAATTATTAGTTTTAATCCCATCCAGTGAATGCAAGTTCCTGTAGATGTAAGTTCAACAGGGACGTGGGTAGACTTGAACCTCACCTGCTAATCCATCTATTTTGCCTACCTTTTTCAGATGTAATTGGATGTTACAAGGTGCAACTCAAGAGAGGAGCTACTTTAGTTCCATTTTCTCCCTGTTCCCTCTCCCCACTGTTCTAAAAAGAAAGTTAAGTTTTGCCTTGATTCAACCTCTGCCTCTTGCATCATTCCTTTTGTATTCTTGAGGTTACCCACCCAGTCCTGGGTCTAAAGGTGACAATATATTATATATTTATATTTCATAATCGTAAGTCATAATAGTGCAAACTATGCATTATATCACATGTAAGTACTTTCCTGTATCCATTCAAAGTTATTATGCAGTATAACTTAACATTACAATGCACATTTAGTAATTCCTCTTATATATTGATTGTGACTTGTGATAAGTATTCTGTTCTGTGATAGAAGTAGTCTTGCCCTAATCCTTTCCGTGTGAATTCTGGTTCCGTAAGCCTGCCCGTGTGTCATCAGATAAGTGGGATTATTGTGAATATGTGATGAGACTGTGAATGTGCTTCGCTGCTGTGAGTGCTTGTCTGATCTGGTGCTTTATTACCGATATGACTTTACTGTTAATATTCCACCAATGGATTGTTATTACTTTATATATAAAGTAAATGTTTCATTTCCATTTTTGATGGGGCTTTATGCGTGCATATGGACCGTTAAAATATTTACAATTACTATTAAAGACCTCAGTGATACTGTTCATGACTGCTTGGCCAATTGTAGCAACTTGGGAAAGACTCTGTTTATGTCAGTGAGAGAGTTTTATTTATCATTTGTGTTGTACGTGATTGTTTGTTTGTTTGTGATATTATTTTACTGTGAGTATGCGTGAGTATTTATTTCTTTGAGCCACATTTTGTTTGGTCTGGAGAGAAGCTGAACCACAAATGTCCACTGGTTTGAGAATCCATCAGTCCATGCAGACCTCCGGCCATTGCATTACATACTCCTGTGGCCTTGGCTTAGTGTGAGAAAATATATTTATCATAGTTATAAATTATTTTTATGTGGGGGGGAGAGAATTAAACTGTAATAAAAGGAGAGGATAGTGTGGGGAAAAAAACAGGAAATATTTAATATTCAGGAAAGCGTTTGGTACAGTCAAGTGCTATTTGGCATTTAGTCTGTATTTACTTGTATCTTTTTAAAAGGAGATATACATTCTTTTTAAATTTGAAACCGTACAGTACAAAATAAGTGATTTGAAATGAATTTGGCATTGAAGTGAATTTTAATGCTGGTTGCCCATAAACAACAAAACAGATTTGTCAGATGAGAGCGACTATTGGTTTGCATTTTTCTTACATTTGAAATCGCATCAAATCAGCATTCATTGATTTTTTTATTTTTTTCCCCTGTTACTTTTATGTGACTTCAGAAGCACTGATGTTATCATCAGCACTTTGAGCTGTTGCCTAGATTGATGTTCTGCATGCAAAGGCAGGTTTAAGAGCTGCAGCTCAAAATGTGACTGTGACTGATTCTAGCCTGTCAGTAAGAATGATTCAAAGGAAAGTGATTTGATCCCTGCAGGGGTTGTGTTGATCGATGCGGGGCTGTTGAACTGCCATTTACCTCCTTAAGTGCAGGTGTGTGTGAGTGACCAGCCTTCTGGGCATCTGTACTAAAATCAAGCTGAGCCAATTTTGCGTGCTCTGAACTGGAGATGACAATGCCTGTGTGTCTTTCCCATATCTCTTGAAAGTTGGACCACCTTTGTTTGAAATATTCTTGTTGGCCTACTTAATGTTAAAGGAATAGCCCAAATACAATTCCCCATCATATTTACACATCCTTCCTTCGTTCCGAACTTATTCTTAATAACCACAAACGTTTCTGGTTCCCTTGCCATTTTTTTTATTTTATTTTTTGTAGTTGTATGGACAAAATTACTGGAGTCGATGCTCCTTTGGCCCACTTTCTTCAAAATATCATCTTTTATGTTCCACAGAATAAAGAAAGCTTGGAAGGACATGAGGTTGAGTAAACAATGACAGAATTGTCATTTTTGAATGCACTTTCCATTTAATGATGATGCGTTCTGCAGATACAACATTCTCACACTTTGTAATGTTGTTTCTAATGTTAAAACACATCTGTGGTGGTTACACCTAAAACAGCAAGGTAATAATAGACTACTTTAAACTACAATACATTGCATGTTAATTGCGATTTGTGTTACATTCAGTTCGCCCTGAAGTATTTTTTAAGTATGTTATTTCTGTAATAAGTACTCTTTTTTAAAAATGCTAAAGTGTACTTCCTTTCCACAAGGGTAAATACAACGACTTGCATTCATTTGTGAAATTATAACATTTCTCTACTTTCTAAGCAAACAATTTGTTAAATGATGCAAAAAAAAATTTTTTCCACAGAGGTATCAAGTTTTTGAACCCCACTGTTTGCCTGTGTGAAACTGCATCTGTGTTTCCTTTTAATTTGGTGTAAAATTAATAATCTGACAGACAAAAATGACCATTTAATCCCGTGTTACGTCATATTGGTACCTTCACATACTTGAACTATGTTGGTTACAACGTGATCTCTCTGTTTATGGTCGTGTCCTATTATCTAAAGCAGAAGGCTTATCTCGATTTGTCTATCCCTCCCTATCTCTGTATGTTAAAGATTCTTATTGTAAAGATATCAATAATTTGTTTTATTCTTTTATTTGGAAAAACAAATCCCAAAGACTTAAGAAAAGGGTTCTTACTAATAAGAAAGCTGAAGGGGGTCTGGAAATACTTTATTTTGAAGATGTTAATAGAACTTTTAAAGTCAGTTGGATTAAAAAATGTTTGATTAATCGTAACTCCCTTTGGAACCACATCCCACATAGTAACCAAATAGGTGGCTTAGAATTTCTGTTAACTTGTGACTTTAATATTTCTAAACTCCCTCTTAAATTGTCCAAATTCCACCAGCAAGTGCTTTTAGCCTGGAAAATTTGCTACTCACACATTTCATCCTCCTCCACCGCCTCCTTTTGGAATAAGCCATATAACCGCCAATAAATCCTTTATTTTTAAGGCTATTGTTTAACATGGATAATTAAATCCTCTTGGATATGTTTGTAATTATTGGGAATCTTTTAACTTTGAACATTCGGCGATCCACAGTTTCCCTGTGCTTTTAGTAATTAAAATGGGATCATTAAAGCTATCTCCTACTCTTGTTTCTCTTGTTTAAAAGTCAATTCACTATACTCACATAATGACAAACCAAAGTAATTTAAACCGTCTTGACTTGATTGCTGATATCTGCATACACACATATTTGTACTGTTTCCAAGACAATAAAATAACACCTAGAGGAAAATTTTTTAGTGCGATAATATTAATTGGAAGACTGCTTGGTTAACCCGCTTTAAATATTGTATCAATAACAAAACTAAAGAAATACATTTTAAAATGTTGCGTACCATCTACCCTGTTAAATCAATAATTTTAAGATACTCTGATATTGATGATTTATGCTCCTTTTGTAAAAATGATCACATTTATTTTTTTGATTGTAAAATTACCAACATTTTTTGGAAGGAATTGGCAGAATTTATTTTCAATCCAGTAAAGGATAAATACTGTTTTTCTTTAAAAGATATTATTGTGTACTATGACAACAATGTTAACAAAGGTCTTGAATACACTGTTCATTTATTCATATTGCTGGCAAAATGTTATATACATAAACAAAAATGCTTAAATTCATCCCCAATATTTAAGGTATTTTTAGTGGAATTTGATTGTTTTATATCTTCTCTGAAATTGTTAAAAAACAAAAAGTTATTAACATGTTTAAAATATTATGACATTATTTTCAGTTCCCGTTACTAATTAATGTCACACTTTGTATAGCACTGACTGTCTTATGCTATGCTCTTTATTTGTTCTATTTTCATTAATAATAACAAAAATAAAAACTATGCTGCTCTAATTTCATAACAATCGTCTTCGTGTGCGTATGATATAAGTGTGCGAGGCTCTAATTCCCTTGCGACGCGGCGCGAGCTCGCAGACTGAACGGAATCTGACATCTGTACAACCCTCGCTCTAATCGCGTTTAACGCTTTTATCTCCGGCTGAAAAGTCTTCCGGTGTACGGCTCTCTGTCAGTTGCGCGAGTGATGAGAGGCTCCGTGCGATCGGTGAGGAGGGGCATCTCGTGTCCGACGCTAGACTCGAACTGCACGCGCATCGTGGAAAGCCTCTCCTCGTGGAACAGCTCCGTGATGAGCGCGTACAGGCTGCTGGATTTACCCCCCACGACCACATCTGTGAGTCAAACGTGATTCTCCAAGCTATTTCTTTCAGTCTTTCTCATCTTTTCTTGTGTAGATGATTAGGTGCAAGTGAAAATATTTGGCCAAATGCTTTAAATGTGTATCTTGCTGTGTAAAGAGATTTGTACATGATCAACATTGCAATGTACAGATGCTGGATACCTTTATGTTGTGGTTTTGACTAGACAGAACTAATAGCTTAGTTAATAGATACTAATAGACCAAACATGTATGCAATGTAAGGATGCATAAAAAGTTCAACTCTGCATAATTATGGTGATCTATGCAAAAGCGGGGCAGGTATTGAGAGATTTTTGAGGGAGAATCCTCAGCCTTTGGGATTTTTTTTCTTCTTGATGCTACATCCAAAAAATGTTTTTATGTTTCTGTGACATTTAAACTATTTAAGCTCTTCAACTTTTTTCAGGTGAAGTGGGAGTACGTGGATAGAGATTTAAAGTTTAAGTTTAAATACTACAGTGATGAAATGTATTTATTATGCAAATGTGTTCTGGGGGGAAATCTGTCACACCAATGTGAGTTTAACCTGGCTGGTTTGTCACTGGTCTAAAGTGTTGTTGTTGTTGTTGTTTTTTAAAGTCTACCAGTCTTAACCAGCTTGATCAAACTATTAACAGGTTGATTTAGATCCCACCATCTGGTAGTCCCTCTAATCTATCATCTAGATCAGCTGGACCTGCATAGTTTAGAAATAAACTATAGAAAACCAGTTTCCATCAGAAGGGAAACTGAAAAATATCCAAAGATTTAGAAATTTTACTTGCGCCTTTCCAGGAGTTAAGCTATTCTGATAAAATATCTATCAAAAATCTTGTTTTATTTGTCTTAAATTCATACCTAGAGTTTAGACTGTGTCTTTATGCTACCAAGTCAGGTCAGGTGCATTGCATTTTTCTCATGTGAAGTCTCAATTCTTAAACACAGATGACTGAAACTGTCCTTCACCGTTAATCACTTAATTTGACCATATATGGCTTGAGTCTGTGGTTTGAGCCTGAAGATGTTTTTGTGAGGTTAAGTCCTCGGGGTTTTCACTGTTGAAGGCATGTCAGTGCCACAGAGGAGTACCACTGAATTACGTATTTATGCTAATTGGACATGTCTTGGGGCTGTTTATGCTTTATTTTACATGTTGCTTGTTGATGTCTCTTTCTTTCCCATCATTAAATCAAGTGACTGCTACAGCACTGATGGGTGTCTCTGCCCACACGATACAAAGTGTGCTAGATTTGTACAAGCATTCATTTAAACCAATCAATAAATACAGTCAAAAGTTTGAAATAAGGATTTGTGAAATTTAAAAAAGGTTAATTTTAATCAGGATAAATCTTCAACAAATGTCTTGTTCCTATCTTTAAATCAGCATGTCTTCATCAGTAAATGAGATGTGAAAACTAAGCTAAAATAAATTAGATTTGCTAAGAGAAAATGATGACAGTCATTGATTTAATAGAAACACATGATTTCAATGATTATGACTTGATGACCTAAACTGGGATTGAATGATTTTATTTTTATGTAATTCATCTACAAATTAATTCAACTCTGTTATTGGCCTAATCTCTGTTGCTACAGTGTTTTAGCACAAAATGAACGGAGGGGGGTGCTGTGTTTATATCCTGAATCTGTATTTGGGTGGAATGTGGGGGACCTTAAAAAGGGCCCCAAAGCTGTTACTGTAACGAATTACAATTTTAGCTCTCTGAAATTATTTTATGTAATTCTGAGCCTTGTTTAGGAGGATTCATTTTTGGGGCAAGTGGGACTTATTAGGTGATGAACCAAATTTGCATAAATCATACACACGCATTTGTGCTTCTGACCCGTCAGTAATAAAATGTGACCCAGAAACCCAGTGACAGCCCAGGCTGATAAGATGCACATATTTCCAAGCCACAGTGACAGATTTAAAGGGGTCATATGATGCTGCTAAAAAGAACAGTATTTTGTGTATTTGGTGTAATGAAATGTGTTTATGCGTTTTAAGGTTCAACTTCTTGTTCTACCTCTATGCCCCGCCTTTCTGAAACGTGTCGATTTTTACAAAGCTCATCGGTCTGAAACAGTACGGTGTGCTGTTGATTGGCCTCCGTGGATGTTATTGGCCGAATACCTCAAGCGTGAGACGGAAATGTTACGCCCCTCACCATATTGTGATGATGCGCTCTTCCAGGCCGAGCGCTGGATTCAAATACATGAAAACCCATTATAAACAAGGCATTCGTTGCATCCAGTGGGGACATAATTATGGATTATAATTACTTCTACTGTCTTTTAAAGAAACGCCATTGTTTTGCATCACGCCACGTAAACATATAACAATGTCTGCATTTGTGATCGGAGGAATTACAAACAACAAGCCCTACTCTACACTGCCCAAAAAACTGGCTTTAAATATATAAAATATAAAAACTGTTTAAATATAAAAAACTTACTTACAGTACGTGAGTCAGAACAGTCAGCATTGTTTTCTACTCTCCCAGGATCAGGAAACATTCCTCCATAAAATGAGCTGCACACATCCAAATATTTGGGTTGAACTGTTCTGGAAGCTGTTGGTTAATACAACTTAACCACTGATTTCTAGTTGTTTCCTTTTTTGGAAGGCCAAACAAAGTAATTTCGCCTTCACAACGAAACAGCGTCACACACCGCGCGGCCTACAGTGAGCAGAGGCCGGGGGCTATTGTGAGGAATGTCCGGAAAAAAGGGGCTTAGAGTGAGCGGAGCGTTTGGGCCCCCCCCCCCCTGAGAACGGCTGCGCAATTTTCGGACGAAGGAGGGGCCGAAGACATGTGATGACCCCGGGCTGGCCTCCGCTTCGTCCATGGTGAAAGCCGATCCGGCGATCGACAGCACTAAGTTGATGTATTCCCTCAGCGACCAGCGCGGATCAGCTCCAGGCATGACGAAGCAGATATCGTCCTCTTTTGGAAGACCAAACAAAGTAGGTTCGCGTTCACAACGAAGCACAATGCCTTCATGACATGGCGGCGAACCAAAACTACAGCGAGAAATAAAGTTACGCCTTCTTTCTTTGGCGTGAACATTTGGGCGGCGTTATGCAAATTTTTCCACATCGCGACGTAGACATGTGGGGGCGTGTTAGAACGAGCCATTTTAGGTAGGCGTGACTGACTCTTAACTTTTATAAAGAATATCTCTCTGAATTTGAGACTTTAGTCTTTGCAAATTAACATATCTTCTTTATGCACCAAGAGCATGTAACACTCCAAAGAAAAAGTTACTCGCATCATATGACCCCTTTATGTCTATCAATAACTTTAATGAGTGTTTAGCATCATCTTATGCATTTGTCTCAAACTGACGGCAACAAACCTCATAGGAAAATCAGCTTCACTGACCATGAGGGATTAGGATAAAAAAGATTTACCATAATCATGAGATTATGATATAATCATATTCAGGTCCATGCTCACATATTGACCTCTCAATGTGTTCTTTTCCTCCTGTTGATTAAAATAATGTGATCTGTGAACAGAGACAGAGCGTGGACTATTTTGTAGATGTAGGACAGTTTGTTGAGTTTGGGATCTTGTACTTAATATCAATTTGTGTGGGTGCCTAAATGTTTATGATGATGAAATCTGTTATTATTGTGAAAACATTCTGCAAGTACCATTATTTTGACTCATAGGAATTCATTCACCATTAAGAAAACACATTAATTGACTGATTATTTGGCACTAAAAAGCCCAATATATTATGTAACAACCAAAACAAGCTTATCTGCCAACTTTGGAGAAAATTTGCTTGTCTTTTACAGTGTTTCTCATAGAAATGCATCATTCTCTCTCATTTGAGGGGAAAATGTCCCCAAAAGGACAACAGAACGCAGTGGAACTAAGCAGCTCTGGGTAGTGTAGAGGAAAAACTGTTGCAGATGAAAGAGTGGAAGGTATTGGCAGTGCGTGTGTTCAGCCGAGCTCAGGCAGCTTTGCTTTCTAACCAAGCTAAGTAATCATGGTAATGTGGTCAAACAAGCGCAGTAGCATCTGGAGTACAAGAGAACCCATCCATATATGAAGGACAGCTGTGAACATCCTGCGAATTACAGTACATTCATATCTGTTATTTGGATCAAGGACGTGGCAATCATGCGTAGTAATGTGCATTAAAGAGACGCATGTTCAGTTATTTATTTTTTAAATATATAACAGTATGATTCTCAAAAAAAAAAAAAAAAACATTTATTTTCACATACCAAATGAAAGTGAATCTGAAAGTTCAGAATAATGCTGTTAAAGGGATAGTTCACCCAGAAATTCAAATTCTGTCACCATTACAGACTTCTGTTCCAAACCTGTACAGTTTTCGTTTTTCTGTTGCACACAAAAGATATATTGAAGAAGGTTTTAAACCATACAGTTGGGACGATAACTATTGACTTCCATAGTATTTATCCCATACAGCTTGATGACAAAATTTTCATTATTGGCTGAACTATCCTTTTAATTTACATAATCTGAAGTATCATAATAGAATATTAAAGTCCTTTAGAGCTGTAATGTTATAGTACATGACTGTTGCTTCTGTTTACCTTCATATTTGCTTAAAATAATGACACAATAGAAAGCAATGTTTTTGTAACAGGAGAGTCAAGGTTTTATCATTCATTTGATTTAATCATTTGTAATGATGTGATTTAAAGATACAGTTTAGTGGAGGAAAATTAACATATGTGTTTTATATTCTTTAATAATCATTTTTAAATGATTTGCTCAGTGCAGGTCACTAATTACTGATTTCCTCAAATTAATTACTGTTTGGCTTATTACGTCATTTATCTGAACTACAAAATGAATTACAACCCCAATTCCAGAGAAGTTGGGATGTTTTGTAAAAATGCAATAAAATCAAGAATCTGTGATTTGTTCATTCTCTTTAACTTTTATTTAATTGACAAAAGTACAAAGAAAGGATTTCCAAAGTTTTCATTGACCAACGTAAATGTATTTTGTAAGTATGAACAAATTTAGATTTTGGTGGCTGCAACACATTCCAAAAAAGTTGGGACAGAGGCAAAAATAAAAGTGAAAAGGTTATAGAATATCCACTTTAAACTGTTTTGAAACAGTTCACAGTAAGCAAGTGAATTGGTAATAGGTGAGGGTATCATGTTTGGGTATAAAAGGAGCATCTCAGTCTTTGCGAGCATAGCTGGATCATGGCTCATCACTTTGTGCCAAATTTCACGAGAGAAGTGTCAAACAAATCAAAAATCACATTTCGCAATGCAAAATTGCAAAGAATTTAGGTCTTTCACCAACTACCACACGTAATATTGTGAAAAGATTCAGGGAATCCAGAGAAATCACAGTACATGTTGGGCAAGGCAGGAAAAAGTTGAATGTGCTTGACCTTTGAGCCTTCAGATGGCATTGCATTAGAAACCATCATACTGCGGTGTTAAATATAGCCACATGGGCTCAGGAGTACTTCAGAAAACTGCTCTCACTTAACACAATCTGCCACTGCTGCATCAAGAAATGCAACTTGAAACTCTGTTACTCTCTAGGAGAAAGCTATACATCAATTCAATGCAGTGATGCCGCCGGGTTCTCTGGGCCAGAGCTCATCTCAGACAATCAAAAAAACAGTGGAAATGTGTGCTGTGCTCAGATGAGTCCACATTTCAACTTGTTTCTGGGAAAAATTGATTGAGTTCTCAGTGCCAAAGACCAAAGGGACCATCCAGACTTTCATTAGTGACAAATGCAAAAGCAAACATCTGTCATGGTATATGAGTGCATCAGTACAAACGGCATGGGTGACTTGCATATGTGTGAAGGTACCACTGACATGGAGGCATTTATTGGAGTTGTACAGAGAAATATACTGCCGTCAAGATGATGTCTTTCATGGGAAGGCCATGGTTATTTGATGAAGACAATGCCAGCTCTCATTCTGCATGTGCTACAACAGCGTGGTTTCGTAGACACATAGTGAATGTGCTGACTGGCCTGCAGTCCACATCTGACTCCTATTGAAAATGTATGACCAGTCATGAAAAGGAGAATCGGACAACAACAATCACAGACATCTGAAGCCTTGTTTGGTGAGTTGATGTGAGACAGTGTTAAACGTGCCTCTGTCCCAACTTTTTTGGAGTGTGTTGCAGCCATCAAAATATAAATTTGTTCATATTTACAAAATACATTTACGTTGGTCAGTGAAAACTTTGGAAATCTTTTCTTTGTACCCTTTGTCAATTAAATAAAAGTTAAAGAGAATGAACAAATCACAGATTCTTGATTTTATTGCATTTTTACAAAACGTCCCAACTTGGGGTTTGTAGATGACTATAAATTATCAATATTATTTAACATAAGCAGCACTGTATGCTTAATTTTAATGTTCAGTTGTAGTTTAAAGTTCCAAAGTTGAAGAAAACAATTTTAAGAAACAATCTGTGTAATGTTAACTCTTTACAATAACATTGAGTTTATTTGTCCTCAGGAGTGGGAAACATAATGGTAAAAATTGTCAAAACAATCATTTTGTTGTTTTTGTGAGGCGATCCTGTTTCCAGAGCAAATGTTTTCATGATGAGTTTTCCCATCTGCAGTAAATTAAAAATACCTTTAAACCTTCTTTCTTCTCTAGAATAACTACATGGTTTTGAAGAGGCTGGTTCACTTTGAAGCATCTTCAAAAATCCCACCGAAACGCCTTAACACAGTTACTGTCATATTACTCTGAGTGAGAAACAGATGTGGGACTCGAACAGTATCCGTTTCATTAGAATCCTATCGTCTTATCTCAGCCCTCAAAGTTTTTCATGGCTTAGATCTTCATTTGACCCCAAACTCAGAGGTAATGAATGAAAACACACAGCAATGGCTACTGCTATATTTTGAAAAACCTTCAGAACAAATAAATTCACCAGTTGAGCTCAAGATGGAAGTGGTTTAACAAATGTTTTGATGACACAAAATGGCCCATGTCAGTTGAGGTTCATGAGAAACCTGATTTGTATTAATTTAATTTGGATGTTTGTAAAAGGAACCATGTTTCCAAGGTTTTAATCTTTATTTGAACATAATTTTTTATCAGCTATGCTCTTGGAGTTCAAAATATTATTTGCCATCCTTGGAAGAAACAAAGAAACAAAAACTATTTGTCTGCACAGTAGTTCTCAACCGGTGGCTTGTTTTGAAAATTAAGGAAAATTACTAGTGCTTAATGCAAAAAGAAAAATTCAGCTAAACATATAATCATGGTAAGGATAGCAAAATGCATCAGCTCATACACATTTAAAAGAGAGGAGAAACGATTCCCATATATTGTGTTTTGTTGTTGACGTCAAAGGCTGTGTGTCCAAGCAAACCCATTTTGGCTCAAACTCATCGCTCACTCAGGAGAAACTAGCCAAATTAGACAGGCTGCGTGACATCCTCGAGAACATGAACACATCTACGCAAAAACAAGATATGACCCAGAAAAAAATGCATGGTTGTGTTATAGCTGACTCTGTGTTTTACATAACAAATATGATGATTTTGACAGTTTGTTGGTAAAGAGTTGTCTCTGCATCATCACTTGACACATACCGAAGGCAGAGACTGAATCTGCTTTGTCATATTTCCTCCAACATGACCACATGGTTACACTCATCTGCCTTGAAATGACTTTTCAGGGAGTGCTTGTCCTGCATTCAGCCATCTCATTTGCCCACAGCCTTGGCACTTAAAGGTCTTTTCATTAAAGCTTTTCCTGAGGAAATTGCAGTCAACAAATATTTGCTAAAATAAATTTTTGCATTTAATCATGATTGTTCTGTGAAAGCCTTTTGTGTTCCTTTTTACATTGTATCATGCCAAGTGAAATAAATCAAATTGATTACAAAAAAGAACTCTGACCTTTATATGGTTATTTAAAAAATCTCTCTTACCTCAAAGACTTTTTGTACCATGCTGTCTGATCTGTCACAAAAAAGCCCTTCTGTAATATAGTGAAAATTCCCATTTACAAGATAAACCACAACTGGATATCCTTTTGAGAAAAAAAATGCATCATGAGATCTGTCTAAAAATGCATTCAATCCAATATTCAAACATCTTCAGTGTGTCTGTATTTATATTTGTGCTCCCCTCCCATATAATGAATTAATTAATGTCTTTGTGGTGTCAGCTAAGTTCAGGTTGTGTTTCTTAAACAGATTGCACACTCTTCGATGCTAAGGTCATTATAAAGCAGCAAGTGCTGCTTTTCATCTGAGCTATTAATTAATGTGCCATCCTGTGTCTTCAAGGTTGCCATGGTGGAAGAATCCGTTTACCCTTTCCCAACAGTGGACGTGCCTGATCATGCTCATTACACTATTGGTGCTGTCATCCTTACTGTTGGCATTACTGGCATGTTGGGCAACTTCCTGGTCATCTATGCATTCAGCAGGTGAGAAAAAAGGCTGTGGAGAAGTTGAACACTTAATATGAAAACTGTATGAAATTTGTATTGTTCATTAGCAAAAGAAGCTAAACTGTAGGCCAATGGATTGGTGCTCAGCATCATTAGGCCTGTGCCACTAACTTTGAATTGACACATTTCCACAATAGATAGTTCCACTCTTTGAACTGGATAAATCACAAAGTGAATTGTGAATCAGTCACTTAACCAATTCCTTCAAAATCACAAACTAATTCAGAAATAAGTCAACTGACTTTATGAGTGAGTCATGGAATCATCTATTTAACCTATTTCTTCAAAAACCCTGATTTGTTTAGGAATAAATCAAGTGACTGTCTGAGTGAGTCATCAAACAGTCACTCATTTGATTCAGTAAAAACACTAGTTTAGGCAGGAACTAAACTATTGTGTGTTTCTTGTAGACACACTAATTGTTTCAGGTTTGTTTGAGCTATTTGTGTTGCACAGGGAGGCTGATATTCTCAAAGATGTTATATATACTACTAAATGAACAGAGAAATTAACAACTGATTGTTGTGTGTGTGTGTAGGAGCCGGACCCTGAGGACACCAGCCAACTTGTTCATAATAAACCTTGCCATCACAGACTTCCTCATGTGTGCCACTCAGGCGCCCATCTTTTTCACCACCAGCATGCACAAGAGATGGATCTTTGGGGAAAAAGGTACAAAGAAACGTACATTTAAGTGCTCAAACAGGACCAGTCAAATGTACACACAGACAGTCAAATAAATAGACTTATCTTTGCAGATAGATCATTGGTTAATGCATAGGCGGTGTCTGAAATAAAACATGCACATCCATGATTTATTGTACTCTACTATACTTTTTGAATTATAATGAACATATTTAAATTTAAAGAACAAGATGAATCACTTCTCAGGTTGAATGGTTCAAATGAAAGAGAGGTTGCCCTTGGAGATGGCCTTGGTCTCTCAGTGCTTACAAGTATTCATACCGATCTTTCTTTGTGCTTTTGTTGCTAAGAATGATGAATGTCTTTCTGTCCGATGTACATGTAACCTTTTCTAGTACAGTTGTTTCTTTTTCATCAGTTGCCAAATTGTAATATCTCTAAATTCCTCTCAAAAAACTGCACATCAAGGCTTTTCTTGTTGATTTTCAGCATTAGCTAGTAATTTTGCTCAGCTGTGAAATGCTGCTGTTTGTGGTATTAGATGATGGAAGACTCTATTTTCCCTGAGGTGTTTTAAATGTCAGCTCCTATCAGGACTGAATCTTAATTGCCTTCATCAGCCTTGACTGGGTTTTGTTGTAGTTTTCTGCTTGCTGACGTCTGCTATGAGATCAGGAGCTCTGTGATTGTGATTACTGTAGTGATTGATGCTGATCTTTTGTGTTCAGGGAGTTTACTGGGCAGCCTTGAAACTGTAGTCCGCTCGTTCCTCTGTGACAGAAAATCAGGTCACCCAGTCATAGAGTGTCTTATAGAGAGGTGGTTGGTTTTATTGGAAAACAAGTTGCAGATATAAAACAAGCACTAAAATAAGCAGAAAACTATATATTTATCAAGATGTCGCCTCCACCTACAACTGTCTTGAGAAATCTGGATATAAGAGGAAACGTAATTAGGGTTTTAAGCACCTGTTGTAATTAAGATTTTCAAAGATCACCATTCTGACCTAAAAGTGATCAGGCAGACCAAACCATAAGAGACCTAAAACTTTGAGGGATGATAGTATCCACCCCGTCTACAACGTCACCAATGCTCGTCCCGGTGACCCTTGGGTCATGATGAACAAAACGCATGTGACTGATTCAGTCACCACCCTGGCGAAATTTTTGGCTATATTGGATTTTTTTGTACGATTGTATATTGCGCAACTCTTCACACATGTACGTGGTATTCATATGATATGATAGATCTCCTCATTCTGAACAACTTTGCCTTAAGAACCACTGTTGTCAATCAAATTGTTTGATAAATTATTCAAGATAATTAAAAAAAAAACTACTTTTGCAAACTAGTCCTAGGTTTTTTGCATAACCTCAAGAAAACCAATGCAGTACAATTCTGTGGACTCTCAATAATTATCTAAAAAAGGCTTTGCTTTACAATTTGGTTAAATTTTAAAAGGTCATCATATTTCTATGGTAAATTACTTGGAATTGTCAAAAATGCCCTTTTTAATCGTAGATTTAGTTAGATACTGACTTGCTAAATAATGTGATGTATTTTTTTGTATTTGCTTAAATGCCTTAAACTGCTTGCAGCTGTATTTTTAAAAAAAATTAAGGTTTCTACACCCAGAAATGTCATGTGAATTAATAAAATTATAGTTATGCCAAGCTGTACAATATTGTATGGGGTATAGTTAAAACATTTTAAGGGGTATATGATGCGATTTCAAGTTTTCCTTCTCTTTGGAGCGTTACAAGCTCTTAGTGCATAAAGAAAATCTGTAAAGTTGAAAAGACTAAAGTCTCAAAACCAAAGAAATACTCTTGATCAAAGTTAAGACTCTGCCACACCCACCTAAAACGGCTCGTTCTAACACACCCCAACATATCTACGTCACTATGTGGAAATATTAGCATAATGCGGCCCAAAATGGTCCGCAAATAAAGAAGCGTGGTTTCAGTAACCGCAGTTAGTGTTGAAGCAGCCCATGTCAGGGAGACGCTGTGTGTTTATAGGCGAAAGCAAAATCACTTTATTTTACCTTCAGAAAGTAGATGCATTTAGGAATCTTAAAGATCACTTACAACAGAACAGCAATACATTTTATGGACAACCGTTTCGTGAACCTAGAAGAGGAGGTAATTCTGACTTTGCTATGACAATTTGGCGCTTCTGAATCAGCTACTGTTTTTTTATTAGTTTAAGTATTTGCTATTGACTGTTAAAATGCGGAGTTTTGCGCATCGTGCGCGCGTGTGGTGGGTGTGTGTGTGTGTGTGAGAGAGAGAGAGAGAGAGAGAAGAGCGAGTCCACATCACCGTGGAGTCAGCTGTCTTAACCGTGGCTTGTGTACTGCAAACACATACCAGCTTCTTCACTGTGTCTGTCACGCGACTCTGTTCCCCTTTCGGGCTCTGTCTTTACACATTTATTTTGAAAGATGAAGCTCGCTATTATGGTAAGGGGCGTTACATTTCCGACGAGTGCTTGCGGTGTTCGGTCAATCACAATGCACTGGGTTAGCTGGCCAATCAGGGCAGACTGCGCTTGTCGGAAGGAGGGACTTTGTAGAAAACAAAGCGTTTGAGAGAGGCGGGGCATAAAGGACCTACAATAATGTACAGTATTAGAAAAAGAATGTGTTTTTTGAACATTAAAGCATGTCAACTAATTCTGTTACACCAAATACACAAAATAATGATCTTTAAAAAAAGTCCTTATCCTTGATCCTTATCCAGTAACAGCTGGAAAAGTCACTATTCCTTTAAGTATTGTTGTGGACCATGGGGGCCATGGAGTCAAAAACGTTGAGAACCAATATTCTCAAATATTAAATATACTGTAAATGCAGTGCCGTAATTCAATCCTGCCTGTAACAAAAAAAAAGAAAAAAATATATCCTCTGTAAAACAACAAATTTATCATACCAGACAGCAAAAGTCAATTTACGTAATTTCCACTCAAAGCAGTTTATTTGGCATATTGAAGGCATCTGCTCCATTGACTTCCATTCAAACAGAACAGCCTCTGGTCTCCCTGTTGGGATCCTGATGCGTTATGCTTTTCCAAGCAGAGTTTGAAGCCTCCCTCCTGGAGGAGGGACTCTGACCCAGTTTCATTTGGTGGAAACTGTTAAAAGATGTGTTTCTTGCTTCTGTCAGCTCTGACTGCTCTACAAAACAAGGCATAAATATGACCACCGTTAATTCGACCGTGACAACTGTGTGCTTGATCCCCCTGAAATCTTTCTCAATCAATCAGATACAACTCACAAAAATGCTCTTTTCCAGGATTAACCTGAAAGCATAATCTACCTGACAAGGTGTGAGAGAATAGAGAAGACTTCCTGATGTGTGAGAGGATTATCTTCAATAAAAGACGCCTCAGTTTTGTAATTATTTAAGTGCATCTAGTAAATGTGTTCTGAGAAAACAAGCACAAATGAGCATGAATCAGATTTGAATGCATTTCCACTCATTCTGTTGTTTACATATGCCTTGACAGTGTAGAAGACAGAGTGTGTGTGGATGTTGAGGAGGTGCCAGACTGTGTGTGTGTGTGCCTCGAGTATAATGGTGTGAAATCATCTGTTTCTTGGCTCTCCGCTGTTTCTTCTTCTGTTTGACCTGTTTTATTGATGACATGATGTATTATGTGAAATAGACTTCAGACAGATCCAAACTAGCTCTATCTCTGTATTTGTGTGTGTTTATTTGATGTAGGACATCCTAGACTGTTACTAGGATACCATGATGTGCGTTTGGATATGCGGGGTGGACAAAGTTAATTCAAAACAGTGGTTCTCAATTATGGAGCCGGGGCCCACTAGGGGGCCTCAGCAGTACTCAATATTTCATCAGGTGGAAATTTAGTTAATGTAAAAAAAATCTTTATCCCGTAAATCATGTAGTACAATACAACCCAATGCAGTAGTACAACCCAATAGTACAAGACTCACTTAATTCTGTTCCTCCTGTCTCTCCAGGTTGTGAGTTGTATGCATTCTGTGGGGCTTTATTTGGGATCTGCTCCATGATCACTCTCATGGTCATCGCTGTGGATCGATATTTCGTGATCACGCGGCCTCTAGCCTCCATCGGTGTATTGTCTCAAAAGAGAGCTCTGCTGATCCTTCTGATAGCTTGGGCTTATTCACTTGGCTGGAGCCTGCCACCCTTCTTTGGCTGGAGTAAGTGTAGTATATCTGTTGTTTTAACTTTTTAAGCCTAGTAAACTTTGTGAAATGTTTTAATTGAAAAGTGTTCTTATGTTTTTTTGTTTTTAATTAATGCCACTTTGATATTTTTATCTAACAGGCCTACAAGGGCATTCATACATGATTAAATGTGGCCTGAAGGGATAGTTCACCCAAAAATTTTAAATTATGTAATCATTTACTCTCCCTCACGTTGTTCTAAAACTGTATGACTTTCTTTCTTCTGTAGATCACAAAGAGGTTATTTTGAACAATGTTGGTAACTAAACCGTTTTGATGACCTTCGACTTCCGTTGTATGGACAAAACCAAAACACTGAGAAATTTTGCAAAATATATATTTTTTATGTTCAACAGAAAAGAAAGACATGTAGGTTTTGAGCAACATGAGGGTGAATAAATGATGACATAATTTTCATTTTGGGTGAACTATCACTTAAAGAGTAACATCATATCCACTGCATGTGTTTCTATAGAAAGTCAACAGAATTCCCACAAATGTTGTTCCAACTAGTCAAACAACAAAGAATTTTATATTGAACAATATTGATGAAATGTTAAGAGTTCATGAAGTCCCAGCATGCACTGCATCATTAATAAATTATATGGCTACTGTTATAAGATTATTGTTTTGTTTTATTGTTAGTTATTTGCTGTGCTGTGTTGTGATGTAAAGAGCTCATCTTTTTACATTTGTTGATTGTCACTGTTCTAAATAACTGAATGCATCATGTTGCCTTGCACTTGTAGCTTTTCTCAACAATTCCTTTTTTACAGTGCAGGTTACATAGAAAGAGAAACAGGTAGGTGCTTATGAGCAATATTCATTCTCTTCCAATGCTCTTTGTAAAAGCATTTCTACAAACATGATTAATACAGAATAAGGAAAAAAGGGCAATAATGCAAAACTTGAAAACAGTCATTCTTTGTAAAAAGGCATAAAGTGACCCTATCTACACATCCATCAAATAAATGTATGAATATCACTGAATTAGATAACAAAATCAAAACAAATGTTATTTATATTAGGCCAGATGTCAACATGTCATGTGATGTCTGTGCATTTGCAGGTGATTAAGTGTGGTCCTGTGCAAATGGAGTTGAGTATACCTTTGATGCTCTTTTCACAGGATGCATCAGTCTTTTATAAGCTCAGGTCTTTTGGGACAAGTACACTGAGCATTCTGGGTCATCCATGTGTGAGCACACGAGCATGAGAGTTGTTAGCCAATGGCTTTACAAACAGTGCGCTGTTGGACTCTGATCTGTGTCGCATAAAGGTGGTCTCTGAGGGCCGAGGCTTTCAGCTTAAGAGGGATAGACTGGTAAAGCCTGGTGCTTTTGGCTCTCCAGCACTTCCTATCTCTGGTTTACAGGCAACCTGCTCTTCACACGAAGACTGTCTGTGTTTTTTAACGGTTCTGACAGCTTATATCTTCCAACCTCAAACCTCAGAGGACTGATAATAGTGGCACATATGCATGAAAGCCAGACTGTGATTGGTGGCGATAAGAAATACTGTGATTATAGCGTATTTCTTAAATACTGTATCCTCAGCTGTGTGTGCATTGGATTGTGTTTCACTGCGTTTGCCCAGCAGCAAGACAGTATTCATAAATCCTTTTTCTTTGTGAGTTTGTTCCAGTTTTGACAATATTTCTCCGGGTGTAAAAGGCGTAGCTGCTGGCTATCCTTTACTTTTCTCCACACATTATGTTATTTTATAGTTATTTTTCTGTCGGTCTGTCTGTCTCTGTTTTGCAGGTGCTTATGTTCCTGAAGGGCTGTTGACCTCTTGCACCTGGGATTATATGACCTTCACACCCTCTGTGCGAGCTTACACTATGCTCCTCTTCATCTTCGTCTTCTTCATTCCACTTATCGTCATCATCTATTGCTATTTCTTTATTTTCCGATCCATTCGCGGCACTAATGAGTGAGTACTTCGATACAGATCTAACAGAACGGTGTGAATTAATTAGTATCAGCAGTGTTCCAAAGCTGTTAAATGTCTTTTGTTTTAAAAATGTAAATTGAATTGGAGAAATGTCAGTACAATGTAACACTGAAGTACTTAAACACTTTTCTTCTGCATTTTAATTAATCTTGAGGTGTGACCTATTGAAAATAGATAAGGTTTTGATGGAAGTAAACCAATATTAGAAAATTAGTGTTGTTTAACTGTTGCTTTCTGTTTGTCTTTGGAAGAGCTGTGGGCAAATTTAATGGCGATAACAAGAGAGACTCAATTAAGCAATTTCAACGGCTGAAAAATGAATGGAAGATGGCGAAAATTGCTCTTATTGTCATTCTCATGTATGTCATCTCCTGGTCTCCATATTCAACTGTGGCACTGACAGCTTTTGCTGGGTAAATGAATCCCAACCCTGACAACACAATATAATGTAATATAAAATATACATAGCCATTCAAAAATTTGGTGTCAGAAAGATTTAGTTTTTTAGGAAATTATTACTTTTATTCTGCAAAGACTCATTCAATTGATCAAAAGTGACAGTAAAGACATTAAAATGTGTTACAAAATCCTGACAAAAAATGTATCACGATTTCAACAACAACAGAAAAGCAGCACAACAGTTTTTAACATTGATAATAATAATAAAAATGTTTCTTGAGCAGCAAATCAGCATATTAGAATGATTTCTGAAGGATCTTAAAACTGGAGTAATGGCTGCTTTGCCATCAGGAATAAATGACATTAAAATATATTAAAATAGAAAACTCTTAAAAAAAATTTCACAATATTACTGTTTTTACTGTATAATATAATATATTTTTTAGCTTTTACATATATTTAGCATAATTATGTTAATTTATTTTTTTCAAATTATTATGTAGACTACAAGTACCAAAGTAATGGCATACAGTAAAATATATATATACATAAATTAACATGTTAATTAATCTATACACTTGCATTTTCAGGTATTCTGATATGCTCACACCGTATATGAATTCAGTACCTGCTGTGATAGCCAAGGCTTCAGCAATCCACAATCCCATCATTTACGCCATCACACACCCCAAATACAGGTACTGTGGGAGTCTCATTGAGAATCGTTGATGTCAGTTCAATATATTTTTGAAACTAGACTGGTTTAGCCAAAGTGGTAATGAAAAACATTAATGGCACTGTAAGTGGTCATGTTTGACATTTTAATGGACAAACTCACTTTCCATTAATGCAGAACATGGCTCAGAGATTAGATTACCTGGACTGGCCCCATTAGGACTAAACACCTGAGGCAATTTGTGATTGTTTTAATTTTTCCTAGTGTCTAGCTCACTGAGCCATTCAATCGCAAATTGATCAGAAACATGCATTGCTTCTGGGTTAAAGTGTGAGATTCCATTTTGATTGATTTCATTAACCTAAATATCCATTTGAGCATAAAGAATGATTAATCCTGCACAGAGCATCCTGATGGTATATGATACCATGTGTAAGGCCTGCTGGTTCAAAAAGTCATTTTGATTAGATTTTCTCCCACAACACTAAACCACATTTTGCTAAACACATTTTAGTCCCTATGCACTGAACATGTTTTCATGCATGCAATGACAAAATGGTTCATTTTGATTCAGGTCTAAAGTGTATTAATACTATTTCAAATGTATCTGAATTATGTAGCTAATTTGAAGCTCTGAAGTTATTGCATATATTCTCCTGACACAAAACATTTTCAATAAACCATGTCTACGGTGTCTCATGCCTGTATCTCATCTGTGTCTTTGTCAGGTTGGCCATAGCGAAATACATTCCGTGTCTTCGTGTGCTGTTGTGCGTCCCCAAGCGTGACCTCCATTCGCTCCACAGCAGCTTTATGTCCACACGTCGTTCCACCGTCACAAGCCAGTCCTCTGATATGTCTGGACAGTTTTACAGAACCAGCACTGGCAAGTCCCGGCTCTCCTCAGCCTCCGACAGCGAATCTGTGAGTGTGTGAGCCTGATGGATCTCTAGATTTGATGATTAGTCTTCTCATGGGCAAATGTGATTGTAATGGATGTATTTTATGACCTGTTTCTACTCTTCAGGGCTGGACAGATACTGAGGCCGATCTCTCGAGCATGAGCTCCAGGCCTGCCAGCCGGCAAGTGTCTTGTGACATCAGCAAGGACACTGCAGAGATCCCAGACTTCAAACCTTGTAACTCATCCAGCTTCAAGTCAAAGCTCAAAAGCCATGACTCGGGCATCTTTGAAAAGGTGACCTCACAGGCTGAATGTATTACATATGTGGTATCAAAGTATCAAAGGAGTGTAGCCTGTCTTACGAAAATGTGTTCATGCAGAATTGCTAATCCTGTCATCCTCTGTTTATCCTCATGTTACTCTTTTGAAGTATGGGCATAGCTTGACATTTGACTTAGCCAGTCAATTTGGTCAGTCACATTTTTAAGCACATTTCAGCTTTCTTATAGTAAACCTACAAATTCACACTCAGTGTACCATATTCAAGTGAATCTGTCATGGTAATCAGATACGTTGCACTATGTCTGTTTTTGCCACACTAAACCGATAAACATTTGTCGACACAATCTCAAAGTAGTCTTGTATTAAGTGAATCCAGGAGTATGTTACTCACCTACTGCTTTAAAACAAACATCTGTTGGGCATGAATTAAGTATTATAGTATTAAGTATAAAATGTATGTACAATGGCAAGCACACAAACACTTTATATTTCATCAATTTAACTGAAAATAGACAATTAAGCAGTTTATGTTCTAAAATCTGTTTAAGTTTTGTTGTGGGTAAATGAAAAAACCTTTGTAGGTAAATGGTCCTCCTTCTGACATAAATGTAGAACACTGAGCTGCGTCCTGCAAATCACATTTATGAGATTGTCTGTGTCCTTATCATCAAACACAACATGATTATAAACAACGTTTTTTTGTTACGTCCAGATTTGCTAATAAGCTTAAGCTTATTGCTTACAAAATTCCACAAACTAAGTCTCTAATGCTCACCAAGGCTAAATTTGTTTGATTAAAATATGGTGAAAGCAGTAATTTGGTGAAATATTATTACAATTAATTGAACTGTTGTAATATATTTTAAAATGTAATTTATTCCTGTGATGTTATATGATTCTTCAGAAATCATTTTGATACTTTGATGCTCAAGCAACATTTTTATTCCTGTCAACATTAAAAAGTTGTTGTGCTTAATATTTTTGGAGAAACATTTCTTTTCAGGATTCTTTGATGAATAAAGAGTTCAAAAGAACTGCATTTATTTGAAATAGAAATGTTTTGTAACATTATAAATGTCACAATTTAATGTGTACTTGCTGAATAGAATTATTGTTTTCTTTAAAAAACCCTTTCTGACCCTAGACTTTTTTGATTATTATCCTGACTCTCTCATTTCTGACCTAGAGTTCCTCTGATGTGGAAGATGTGTCTGTGGTAGGACTCAATCAGCCGGACCGTACTAACCCTTTAGCTGTGAGTCTGTTTAAGTTCAGTAAACCAGTCGAGCTTTTGCAGGATCCTGTAGGTGGCATGGTTTGTAAAATTTGCTGACGTCAGGAACGTTTTATTCTGGTGTTACTGGCAGAACAACTTGCCAAGGCAATCAAATTTTTGTACATGAAAAATCTGAAAGCATATTCAAATTGATAGAATGCTGTTTGATGAATCACAGTGTGCTGTTGAAAAAATGTAATTAGTTAATGAATTTGAATTCTGATTGCAGAAGAATAGCATGTAATAAAATTACTGTTCTGTTTTTCCTTTTTTAAATGCCTTTTTCTGCAGAAGAAATATGTGCCTTTGAAAGAATAATCCTAATCATCTTTCATAGATGAATGCCTATTCATTAAACCAAGAATTCTGCCATCAGTGTTTTGTTACGGAGGTCATCTTGTTTGTTTTAATGCTGATTTAATGCACAATAAAGGCTGATAATTGGCAATAGGTAGATTTAATCTCTCAAAACCTTCCTCTCTGCTGTTTGCAGGCTGGTGACGGTACAGACATGCCAATTTCAAGAGGTGCGATTGGTCGGATTCCCAGTATTGTCATCACCTCTGAGTCTAGCTCTTTCCTGCCCTCGGTACGGCCCAGCTACAGAAGCAGCCGCTCAAGTGTGTCCAGTGCTGGGGCAAATCCACCCAGGAGGGACTCTCGTGGAGGAGTCCAGCAGGGGGCAGTGCATCTCTCCTCTGCGGCTGAAACCCCTGAGTCCGCTCACTTATTAGACAACCCTCACCCTCAGTATCTCTAGTGCTTATACCTCTTCACTCGCCGTGTAAATCTTACCTTCAAGCTTTGTGTTGAGGTTTAGTGTTTTTGTGAGTTATCCTGTTCTGTGGTTTAGACCTTTAGTAAGGGGAACTTGAAATGAAGAGAGATTAATCAGTGCTCTGTATCACAGAATGTAAAATATGAAAGTCATACATTGATGTCTTTTACACGTGTAATACATTTTTATGATGACCTCAACTGTTACGCAATGTCCAGCATCTTTGTTTCCCTCTATTTTGAGCAAACATTTAACAGACAGTACTTTGAATCAGGCAAAGTTACTGCTCAGTCCATGGAGACTTGGATGGATGGAAAGAAAGGACATCTCAGATTATTTTAGTCTGTCATCAATGTCAAATGGCATATACTGGTAATATCAGCTTACTTAGGGAGTACTTTGTGTTTGCTTTAGTATTAAAGGGGTCATATGATGCTGCTAAAAAGAACATTATTTTGTGTGTTCTTTAAACCGCATAAACACATAATGAAATGTGTTTATGCGGTTTAAAGTTAAAAAATTATTTTATTTATATACATTATTTTCCCGCCTTTTTGAAACGCGTCGATTTTTACAAAGCTCATCGGTCTGAAAAAGCAAGGTGTGCTCTGATTGGCCAGCTATCCAGTGCGTTGTGATTGGCCGAATACCTCAAGCGTGTGACGGAAATGTTACACCCCTTACCATACTGTGATGCCGTGTACCGGCCGGAGCGACGAGACAAAAACATTAAGTTCAAGTTCAAGTTCATTTTATTTGTAGAGCACATATACACAGCCACCAGGCTGACCAAAGTGCTTTTCAGAAGAGCAACAATTTTACCACATACACAGAGAACAAACCAGACAAAAATTTAAAACAGCACGTTTAAAAATTACCATATCACAGTAGTCAATACACTAAGGAAAACAAATAAGTTTTTAGCAAGGACTTAAAAACAGACAAAGAAGGGGCCATTCTAATCTCTAAAGGTAGGGTATTCCAGAGTCGTGGCCCTGCCACCACAAATGCACGCTCCCCTCTACGCTTAAGCCTAACGTGAGGGACCACCAACAAGGCCTGGTCACAGGATCGTAGGCTTCTAGATGGAGTATAGAAGTAAAGAAGGTCAGATAGATAGACATGAGCTTGGTTATGTAGGGATTTATATACAAAGAGGAGAATTTTAAAGTCTATTCTTTGACAAACCGGCAACCTGTGTAGAGATCTAAGAATTGGAGTGATGTGTTCATGTTTACGACACTTTAAAAAAAGTCTGGCCGCAGCATTTTGGACAAGCTGAAGACGCGCAATTTGAGATTTAGATATACTGCAATATAAAGAATTGCAGTAATCTAGATGAGACGTAATGAACGCATGAACAGCCATTTCTAGAGTTTTTGGAGTGAGAAAGTTTTTAATTTTAGACAGTAAATGAAGCTGATAGAAACTGGACCCAATGACAGAAGAGATATGTTTATCACATTTTAAATGCTGGTCGACTAGAATACCTAGGTTCTGCACCCGCGAGGATCTAAAAACGGCTAAACTTTCTAACTCAGGGCTTATACACTGAGAGTTATCATTTGGACCGAAAACAATTACCTCGGTCTTGTCTTCATTTAGGAAGAGGAAATTTTGGGCTAGCCATGATTTAACCTCCTCTAAACATTCCAGAAGAGAAGTAATCGCAGTGGAATTGTTTTTCTTGATTGGTAGATAGATTTGAGTGTCATCTGCGTAGAAATGAAAAGACACCATGTTTTCGTAGAATAGAGCCCAGAGGTAACATGTAAAGAGAGAATAGAGAGGGAGCTAAAATAGAGCCTTGTGGAAGGCCACAGGTCAGAGGAGCAGGGGAAGAGGAAAAATTACCCAACTTCACTAAAAACTTTCTGTCAGACAGGTATGACTGAAACCATTTCAGAACGTTTGCTTTTAGACCTACCCAAGACTCTAATCTAGATAATAGTGAGGAGTGGTCTATGGTATCAAAAGCAGCCGATAGATCTAAAAGAATAAGAACCACAGAGTCTCCGGAATCAGTAGAGAGTTAAATATCATTTAACACTCTCAAAAGGGCGGACTCAGTGCTGTGAGCAGACTTAAAACCAGATTGAAAAACCTCATAAATACAATTACTAGTCAGAAAACGTTGAAGTTGATTCAGCACAATTTTCTCCAAAACTTTTGAAATGAAAGGTAAAACAGAAATAGGTCGAAATTTTTTTAGGACAGAAGGATCCAGTGAAGGCTTCTTGAGCAGAGGAGTGACCGTAGCGACTTTAAGGTTGGCAGGAACAGAGCCGGTTTGGAGACACTTATTAATAAGAGACACCAAACCTGGCCCAATCGAATCGATAATTAATTTTAATTTAATCTTGGGTGAATGATATCGCTAGAACAGAATGAAGGTTTAAGCTTGTCAATCACTTGCTTCAATTCCTGGAGGTTGATAGGTTCAAAAACATCCAAAAATGCAGAGGCAGATGACATAATTGGAGAGACAGTTAAAGTGGGGCAGACGCTAAGCCTTAAGTTAATAATTTTGTCACTAAAATATCTCAAGAAGCTTTCACAGAGAGCATCAGAGGCAACAGGCAAGGTGTTAACTGAAGGATTTGTAACAGATTAAATAATTGAAAACAAAACCTTAGGTTTAGAATGATTAGTTTCAATTAAATTAGAAAAATATGCAGCTTTCGTAGACTTCACTGCAGTCTGGTAAGATGTAAGAGAGTCTCTGAACATATGAAGAGAGATATGCAGCCTGTCCTTTTTCCATTTACGTTCTGCCTTTCTGCAGTTTTGTCTTAGGAGACGGGTATCTTGCTACCTTAAGCCAGGCAGAATTCACTAAGATGTTGATCAGCATCCAAGTCAGATAATGGTTGATCCAAGTGCAACTGTGAGCAACATTCAGCAAAGCACAAGTTGAAATTTGTGCTAAACTGTGGAGAGTAGAAACGAGAAAGATTTACAGGTGTATTAGAAAAATGAGAGAGATCTGGAAGAGACAGTGAGAATAATATAGGCTTATGGTTAGAGATCATAAAATCTGAGAGCATAATATCAGTCACATCAAGCCCATATGAGAGACATTGATCCACTGGGATAAATTAAAAGCGTTGATAAGATTAACAAAGTCATGTGATAAGGGGTTAGACGGACAGCAGACATGGATATTGAAGTCGCCCACCAATAGAAAGTGATCGTAATTTGTGGCAATATTGCCGATCTGTTCAGTGAGATGCAGTATAAAATACTTAGTAGAGTGCGGAGGACGGTAAAACACCCCTAGACATACAAGACCATTCCAGTCTAAGTGAATAAACTGAGCTTCAAAGCTGGAAAAGGCCATTACAGGGACCAATCGACAGCGTGCAGAGAGAGAGTTCTTTAAAATTGTTACTATCCCACCCCCGCGTCCACTCGGACGAGGAGAGTTAAAAAATGTACAGTCAGCAGGGATCAGATCAGAAAAAGGAGTTAGATCACCAACCTTTTGTGAGTCCAGTTTGTGAGATGAGTAAAAATAATTTAATAAGAAGATCTTATTCACCAAGGAACGAGCATTTAATAATGCCATCTTCGGTGAAGAAATAATATCAGGAGACGAGGACGCTCTAAAACCCATTACAAATGAGGCATTTGTTGCATCCAGTGGGGACATAATTACTGATTATAATGACTTATACTGTCTTTTTACCAGTTGCGTTGCATCGCACCGCGTAAACATAAAACCATGTCTGCTTTTGTGATCGGAGAAATGACAAACTACAAACGCTACTCTACACTGCCCAAAACTTGCATTTGAATCGTCAGAGGCAAATCCTTTAAATTAAAACGTACTAACAGTCTGTGAGTCAGAACAGCCGGCATTGTAGTCTACTCTTCCAGGATCAGGAAACAGTCCTCCATAAAATGTGCTGCACACATATGAATATTTGGGTTAAAACTGTTCTGGAACAGTGTTGTAAAAAAAACTTAACCACTGATTTCTAGTCGTAGCCTCTTTTGGAAGACCAAACAAAGTAGTTTTGCTTTCACAACCAAACACACAGCACAACCACATGGCGGCCTAGCGTGAGCGGAAGCCGCGGCCTAGCGTGAGTTGAGGCGGCAGGCTTGAGAACAGCTCGGCCGGCAGATTCGAGGAGGATAAGTGCAACCACATGTGACGACCCCGGACTGGACTCCGATTCGTCCACGGTGAAAGCCGATCCGGCGATCCACAGCACTAAATGATGTATCCAGGCATGACGAAGCGGATTATCGTCATCTTTGGAGACTAAAAACAAAGTAGTTTCGCTTGCACAACGAAACACACAGCATCTCCACAACAAGGCGGCGGCAACAACAATACTACAGCAAGAATAAAAGTTACGCCTTCTTTGCGTGAACATTTGAGCGGCGTTATGCAAATCTTCCAAAAAAAGTGATGTAGATATGTGGGGGCGTATTAGAACGAGCCGTTTTAGGTAGGCGTGGCTGACTCTTAACTTTTATAAGAATATCTCTTTGGATTTGAGACTTAGTCTTTGCAACATTACAGATCTTATTTATGCACCAAGAACTTGTAACACTACAAAGAGAAAAGAAAAATTTAAATCGCATCATATAACCCCTTAAGCTTTAAGTTTCTTGTAATATATAAATGTAATTTTGACCTTTTTGACGATGTCATTTCCTCTGATAGCTATTTTACTATCTTCACTCAAAGTGAGACTACCTGAATGTTTTGCTTAACAGGATCCATCTTAAGACTGTGGTATGTGTGTTTTGCTGATAAGACACTAAAATGCTTGCTTCCACAGAACTTCAAGGTATGCAATATGAAGCCATCTTACAACTTAGAATCCTGTTTTATCTGTTTAGTCACCATTATGATCTCATTTTGAATATTAAACTTGTCAGATATTCTGACTTAAAGCTACACTATGTAACTTATCTATTAAGATATATATATATACAATATCTGTGTGTGTGTGTGTGTGTGGGTATACACACACACAGATATATACAGTGCTGTGAAAAGGTTTTGCCCCTTCCTGTTTTTTAAATTTTTTGCATGTTTGTCACATTTAAAAGATTCAGATCATTAAACAAATGTTAATATTACACAAAGATAATGCAAGTAAATACAAAATGCAGTTTTTAATTGATGATTTCATTTATTAATGGAAAAAAGATGTCCAAACCTACGCGGCCCTACGTGAAAAATTAATTGCCCCCTCCTGTTAAATCATGAAAGAACTGCAATTAACCCCATTATTTTAGAAAGCCGAGTTAAATTTCACTAGCCACACCCAGGCCTGATTAATGCCAGACCTGTTGAATCAAGAAATCACTTAAATAGAACCTGTCTGACAAAGAGAAGCATGCTTAAAGAGCAACACATCATGCCGCGATCTAAAAAAAATTCAAGAACAGATGAGAATCAAAATAGTTAACATGTATCAGTTTGGAAAGGGTTATAAAGCCATTTCTAATGCTTTGGGACTCCAGTGAACCATGGTTAGAGTCATTATCCACAAATTGAGAAAACTTGGAACAATGGTGAACCTTCCCAGGAGTTGCCGGGCAACCAAAATTACTCCAACAGCACAACGACGACTCATCCAAGAGGTCATAAAAGAACCCAGAACAACATCTAAAGAACTGCAGGCCTCACTTGCCTCAATTAAGGTCAGTGTTCATGATTCAACAATAAGAAAGAGACTGGGCAAAAATGGAATCCATGGGAGGGTTCCAAGGCAAAAGCCACTGATGACCAAAAAGAACACAAAGGCTGCGTATTCATTTACCAAAAAAAAAAAAAAATATTGATTATCCCCAAGACTTTTGGGCAAATATTCTGTGGACGGATTAGACAAAAGTTGAACTTTTTGGAATGTGTTTCCCGTTACATCTGGCGTAAAACCAACACAGCATTTCATAAAAAGAACATCATACCAACAGTCAAACATGGTGGTGGTAGTGTGATGGTCTGGGGCTACTTTGCAGCTTCAGGACCTGGACAACATGCCATAATTGACGGAACCATGAATACTGCACTCTATCAGAAAATCCTGAAGAATGTCCGGCCATCAGTTTGTGACATCAAGCTCAAGCACACTTGGGTTATGCAGCAAAAAAATGATCCCAAACACACCAGCAAGTCAACCTCTTAATGGCTCAAGAAAAACTAAATTAAGATTTTGCAGTGGCCAAATCAAAGTCCGGTCTTAAATCCGATTTAGATGCTTAAACAGTCCATTCATGCTAGAAAACCCTCCAATGTGACTGAATTAAAACAATTATGCAAAGAAAAGTGGGCCAAAATTCCAACACAGCGATATGAAGGACTCATTGCCAGTTATCACAAACACTTGATTGCAGTTGTTGCTGGCAATTACTTTTTCACGTAGGGCCAGGCAGGTTTGGACAGTTTTTTTTCCCTTAATAAATAAAATCATCATTTAAAAACTGCATTTTGTATTGACTTGCATTATCTTTGTGTAATATTAAAATTCGTTTGATGATCTGAATCTTTTAAGTGTGACAAATATGGAAAAAAAAAAAAAAACGGAAGGGGGCAAAAACCTTTTCACACCACTGTGTGTGTAGATATATATAATATTATATCTTATATAATATAGATATAGCAAATTGTTAGAGGAGAGTTAAAAATGCATCTTCCAAGCTATGTCTTTTCTTTACCCCCAAAACACTTCGATAAACGTATAATACTAATTTATAATTTAGACAAGAAATCGTGCACTGTTATTCTCCTGTGCTTGTCATGTCATATCTGTACACAAAGTAGTAAAGTAGCTCTGATGTTGTGAGCGTTTTTTGGTGTGGTAGTAGCATGAAGCTAAGTTTGTTGTCAGTGCGAATGAGACAAATGTACCAATTTTTCATTCAAACCTCCAGAATTAAAAACAAAGAAACCTGTCTATCCGCTCTGGTAAGAAACACTGTATCCATGTGTACACCAGTGCCTTAAACAGGCCTAACATTCATTCGCGCAGAGGCTCAGAGCCGAAGCACAACCAATCTTCTTCCACAAGACGCATGCAGTTTTACTTTGTAACCTCTATGCTAGAAGATACATAGAGTTTGTAACAATACCCACATTGGGGTTTTACGTTGGAATTAACTTACATTTTTTTCCAAAATGCCAATAGTGTAGCTTTAAGATAGGAAGCCTTTGTAATTCTGCTCCTGACCTCTGGTTTTTGAAAGCATTGTAATAATTTCTGGTTTTGACATTTGACTTTTTAGTTTTTTTTAAAGTTTTTATGTAAGTTGTAAATGTGTGTTGTGTTTTTTTTTTTTTTTTTTTTTGTAAACATCTGTAATATTACTAATGCACTCTGAAAGTAAACAGTCGGTGCAAACGAAAACCTAAGAAACTTAAGCGTAAAGTATGTGTAATTTTATTTGTTATCAGTTTGCAAATATGGGCTATATCACAGGGAAAATAGAAACAGCACCTCAATTCACCATAAAGCATCTGTTTATCATCTGTTTAACTGATGTAATCTAGTGATTGGAGGGATAAAAAGATTTTTGTATTGCTTTGAAAAAAAAGTAAATCTTAAACCGCACAAGCCACAGAATGCATATGCCTGGAGCAGGGACACATCATTATCTCGCTAAATCACACCAACAGAGAATGCGCAACTTATGTCATACATGCTGTGTGTGTTTCCATCAATCTATCATCGAGATGAATGACCCTAATGAATACTGGTCACCTGTGCATCCACCTCTACAGCCGTGTTGTTTTTGCTATTCTTTGTTTTTAATTATCACTGTTTGAATATTCACTTTAGAGTACACGATCAAACTATATTCAACTAGTAATGTTTGAACAATTATGTTGCCTTTTTACTCAGTGACTGGATGTAACTCAAATGTGATGGTGGCTGCTCTTCTAGATAGTTCTGGAAGACACGGTTTAGCAAATAAACATTGTGGCGCTCTTTAGAGTTATCTAGTGTTACTATAGCTTGTTCCTGAGTGGTTTGTTTGTAAAAAGGAATCATTTATGTGTCCAGATGACTACAGTCTGTGGACTGTTTATATTAAGTATTGTCTCAAATTGTATCAAAATATATATTTGTTAATGTGTATCCATTCACATGAAAGACACAGTATATATGTATCCAACACCAAGGAGAACATTATTGTATATTTGTAATGCTCTTATGTGGTTGTTCTTATTTATTTTTTTAAATAAACCTGCAGTTCTACACATTGTTTCTTTTCTCTATAGAATATGGAGAGGAGCAAGTACTTCCATAATCAAATTAGCAAAAATAATTCAAAATTTTCCTTCATAAAATATTACTGTCAAGTGACATCACTAAATTAAAAAAAGCTGGTCTATTTATAGAGATGTTTCTCTAGCCTTCAGACATCGCTGTCCTCACTAACACATGCTGTCAGTAATGATTTGACATCATTTTTCTCAACCACAACTTTCATGGTTTTTCCTTTGTATTTAGAGAATCACAGCAAAAGTTCCCTACATTGTCAGGATAAATGCTTCTGAGGATGAATGGGCTTTTACATGACAAGAAGCCTGCTCTTAAACTCAATGAAAAAGGAGGGATACAGAAATGGAAGTGGTTTACTAGTGGTATTATTTTCTTTTTGTGGTTCTGCAAGTCATTTTGAGTTAATTGTACCCAAAGGCTAAACACATCTGCCCCCTCTGGCCATATGTTGAACTGCATGAGCCCACTTTTTAGTTTGTTGTTTCTTTAAAGGGGTCATATGATGCTATTTAAAGATCATTATTTTGTGTATTTAGTATAACAGAATAGGTTGACATGCTTTAATGTTCAAAAAACACATTATTTTTCAAATACTGTACATTATTGTAGGTCCTCTATGCCCTGCCTCTCTCAAACACGTCGTTTTCAACAAAGCCCCTCCTTTGACAAGCGCAGTCTGCTCTGATTGGCCAGTTGACCAAGTGCATTGTGATTGGCCGAACACCACAAGCACGCGTCGGAAATAAAACGCCCCTTATCATAATTGCGAGCGTCAACTTTCAAAGTAAATATCAAGACAGTTAATAATGTCGTTAGTTTTACCATCAGTTCAAGCCTGAAAGGGGAACAGAGTTGCGTGACAGATACAGTGATGATGCAGTAAACAAGCCGCGGTTAAGACAGCTGATGTGCTATGATTTCTGACAGGCAGTTCACCCTCCTGTGATGTGACCCTGTTCCCCTCACACAGACACCCACACACACACGGTGTGTTTACTCTGCGCGGCGCAAAACTCCGCAATTTGAACAGTCAATAGCAAATACTTAAAAAAATAACAAAAAAACATACTTAACAGTCGCTGTTTCAGAAGCGCCAGATTGTCATAGCAAAAGTCGGAATTTACCCTTTTTTTTTTCTTTTTAGAAATAGCCTTTGTGCACAGCAAGCCTTGTACTCTTCTAGGTTAAAAAAAAAACTGTCATCCATAAAATGCATTGCACAAATTCAAACATCTACTTTGTGCTGTTCTGTTGTAAATAAATCTTAAAACCCAATGATTCCAAATTGCATTACTCCGGCAGGCAAATAAAGTGCTTTTGCTTCTCGCACCCTGAAAAACAACACAGCGGTCTCCCTGTACAGGGCTGCATTCAACAATACTGCTGTTCCTGAAAACCGCGATTTCTTTTTTGCGTGCACATTTGGGCCCGGGCATGTATGTAATTGTCACTATCAAGTGACCAGCGGGGGGGGGGGCGGAAAAATTTTTACTGTTTTTTCCTTGGGGTTCATGTTAGAAGATCTGTTTTAGGGTAGGGCATGGGATATTAAAACTTTTATAAAGAACTATCTCTTGGTGATGAGACGTAGGCTTTGCACATTTACAGATATTATTTGAGGCCAAAGAGCTTGTAACATCCAAAGAGAAAGGAAAAAATTTAAAGGGGGTCATATGATGTTACTAAAAATAACATTATTTTGTATATTTGATGTAATGAAATGTGTTTATACGGTTTAAAGTAAAAAAAAAAAACACACATTATTTTCCACATAATGTACAATATTGTTTCTCAGTATCCCGCCTTTCGGGGAAACGCCACCGTAGTTTTTACAAAGCTTGACCTCGGTCTGAAAACGCGCAAGGTGTGCTCGACGTGATGGCCAGCATTCCAGTGCCTTGTGATTGGGCCGAAATACCTAAGAGTGTGGACGGAATTGTTACGCCCTCCATATTGTGCGCCCTGTCTTCCGGCCGGAAGCGACGAGGACAAAAAAACAGTTTAAAAACCATTATAACGAGGGCATTTGTTGCATTCCAGTGGGGAATAATTAGAAATTATAATGACTTATACATGTCTTTTTATGCCATGCAATGGTGCGCCAGTGAACATAAAAAACAATGTTCTGCATTTGGCGATCGGAGAAAATGACAAAACAACAAGTGGCTTACTATACACTGCGCAACCAAACTCCAGCGTTTTGAATCGTCAGTGGCAAATCTTCTATATATAAAAAACGTATTTACGCTGTGACCGTCAGACACCGGCAATTGTAGTCTACTCTCCCAGGATCACGAAACAGTCCTCCATAAAATGTGCTGGCACACCAGGTTGAATATTGGGTGAAAACTGTTGAACGGTTGAAATACAAAATTAAACCAACTGATTGCTAGTTGTGGTCTTTTTGGAAGGCCAACAAGTATTTCACAAACATGGGCCTAGCGGCGGCGGGCAGCAACATAAAAGTTAAGCCTTTTTTCTTTGCGTGAACATTTGGGTGGTGTTTTGCAAATCTTCCCACATCATGACGTAGCTTTGTGGGGGCGTGTTTAAACGAGGGTTTTTAGGAGGGCGTGGACAAGTCTTAATTTTATAAAGAATATCTCTTTGGACTGGAGGACTTTAGTCTGGGCAACTTTAGGGATCTTATCTATTCACGAACAGCTTGTAACACTCGCAAAGAGAAAGGAAAACTTGAAATCAACATCATATGACCCCTTTAAGCCTGAATTAATAAACAATCTATATATAATAACATGGTGTAAAGTGGACAAACAATACCAGACGATGTACACTACTGTAAAAAATGAGATCAGTAAGATTTTTTAAAAATAAATTAATACTTTTATTCGCCCAGGATGCATTCAACTGGTTAAATTAAAATTAAAAGGTGGCAATAAAATATTTTACATTGTTACAAAAACATTTCAAAAACGTTTTTTTATTTTCTTATTTGTCAAGGAATCTTGAAAAATATATATTGAAAAAAACAGATCTTTTAAATTGTAATGTTGACAGTAATAATGTTTATTTTACTATATTTTTGATCAAATAAAGGCAGCCATGAGCATAAGAGACAATTAAAAAAACCTTTAACAAATTTTACCTACCCCAAACGTCTGAACAATAGTGCATACTCTGGAATTCGGTTCAGTAAAGGCTAGAAATATTAGGCATGTGAGTGTAAAATGTGTGGATTTCCATCTCAGTCATGTCTTCTTCTCAAAGGTAAATGAAAACATTATTCATGTAATTGTGTCTGTGTGCACTGTGATACGTGGTTAAAATGCTCTTACACTGAGTCCTTTCATTGCAACTATGAAGCAGGTTGTCATTTTTAAACAATGCACCATCTGCTCTTTCACACAATGCCCTCCTGTGGGCAATGTGCCATTTGCCTATTCAGCAGTGGCTCTTGAAAAAACACACATATATGACATTAAACATTACAGCAAGAAACGCTTGCACACGTCCGCACAATATTCCTTTATGGGTTGGAAAAGTAACAAAAGTGTGTGTTTTAGCACTCTTTTCTCTTCAAAGAAAAAGTTTCTCATGTCTAAAAGTTCATATTAATCCATCTAGCATTACGCATTTACATCAGTGTGTCAATGTGATTCATGGAAAAATCAGATTGTAAGTAATGTATATGTTTTGAGTCCCAACTCTGGCAGTTACTGACTGATGTGCTCTAGGGAGGCAGGATCTGCATCATAACCTGATCATGTGGCACGCAAAACCCTCTCAAGTGTGTCACTAACAGCAGTTATTCATTCAGTCACTGTGTCTGACGTGTCCTCTGGGGTCCACTGTTCTCTCCAAATCTCCAAACTGTGCCACCTGTACATCAGCAGATATAAATAGCATTCATTCATCACATTTAGTTCTCAGTTATGCTCCACTGCTTTTTAGGGGACTTTTCAGCTGGTCAAATTGGAGTTCCAGTTTGCAGACCAGCTAAGAGAACCAATTTAGCTGGGAGACCAACTAGACCAGTTTAAAGACCAGCGAACAAGTTTATGCTGATTTAAGATGCTTTTTTAACACCTATTGTAAAAAGGGCTGAGAACTAAGTTTAGAGAATTAAATATAGGGCCCTGCAGAATGTCTGATGGCTTTTGAGGCTTTTTTATAGGTCAGATGTTAAGTTGACTTATTTTCAAAACAGTTGACAAGGGCAACAGAGGGACGACTGACTATCTCTTTAATAATTCCTCTCTAATGAAAATCCCTCGCCCTCCGTCTCCCCGTCCCGTGTGGGAAATTACGAATCCTACTATGGGGGGGAAAAGGCTTTACTCATTAATATTTATCAGGTCATGCGGTGTTGCTTGGCAACTCCACTAACACATCAGTCGCAAAAAGCTAATTAATATTCATGAGCCAAACGCTCACCATATGATGATTCGTTAATTCGCCAGGTGATTAGCTCGGCGTCTGCATTCCAGCGAATCAGGGAGGCCTACTGGGGGAACGCCACATTCTATAATTAATATTCATGAGATAATCCTTCAGCATAGTATGATTGGTCAATTTGCGTCCCGTGTGCTTACGTACACCGGGGGTTCCAGGGACCTGGCTGGCGTGAGTGACAGAGCTCGCCTCTAGAGGAAACGGAGCGACTCCAAACTGCAAGGCTCGCGGCTGTCACTGTAAAGCAACTTTTCAGCATGCAATGTAGGTTGACGCAAAACTTTGAGAAGTTGTTTGTCTTTAATGGTTTGTTGAATGGAAATGGAGGCGACAGGCATGCTTGCTGCAGTCGCGTGAAACCATTTCTAAAAGCATCGTCTCTCGGCATCGTCTCTCAGTTAGGGCTTCATTCATAGTTTTCCCATTCTTCCATTCCTACCGATATATTACTACATATTACTTCGAGTCTAAATATAGACTATTCTGCAGTCAGTGGCTTGTCTGTTATTGTTTTGAATTGGTTGTGAGGTGCATTTGTCTGGTTTTGGCTTCTGGCAACACTGATTGAGTGTTTTTTCTTTTCTTTCCTGATGTGTGTAGTTTTGCATGGGACATTATTTACATGTTTTGCATGTTTCTATCTGGTCAAAGATGGATCAATTATATTTGCTTATATCGTGGTAGCTACATGTAATTCACTGCTGTGCATGGTGAAAAGGTGTAAAAGTGTAAAGCTGTAACTGAGGTGGGATACATGTTGTCTTCAGGTGGCAGCTGTTCTCTGTATGTATGCACACAATTGACCAAATAACCATAAATCAACTAGTGCAATATCCTGTTGCGTTGCGTTTGTGTAGATTCATATTGGTGGTTCAAATAATGTACTAACTCTCATTTGATCTGCTGTTAGGTCATCAGTATTCAGTGATAATGTGGTCTATTTAAAAATTATTATGAACATAAAATTAATGTGATGAATACATAATTTATACGTGAGTATATATATATATATATCTCTATTATATATAGTATATATATAATATATATATACACAGATGTCGATTTATATATTATATATTTGATTCTTTTAATAATGCTGTGCTTTGAAGATCATTCATCCTGAAAAATGTATTTAAAAAAAAAAAAAAATCTACACGATAATAATTATAAATGTTTCTTGAGCACCAAATCAAAATATTAGAATGATTGCTGATCATTCAGATCGTGTGACACTGAAGACTGGAGAAATGCTGAAACTCTTTACAAATTTTTTTTAATAATATTACACAACATTACGTTTTTACTGTATTTCCAATCAAATGCAGGCTTAGTAAGCATAGAGATAGATAACTATACAATATTACCATAACGATGCATAAATACATATATACAACATACATACATACATACAATATATATACACACACACAATATATATATATATATATATATATATAGATATATATATATATATATAATCTATATATAATATTACGCCATGTAATAAACTACCATAAACATTGTAACATACCATACAGATGTCGGTTAGAAAAGATAGATCAACGTGAATCGGAAAATACTTTAAATCAGAAAAACCCAATGCAAGTTTTTACAATAATAGTATGTTGTCTTTGCCAAGGCTTACAATGGCAAGCACTGTATAAATTATCAAGCAATGTCACAAACTGTCCAGGACACTTGTTCTCTGAAATGCTGTCTATGAAGGCCTGATTGTTGAACATTCATGTACAGTATTACTTCAAATTCTTCCATTGACAAAGAGTGCTAAACTTAGCTGCAAACTAGAGGTCTCCCAAATTAGGCTGGGCGAACAGGCAGGTCCTCAGTGGTTATCTTTCCTCCGATGTCTCGGTGCGGAGCTTGTGATGTGCTGGTGCACGAGAGGTCCTCTTATCTCGGTTCTCTGAGAGCAATAAGAGCATATCAGTTTTTTCTCACTGCCACTCGTTCTTTGTTTAAAGCGGCTCATAAAGAACCTCCAGATGCCTCTGAATGCTTGGGATAACATTATCTCATGTAGATGCCATTCACGGTTTGTTTGCAATAAAGAATAAAAAATTATGTCCTGCATTATGATTACAATGCCAGTGGAATATTTTAAATGTTAGTGATTGTTTGCATCCAAAGTTAATGTATTCGTAAAGATACACTACCATTCAAAAGTTTGGGGTCAGTAAGACTATTTATTGATTTTAAAAGAAGTCTCTAATGCTCAACAAGGCTGCATTTATATGATTAAAAATACAATTAAATCAGTAATATTGTGAATATTATTACGATTTAAATAACTGTTTTAATATCTTTTAAAATGTAATTTATTGCTATAATGGGCAAAGCTAAATTTTCAGTCTTCAGTGGCACATAATCCTTTAGAAGTCATTCTAATATGCTGATTTGCTGCTCAAAAAATATTTCGTATTATGGGTGTTGAAATGCTGCTTAATATTTCATTGAAAACTATTAAATGTTTATTTGTTATATCTTTTGTAACCTTATAAATACCTTACAGTTTTTATTTAAATTACAATTTTAAATTTCTTTAAATGTATTACTGACCCGGTAGAGTATGTTAAAATGTCAGTGTATTTAGATTGATGATAGACACTTAATTTAAACAGGAGACACAGTTCAATCCCAGAATGCACTGTGAATGAATTAGATACGCTTGTTTGTGTCCGTAGGGGCTGCCAATTAACTCTTAACCTTTTGTTGACCTTTTTTCAGAATCAGCCAGGTTGCACTTGCAACTTGCAAGGAGTTAAGCCTAACTCTAACCCAAACCAAAACTAGCTCAGGACCCAGATAGATGAGGCACCCTAGAAGAAAGGAGTCTAGAAAAATCTTTTAGCCTAAGAGGGGGCTATGTTAGCTCTGTGAATCATGGGAGGCCTGGCATTCTGGGTGTCCCCTTACATGCCATATAAGTACCCCTTCCTCCCCCCTCCCCAAAATGCCATAGTGCTATCGCTCTCGGCAGAGGGGCAGCTATTCTTAGGCTATCTGTCCAGCTCATCTGAACAGGCAAGAATCCTCTTCCTCTGGCTCATAGCTCTTCTCTGTTCCTCCAGTTATTTTGCATTAGTCGCAGTTTGGCCGGGCCTGAATTCCTTGTTTTAAGCTGTTACTTTGACCCTTTTGGTCTGCAGGTTTTTTTTTTTTTATCGGAGAGGTGTGAGTGTTACTTTCTTTTACACTTTCACCCCCCCTTCTTCTTTCAGAGGCTGTTTGGAACGTGCCCCGCCCCCCTCCAAATCCATTTTCCCCATCCGTTTGGAGAAATTCGGTTGCTTAAACAATACACAGGCTTTTTTGAACAATGAGTTCGTACAACGTTTCACTCACTGGACCTTCGCCTTGGGGCTTCCGGTTGCAAGGAGGCAAGGACTTCAACATGCCCCTCACCGTTTCCAGGGTAAGACCCCCAAATCTTGGCCAAAAAGACAGTGATTCATTAGTTCAGCATGCATTTACTCGCATACCAATCAATGTAGATTGAGTCTAATTGAAATTTTCATTTGAATAAGAATGAGTGTTTCACTCATATTGGAATTCAATTAAATTCAGTTTCAGTTCAATTTAGATTTTGCAAACATCACTGTTCACCAATTCTCTTATTATGAGAAATATGATCCATCATTTCACTACAGTGTGACTTGATGATTTGTAGTTCCTTTGTTCATTCATTGTTATCTTGGTACTTGATCCTTTGCTGATCTGTCGCTTATCCAGAGTTGTTAGTTATGTAATAGTACTGACGTTATTCATCATATGATGATAATGATTATGCTTCTCCTAAATTATAATACTGTATTATTATCATTATGCTATATCCTTCTTGATTTGGAAACTTGCATTGGGCATGTGCAGTTTGAGCCTCATAGAAGTGATTGGTATCTTGGTGTAAAGTTTGTGTATCGCCTTTTGGTGCTGTTAGATATTGTGAAATGTTTTTTTTCTGAATTATTTAGTAGTTTTTCTGCAGTGCTGCTTTGAGGAATCATGTAAATCCATATTTCCAATGTAGATGTACAGTATTGATCGTAATGTATGCAGTCAGTTCATTGCACTCGAGTCGATTCATCCTTGTTCTGCTGTTATTCTTGTGTGTGACGTGAAGTCATGATGACTAATGCTTCTCTTGAACAGCTACACTCTTAAAAATAAAGGTGCTTCAAAAGGTTCTTCAAGCGATGGCTATAGAACAGGGGTGGCGAACTCCGGTCCTGGAGAGCCTCAGCCCTGCAGAGTACAGCTCCAACCCTAATTAAAACTCACCGCCTGAGCTTTCTGGTAACCTTTCAGACCTTGATTAGCTTGTTCAGGTGTGTTTGATTAGGGTTGAAGCAAAACTGTGCAGGGCTGCGGCTCTCCAGGACTGACGTTCGCCACCATAGAAGAACCATTTTTGGTTCCACAAAGAACCATTCAGTCAAAGGTTCTTTAAAGAACCGTCTATTTTTTACCTTTTTATAATCTGAAGAACCTTCTTTCACCACAAAGAAGTTTTTGTGAAACAGAAAGGTTCTTCAGATGTTAAAGGTTCTTTATGGAACCATTTGGGCAAAAAGGTTCTTCTATGGCATCGTGAAGCACCTTTATTTTTAAGAGTGTAGTTCTGTGAAATTGTAGTTCGATATATACGAGGAAGTAAGGATGAATGAGTGCAAAAGGGTGTTTATGAGGGCTTTATTGTAAGATAGGAAGGTCAGATATCACAGAAGGGTGAGTTCTCATTATACTGTAATAATTCTAGCTCTGCAAACACACATATTTGACCTAGTAGAGAGATTTTACAGAGAACATTATATTGTCGGCATGAGTGCGTTTGACTATAAATGTATCTGTTTGTGTGGTTGTGTAGAAGTGTGTCTTCAAATAAGAGCACAGTCCACATGCACCTATTCTCAGATGTCTAGTGAGGACAGATTCACTGCCCCAATATGTTGCTGGCATTAGAGGGTCTTGAAAAAATAGATCCTCTTGTGTAAAAAATGTCAGACAGTGCTTGAGCGGTCGAACGGTGGCAATACATGCCACAAAGAGATGATGCACTGCCATTTTGTCACCTCTGCCAACATAGTCAGCGGTCGGGAAGAATGTCTGTCCTGCCACTATCCTAGGTGGTCCATAGTGTTAGTCATATTATAGTGACGTATATACCCTCAACAGTATCGTAATGCAGATTGGAATCTTCTGACGCTTTTCTAGGCCTTTTTATTTGCAACATTTGACAGCCGTTTGGCCTCACTGTACTGGTTACTAAGAATATCTAATCAAGAGGTGTATGGCAGGTTTGTTTGTCTACAGGAAAAGACCAGTAGCACAGGGCCTAGTCAATCACTGTAGAGTGACAGGTGGTACCCAATACGTTTGTTCTGGCTGCCGCTTGGCTCAACAGGGGGCTTTTCTATAAAAGTACCTTACAGGTGTACGGGCCTGCTGTAAAGGAGGCAAGAAATGTTCTGTTATTCTTTATTTGAATCAAGACGTAGATTTACATCTGCTGTGAGTATCACATTAGTAGGTCTGAGGAGGATCCATGTAACTTAAGAGGATGAATATTATTCACCAGCCCACAGGAGACAGACGGCCTGGGTGCTATTTACTGATCAGCCAGTGAGAATTCCAGTTCAGTGACTTTGCGTTGAGTGTTAAAACATGCAATAATGAACTGTTCTGGACCTGTTTATGAGCTGTTGATGTCGAAGAATAATTAGCTGCATATAATATAAAATATAATATAATTGGGAATGCATTAAATTGATCAAAAATGACAATAAAGACTGTTACATTGTCAAAGAAAATTAATATTTTTATATTTAAATAATGCTGTGCTTTTTAATTCTATCATCCTGAAAAAGTAGTCTTCAAAAAAAAACTCTACATGATAATAATTAGGAAATGTTATTGGCACCAAATAAAAAATATTAGAAAGGAGTTCTGTAATATCACGTGCCACTGAAGACTGGAGTAATGGTTGCTAAATTCTTCAAAGTGCCGTGAAAAGGTTTTTTTTTTTTTTTTGTTTTTTTGCTTTAACCACTTAAAAGATTCAGATCATCGAACAAATTTTAATATTACACAAAGATAATGTAAGTAAATACAAAATGCAGTTAAATGATGATTTAATTTATTAAGGAAAAAAAGCTGTCCAAACCCACTTGGCCCTACGTGAAAAATTAATTGCCCACTCCTGAAAATCCTGGGAGAACTGTGATTAACCACATTATTTTAGAAAGCTGAGTTCAATTTCACTAGCCACACCCAGAACTGATTACTGCAGACCTGTTGAATCAAGAAATCACTAAAATAGAACCTGTCTGACAAAGTGAAACATGCTTAAATAGCAACACATTATGCAGCAATCTAAAGAAATTCAAGAACAGAAGAGAAACAAAATAGTTGACATGTATCAGTATGGAAAGGGTTATAAAGCCATTTCTAAGGCTTGGGACTCCAGCGAACCATGGTCAGAACCATTATCCACAAATTGAGAAAACATGGAACAATGGTGAACCTTCCCAGGAGCGGCCGGCCAACCAAAATTACACCAAGAGCACAACAATGACTCATCTAGGAGGTCATAAAAGAACCCAGAACAACATCTAAAGAACTGCAGGCCTCACTTGCCTCAATTAAGGTCAGTGTTCATGATTTAACAATAAGAAAGAGACTGGGCACAAAAGGCATCCATGGGAGAGTTCCAAGGCAAAAAAAAGCCACTGCTGACCAAAAAGAACACAAAGGCTCACCTCACATTTGACAAAAATATCTTGATTATCCCCAAGACTTTTGGGCAAATATTCTGTATTTGACTGATGAGACAAAAGTTGAACTTTGTGGAAGGTGTGTGTCCCGTTACATCTGGCGTAAAACCAACACAGCATTTCATAAACAACATCATACCAACAGTCAAACATGGTAGTGGTAGTGTGATGGTCTGGGGCTGCTATGCAGCTTCAGGACCTGGATAACTTGACATAATTGACGGAACCATGAATTCTGCACTCTATCAGAAAATCCTGAAGGAGAATGTCCAGCCATCAGCTTGTGACCTCAAGCTCAAGCGCACTTGGGTTATGTAGCAGGTTTGATCCCAAACACACCAGCAAGTCCACTTCTTAATGGCTCAAGAAAAACTAAATTAAGTTTTGGAGTGGCCAAATCAAAGTCCAGACTTAAATCCGATTGAGATGATGTGGCATGACCTTAAAAAGGCAGTTCATGATCGAAAACCCTCCAATGTGGCTGAATTTAAAACAATTCTGCAAAGAAGAGTGGACCAAAATTCCTCCACAGCGATGTGAAAGACTCATTGCCAGTTATCGCAAGTGCTTGATTGCAATTGTTGCTGCAAAGGTTATTAGACAACCAGTTATTAGATTTAGGGGGCAATTACTTTGGTTTGGACAGTTTAAAGTGAAGTGGCGTGTGGACAAGTATGGTGCCCATACCCGAATTTGTGCTCTGATTTAACCCCATCCAAGCACACCACACACGTAGTGAACACACACACAAACACACACTGTGAACACACACCCGGAGCAATGGGCAGTGCTGCGGCACCCGGGGAGCAGTTGGGGTCGTGGTATTGCTCAAGGGTCTCACCCATTCGTGGTATGAAGGTGGACGAGAGGGTGGTAATTCACCTCCCCCACTACAATCCCTTAAAAAATGAAATCATCATTTAAAAACTGCATTTTTGTATTTACTTGCATTATCTTTGTGTATTATTTAAATTTGTTTGATGATCTGAATATTTTAAGTGTGAGAAATATGCAAAAAAAAAAAAAAAAAATTTTTCCAGCACAGTGTATATAATAATCTATATATATAAATAAAACAGTTCCTTATTTGAATAATATTACCTTTTTTACTGTATTCCATCAAATGACAGGCTTAGGAATACTTATGGGAGGGCCACGTGTATATAAAGGTGCATCTCAATAAATTAGAATGATGAGGAAAAGTTCATTTATTTCAGTAATTAAACTAAAATTAACACTCGTGTATTAAATAAATTCAATGCAAATAGACTGAAGTAGTTTAAGTCTTTGTTCTTTTAATTGTGATGATTTTGGCTCACATTTAACAAAAAACCACCAATTCACTAACTCAACAAATTAGAATACTTACATAAGACCAATAAAAAACATTTTTAGTGAATTGTTGGCCTTCTGGAAGTATGTTAATTTACTGTACATGTAATCAATACTTGGTAGGGGCTCCTTTTGCTTTTAATTAGGCCTCAATCGGCGTGGCATGGAGGTGATCAGTTTGGGGCACTGCTGAGGTGGTATGGAAGCCCAGGGTTCTTTGACAGTGGCCTTCAGCTCATCTGCATTTTGGTCTCTTGTTTCTCATTTTCCTCGTGACCATACCCAATAGATTCTCTATGGGGTTCAGGTCTGGTGAGGTAGCTGGCCAGTCAAGCACACCAACACCAACACCATGGTCATTTAACCAACTTTTGGTGCTGTTGGCAGTGTGGGCAGGTGCCAAATCCTGCTGGAAACTGAAATCAGCATCTTCAAAAAGCTGGTAAGAAGGAAGCATGAAGTGCTCCAAAATTCTTGGTAAACGGGTGCAGTGACGTTGGTTTCAAAAAACACAATGGACCAACACAAGCAGATGACATTGCACCCCAAATCATCACAGACTGTGAAACTTAACACTGGACTTCAAGCAAATTCGGCTATGAGCTTCTCCACCCTTCCTCCAGACTCTAGGACCTTGGTTTCCAAATGAAATACAAAACTTGCTCTCATCTGAAAAGAGGACTTTGGACCACTGGGCAACAGTCCAGTTCTTCTTCTCCTTAGCCCAAGACACCTCTGACGTTGTCTGTGGTCCAGGAGTGGCTTAACAAGAGGAATACGACCAACTGTAGCCAAATTCCTTGACACGTCTGTGTGTGGTGGCTTTTTGATGCCTTGACCCCAGCCTCAGTTCATTCCCTGTGAAGTTCACTCAAATTCTTGAATCGATTTTGTGTGACAATCCTCATAAGGCTGCGGTTCACTCGGTTGGTTGTGCATCTTTTTCTTCCACACTTTTTCCTTACACTCAACTTTCTGTTAACATGCTACAGCACTCTTTGAACAGCCAACTTCTATGGCAATGAATGTTTGTGACTTACCCTCCTTGTGAAGGGTGTCAATGATTGTCTTCTGGACAACTGTCAGACCAGCAGTCTTACCAATGATTGTGTAGCTTAGTGAACCAAACTGAGAGACCATTTGAAGGCTCAGGAAACCTTTGCAGGTGTTTGAGTGAAGCTGATGGCATGTCACCATATTCTAATTTGTTGAGTAGTGAATTGGTGGGTTTTTGTTAAAATCATCACAATTAAAAGAACCAAAGACATAAACTACTTCAGTACTACTGTGTGCATTGAATTTATTTAATACAAAAATTTCACAATTTGAGTTGAATATTGAAATAAATGACCTTTTCCATATCATTATATATATATATGGATATAGAATGTATGTATCTGTATGTATATACTGTTATATGATAAATGGGGCTTCTTTTCAGTTTAATTGTTATACATATAATATAAATTCTACATATAATTATTATAAATATAAGAAATATCGATCTATTTATTTGTTTATTGCATTTGTAATTGAGAAAAAACACAATGCATCAGTATTCCAGACTGGTGAGAAGTCTTGTTGCCTTTGTTTACATTATACTCTATTTTAGTGTAGAAATTTTTCAAATGCTTTTGAAGAATTGTACTGACATATAACAGACAATTACAAGTATATTTCCTAACTTTCTTCGGCTAATATACTGGCCTTCTGAATTGGGTGAAATATTGTTGGCAGATGCGTCTGTGTATGACTGTGAGTGCTCCTATTCAGTGCTAGGTGCTGAAATGAGGGGTTCTCTTGGCTGAGAGCAGCTCAGACTGTAACAGATGGCACACAGAAAGCATGAACTTGCAATTCAGTTCAAACTGAAAGCAGCAGATGAGGGATATAAATACCTCTGGGTGGTTTGGATGAAAAGGAACTTCTAAGGAAAATAATACTTTTATCTGGATAATGCATTAGACAGTAGGCTAATTAAGTAACAGCAACAAAGAGATATTGACAAATGGCAGATATAGTTTTGAAAGTTATAAAATGTCAGTTCTATCAAATTATCCCAGAAAAAAGACTAAATTGTTTATTTAGCCACTAAAACTATACTAAATCTTGCCTATAAACTCACTATATGCATTTAAACTATAGCCTATATGTTTATGCAGGTTTTTACTTTATGAAAGCTATGAAATGTGTAATAATCAAACATTTGCATTATTCATTATTTGAAAGAAGTTGAGATCCAAGCTTGTTTAAGACATTGTGTTGTCACTAGCATGTAGCACATATAAGAAAATTATTTATCCTATTGAACTGAGTGGTAGTAGGCGTAAAGGGGGGTTGGGACCACCAATGTAAAAGAGGAAAGTTATGAGGTTACCCAGCACTAAATCACCTTATACTTACACTAATGTTCTGTGACATTTCATTTGACACGGTGGTGTTATTATAAATGTGTTTGCCTCTGAAAAGATGTTACAGTTAAATGTCAACAGGGATCCACTCTTTAGGCTCTGCCAAATAGTTGAGGATGTTTCATCCAGTGAAGGGCATTTGCTGTAGCCTAATATTATAAAACTCTGCATAATACTATTGTGGGCTCTCTTTGACGTACCCTAATGCACCAACTGGTGGAATAGTGTTTCACCTTTGTGAAGTGATATTAGGGTGTTCAAATATGGACGTTTCAAATTAAGAGCTACTCTCATTCATATGGTATTCACTGAGCATCCAGTTAAAGCTTGTGAAGATTGAGTTTTATGGTTGGCTTGAATTTGATCTGCATTAATACTATCAGCATGTTGGATTAATGACACAAATGTAGCTGTCTCTTCACTTGGACCACATTCAAAGTTTTTTTTTTTTTTTTTCAAGTTCTTGAAATAGCACAACACCCGTGGTGAGAGCGTTCCCAACAGTGTTGATTTTCATTGTGACTTTCCAGTGCTGGACAGCTTATAAGACATCTCTTAACACGCCGAGGGAAATTGTTCATTCCAGTCAGTCTTCAGGAAGATTGATGCTGGCAGATTAACTCAAACCTACTTCATTTTTAAAGCTGCTGATTATTGCATTCTCTTTTCCCATGAGCTAGCTGGAAGGAAAAATTGGCTTAGTAGCCTTTTCAGACTTTCATTATTGCTTGATTTTTGTGTAATGTATAGCTCACTGTATTTATAAAATATATATAAAATATTTTCACTGGTCCCGTTGCCAAAATTAAGTGTGTTTTGACAATGTACAATTGAATTTTTATAAAAAAAATAGCGCTGTTATTTAACAAGGAGCATTCAGTTGATCATAATTGACAATAAAAAACGTATAATCTTTCAAATAAATACTTTGAAATTTCATCAAACAACCCTAACAAAAAGGTTCATGGTTTCCACAAAATTATTAGGCAGCACATAATGATATAATAAAGAAAGGTTTCTTTAACAGCAGATCAGCATATTGATTTAATATATTGATTTCTAAAGGATCATGTGACAAATGAAGACTGGATTAATGATGCTGAAAATACAGCTTTGATTTAAAAAAACAATTAAAATAGGAAACATTTTATTTTACTTGTAATATATATTTAATAACATTTATTGTCTAGACCAGGGGTTTTCAACCTGTGGGGCGTGGGCGCCAGCACCTGTCAAGGGGGGCTCGAGCATCAGTTAATTCAGAGACGTTCCCTTGAGAATTTATGAATATAAATTAACAAATCTTTAGCCATCCACTAGGGGGCAATCTGACTCCCACTGCTAGTCGACAGTTAGAGCAGAGTTGGCTAGAGTATCAGTCATGCTCAGTGTTGCCAAGTCCACGGTTTTCCCGCTTGCCGCGTTTTGTAGGTTTGGGCGGCTTAGTATGGTAGCAAGTAGGGGGTTGTTGGGAAACCTGGCAACCCTAGTCAGCTTATTGACGTGTAATGCCGAGTTCATACTGCACGATTTTAGCCCGATTTTTCTCTCGCCGATAGGTTTTGCGAAATCGCTGACAAATGCCCGAAATTGGAGGCAAATCTGTGCTCGTTCACGCGAGTGACAATCATGTAGTGTGAATTATCAAAGACGCGATCTAAGGGAATTGCCAATGCACGCGAAATATTTGGCATGCTAAATATCTGGAGCTGTTTTCCGCTCTATGGACGTGCGCTCCGCTTAGTCGCTCTAACCGCACAAGCAAGCGCTCAGTTAATATTCCGCTCACCGTGAACCAATTCCCGCTCATATCCCGCTCCAACATAAAATTTCTCTAGTAGGCCTAACTGTTTACTGTTTGTAACGAAATTCTTAGATTATTGTCTAAAATTAAGCATGCTGATAAATAGCAATTATCATGTTTCAGAGCGAAATTCTTACATTCTTAATTTTATTAATTGTAATGTACTAATTAAAATGTATTAAATATATTAATCTAACCTTAGCAAACCTACCTAAAATGCAAAAACTGAAAAAAAGTGTATTTGATTTTCGTTAACATTATTTCCGTGAAAATAGCTGCAGTTGTTGTGCAATAGAACATTCAAAACAAGCTCATTAAAACACAAACGCACACACACACACAAGATGAAATGTGTGTAGATCTTTACAAAATACACATGGATTATAAAGCCTGTGAAAAGCACACGCAAGATAAAAAGCACTTAAAGAACGCTTGGTTTATGAACCGACGTCAACGAAAGAAACACACTTTCTAGTGTCAAGTTAAAATAGACGATAACTGCGGGGAACTGTGGTCTATTAAAACATCTCTTGATGTTTACTGGATTTTAGAATTTACTTTAAAAAAACATTAGCTTGGACAAAGTGTCAGGCTTCAGCATTCGCTGTGCCCGAAAACACTCGCTCCCCCCCCCCCCAGCGTGGAAGAACCATTGGGGATGCTGAAGATTTTGCGGGAGGGAAAACCCGTTTTCCAAAATCCAAGTGGTGTAGGCTAATACCTTCTGTACTCTGTAGTTCTGTATTTAGACCTATATACAGCTGTGTGTTAGCTTAAACTGATAGCTACAGTTTAACTGAGATTATTTAATAAATACGGAGCTCCGAATATAATTCAAATTAACAATTAGTTTCTACGACGTCAGCAGGTATTATTATTTTTTAAATGAATTTATTATTATTTATTAATTTTAAATAATAATGATTTTAATAAGTAATTATGAAATATAATAATTCGTTCCAAGATTTAGGTCTACTATAGGGAATGAACGAATTAACAAACGAATGAATTCGTGGCAGCTAAGCCCAAACAAGAGAACAAATACTTAATTCGTGGCCATAATGTAGACCTAGCATAAAAGAGAACTAGCCTATTCTAAATTCGTGGCCGTTTTGTCTGCAATCGGGGCTCCGTACAAACGAATATAACCTTAGCCTACCTGTTTATTAAATTATTATGGTATGTAACTAGCTCAACTTTTGCGGCACCATGTTTGTGTAGCACATCCTCGTGCTTTTTGGCAATGTGCCGCTTCAGATTCCAATATGAATCTTTACTAACTCTCCCCGCACTCCCTCTCAGTTTCTTCTCCCTGCTCATTCTTAACCTAGATTTTTACTTTACATTATTGTATAAGGCTTGCAACTTCACAAACGCATTGCATTCTGGGTTGAGTGAGCGGCGCTGAGCGTATTGAGCGAGTGGAGCAGAATCTTCAGAAAGGCGCTCTGCGTTCTTAAGGAAATATTACCACTCCGCTTCCACTCCGCTCCGCTCACATGCTCTGCTGTCGACGATTCACAATCACGCAGTGTGAAATGAGTTCTGACTGAAAAACACATCGGCGATGACCTACAGCCAATGAGAGACCAAGATACAGGGCAGAGGGAAGTTCGGGGAGGAGTTATAGACCAGAATATCAGTATTTTAATAGATATATGAACAATTATATCATACAGAAACAAGCACAAACATTAGCTTGACCAGCCACAACATCAGCATAAAATTATTTACCTCCAACTCTTTGCAGAACACCCAATCCCTGTTCCCTGCATCTCCCTCCTGCATAATCTGCATACATTTTTCTCCTTGTAGCTGGAAATCAGCTCACAGACAATTTGCGGGCTATATATATATTTTAATAATTACAGTCTTGCTGGAGAACTCCGGTCTGACGCACGCGGGTTCTCGTGTTATTTCCTTATCACTTCTCGCGTGTGTTTTGTTGTGAAACCTAGTTCTCATGCAGTGTGAAACCCCCTGTCGCCGATCCATCGTGCAATGTGAACACAGCAGCAACTGAATGCTACCCCAGATAGTCACGCAGTGTAAAAACGACGGCGATCCGACGAGTTTGAAAATCGTGCAGTGTGAAATCGGCATTAGAGATTACGATTAGCCGTGTCGGAAATCCAACCACGGATTGGAATGTTGTTATCCCAGAAACAGGCTCAGCCATCACATTGAAATCAGGTAAACTGGTTATATATTTATGTTTCAGTATAATTACGCACACTATACCAGGCGCGGTTCTAAACCCTTTTTAGGTGGGTTTCAGCTCCCCTATCTGTCACCTTAGCCCCCCAAAACTGTCTTAACGATCAGGACAGTGCTGCTTCCTCGAGAAGGTTTTTCATTCTCACGTGTTTTAAATCTTGTCAGTTTAAACATTAAAGTGATTTTAAGCCATTTAAGCCCAAGACATCAGTGCGGTACTCACGCGCTGTGATAGAGCGTTTCTATGCGCACCGCTCACACACCTGAAGTGCACAAACAGAAAGCCTTCTCAGACAGCAGGTGAATACCAGTGGCTGTCTTGACAATTATCCTTGTAAGCACAGTCGGTTGTTTTAAGTGAATGTAAACAGTAAACAAAATATCAAATGTACATCAGCATAACGGATCCGTGCATTTCTTATGTAAATAATGTTAATCAGAAAGAGCAAAAGAAAAATAGTTTGCTGCTTTAATGGATATTTGCTTTTATGTTAATGTTAATAGAGTAATTCGGTGTGACTACAGTAATACTGTAGAGAGAGGGGGGAGGGGGGGGCCGCGAGTGAAATTAGACCAACTTGGGGGGACGCATGTCCTAAAAGGTTGAAAACCCCTGGTCTAGACTGTAGGTTTGAGCAAATAAGTGTAGCCTTTGTAAGCATACGAGACTTAAAAAAACTTCTTTCCAACCCCAAACGTTTGAATGGTAGTGCATCAGATAATATGCTTTAGAATAATTTTGGAAAACAGTTGCATACGGTGAAAAAAATATTTGTTTGACTGCAAGTCTGCAACAAGTGACAGGATGTTTTATTGATTGTTTAATTTCTGTTTTTGCATCATCACATTGGTTAGCCTATTGTCAAATGTCTGTGGTTCAAAATATTGCTCCATTAGCGGTACATTAAACAAAATATCTATTATTTGATTGACTGATTTTGTGTCACATTGCATCAGGTTAAGAGATGATGCCATCCAACTGTGGTCCACCAGACTAACCTTATGATTTGTACACACATCATAAAGCATGCAATTTATTCAACTTGATTTATTTAACTAATTAACTTGATGTACGAAGTCAGAAAACAAAAATGTTCCTCAGAACAAGTTGTCAAATTTCATTATATAATGTGTCTCTCAGATAGTCCCAAACCAGTAGGCAGCAAGTAGCAGTGTTGGTGTTTGCCGTGAGAGCCTGAAGCTGGTGCTGCTGACAGGCAGAGCTGTTTTTAGATGGCTACTGAAGGTCAGGTCAGTCCTGCTGGGGAAGACTCTAAGAGCTATTATATACCAACATCCAGCAAAATGACGTGCTTCCTTCCAGAAGGACAGAAATGTTTGATGTGTTTAACCCAAGCTTGTTCTCAGATAATTCAACAGGTTGGCTTTGATGTGCTATGATAAACTCTTGGTCTTTTCCTCATGCGTTTTATTCATTTGGTGTTGGGCAGGTTTACTCCGCTCTTATATGAGGGGTGCAGCGGGTGCTACAGCAGGAGAGGATCAGGTCACATTGCATTCATATGGTGTCAGATACTTTTCGGTCTTGTTAGCATAAATGAGCCCATCTGGTTAAGTACTCAGGCCTCAATCATGGGCAAGTCTTCACCATTTCAGATATTTTGACACCATGACTGTCAATTCAAATCATGATTGGTCCAGATCTTATTGTGTTTATTTAGAAACCGCAGAGAATTATAGCCACATTCTAGAATACTAATATAGCTGCAAGGCTATGCTAATTCAGAACTTTAATTTAAAACTAAGAGAGTAGATTATTTTTCTTCTGCAGAATAAAAAAAAACATCTAAAAAGCTTGGGGTCTGTAAGATTTTTTTACTAAAAACAAAAACAAGACATTAAATTGATTATCAAAGAATAAAAAAGGATTATGGTTTCCACAAAAATATTAAGTGGTTTTCTACACTGAAAATAATAAAAGAAAGGTTTTTAAGTTCAAAATCATCATGTGACACTGAAGACTAGAGTAATGATGCTGAAAATTCAGCTTTGCCATCACAGGTATAAAACTACATTTTAAAATATATTGCAATAAGTTATTTTAAATCGTAATAATTTTACAATATTACTGGTTTTACAGCCTTGATGAACATGAGCGACCACTTTCAAAAACAAAAACAAACAAACAAACAAAAAAAAAAGCTTACCGACCCAAAACTTTTGAATGGTTGTGCATGCTGAGTGTAATTGTCACGGGTGCACTGCTGAGCAGACTGAGGAGCAAGGAATGGAGAGAGACAAGGAGTACATTAATCCAAATGGGTTTAATTGACACAAAGGACCATGGAACACTCACGCTATACATGACAACATGAACATTCAATACCGGACGCTGGAACACACACAGGGAACACTATTTATACACACAGGAGGAGGGGATGACGAGACACACCTGGGAGCAATGAAACATCAAGGGAAACACCTGGGACAAATGAACTTAACTAATCAGGACAGGAACAGGAAACTAACCAAATAAGGGCATAGGAAGGCACCTGGGGAGCAAGACACACAAAACATGGAACAGAGTCTGACAGTAATAGGATATTCTCTGAAGAAAAATAGTGGGACTTTATCCATTATCTTGATTTTATCCATCAGGAATTGATTGGATTGTGCAAAGAGGAAAGATTACAATTTTATTTTGCACTGGAAATGATGTGCAAAAACAATCATGCACAATAAGACCAGAAATGTTTATTAAGAATGTATATAGGGTGCATTTTGATTTCATGTTGGCTTCATTTTATTTTTCCTTTACAGTCCATATGTCTAGCCATCAAATGTCTCTCTAGTTTTCTCTGTGGCCTACTTTCCCCTCCATGATTTACTTGACCCACAGAACAGCTCCTTTGTGCTGCTGTGAGTGAGCAGGAGATTTGAGCTGGCATATCAGCCACTCATTCACCCAGGCATCAATTGGAATGAGCTAGAATGGAGAGTTAATGCATGTTTTGTGTGCCAGGCCTGGTAATCCTCCCTTCAGTCTCTCCAAGCCTTTGTTTTCCCATGCTCCCTTCCTTTTCCTTTTGCCGTTAGTTTTGCTAACCCGGCACAAAGCAACAGTATCAGTGCATTTACTAAAACAAGTAAATATGAGTTTTGCCAAACGTCTTTCTTTTCTGCCATTAAGGTTTTTTATTATGTGGCCTATAAATTATGAAGCCTTAAAGGGCCGAATCACCATGAAATGAACATTCTGGCATCAATTACTATCGTTCCAAACCCATATAACTTTCATTTTGGCTGAAGTAATCCTTTTAAATTGTAGCACATGTCATTTTATGGGGATGTTGCCCCTAGCACATGAACATTACTATCACAGTGGCCTTTCTGAAGGTGACAGGACACTCCCCCTGCTAGATGTGGCAATTAGACTTGACATTTATAGAGGAAGAAGACTCTTAAAACAACCCCTGCACTCTAGTGGGTAGCACCCATTCACACAGACACAACTAAAGCAGCTGTCAAGCAGGAAAAAGACTGCAATTGCTACCCACTGTGGGTAGATATATATATATATACACACAGAACACCATTTTGAAAGAAGGAGGAAGTCATTCAAAGCTATTTTAGACTCATCGTGGCCAACTGTGAGCATAATCATTCCAACCTCGAAAGGTTGGACGTTAGATAACCAGACCAGCAGAGGTTTTTTGCTAAACCTAGTGTGGCTTATTTTTACAGGCTTGTACCTCAATAAGCATATGAGACAGACTTCAGTTATTTGTGAATTTGTGCCAGAGGATAAGAGCTCTGCAGTTGGTGGCTGCAGTTATATTAGGTTCATAAACATGGTCAGTGAACTTGAGCTGGTAATTCATTTGAGAAAATGATTATCAAAAACTGTGCCATCGTGGCAGTATGCAAGAAGAAGTACTACAATCTGTCATATTTGCCCATGAGTATGTGTGAAGTGCCTGGATATATAGACCATCCAGGTGTCGGATTGCATTGGTCACGTTAAGCTCATCCACAGTGTGGACGTGACCACAGTAGTGGAAACACAGCTGTCACATACCGATACATTTTTTACAAGATATTACACACAGTAGCCAGTAACGGCACTGATTTATGAGGTTTTATGGACTGAATTATCAAGATGATGTTGAATCTGCATGCTTTTTCTTGTTTTTTGATTTTGTGCATATGTGTAATGGGTAAACATGAGTAAATAAGATAAACAACACAGCTAAGAGTACTGTGCTCTTATTGGCAGCTGAAAGCATAATCAAATTAACCAAAATATTTCACAAGCAAACACTCAAGGCATGCAATCAAAGATTCTATGTTTGCCTAACAATTATCAGCTTTACACTTGTAACCAGAAATCCTTGATGCATGATAGTTTTAATCTTTTTTTTATGCTGATTACTAGTTAATCCCTATATTATTAAATGTCTCGCCTTTGATGTACCAGGAGGAGACTGATAAAAGTATCAGATGAGAATAACGGCTGTATCAATAAAGTTGTGGCCACATTTACCGTCATACTGGTGATTTTGGACAGTGAAATTCTGTCATTTCAATAGAAATCCATGCAATCTGGAATTTCACAATGGGTTCAATTTGGACATGTGATATTCACTGCAGTGACCAACAGAAAGCTAATTGGTTTGAAAATGACATATGTAAACTGTGCTTCATACAGTACATTGCTAATGTCAATTAACAATGGACCTTTTTTGCTAACGTGACAGGACCTTAAGAAACAAAAGCATTCATCCATTTGCACATCCCTCAGATTTCTAAGCCAAGTGGAATTTAAATGCAACTTCAAAAAATAGATATTTGTATCTTTGATAAAGTTGCATGATTGTAGTAATTTCAAGTGTTTGATTGAACTCTGTGGGTAAATCATTACATTTGGACATCCATAAATTTGGACAGTGTGTTTGTCTTACTTAATGTTAAGTAGCTTTAATTTCAGATGATACCAAAGGTGGCCCATGAACTGATTAAATTAGTTGATTTGATTGTTCTATTAGTGTTGTAGTTTGGAGTTAAGCACTTTAGAGGGGATAGTTCACCCCAAAATGGAAATTCTGTCATCATTTAGGCCTAGGCCTACTTACTCTCATGTTATTCCAAACCTGTGTTAACCTGACTTATTATTATAGAACATTAAAAAATGTTTGGTGACCAAAAACATAAAAAAAGCTGACATTTCTCAAAATCACCTTTCTGTAGTTTCTAAGCTTTAAATGTGGTTATTGTACTCTAAATTAACATCTTACTGCTTGATAGCTTCTGGATAATTGACAACAAACTAACTTTCACAGAGTAATCTTGTATGTCTTGTATGCTGTTTCAGACACATACTTCTCATTTTCTTGTTATGGCTAGTCTACTCCTCAGGCTCTTGAAATAGGCTTTGCAGTCTTGGCACTTCTGTGTCTAAATCCTTGGCTCAGATGTGCATGCATTCGTCTATTCATTAAAAATTCAAAACAGATGGAAATGCAAAAAAATAATAAAAATAGAGTCATTTCTTCAGTTCTTCTCAATGGTAGTTTTAGTAGTCACTCAGGAAGCATATCATATCACAGTGTCAACTTCATAATCTAGCCAGACAAGATTAGAGAGAAACATGCTCGCAACTGAAATCAGCTTTATTCATTTTGCATTCACACTGTTTTTTTTTGTAAATGAGACAGTCCTTAGACTTCTACATTGCTGGCTCTCAGAAGTGCACAGCCAGACTTGAAAGAGATGCTTCTGACTCAAAACACAGCTGAAACCTCACCAGATTTAGAAGAAATTAAAGTTTTATGGTATAGAGATGACACAGTGTCATCCATGTGCAGTCTGAAGGTTTTCATGTATCTATTGTATATCACAGAATCCTAAATGATGGTCTGCAACATGCTCCGTACATATCATGGAGGAAAAGAATTGACTCAAAATCTAAAAATTGTCTGCGTAGATGCACAATCTGTAGAATTTTTTTCATCAATAAAGCGTTCAATGAGGGTTTTGATGTCCTTATTTAAAATCTGAAATGACAGATATGTTGTATTTCATCCCAAAATTTAAATAAATCAATCAATCTAAATTAGGTAAAATTAACCTTAACTTTAGAAACATTAAGAACTTTAAGATTTGTATTACATTAAAATTTCCCCACACACAAATGTATAACCAGCTCATCTTATTCAAAATCAAAAGTGCAGTAAAAACTGTGAAATGTCTAAAAAAAAAAATTATTTAATGGCAAAGCTGAATTTTCAGCAGTCATTACTCCAGTCTTCTGTCACATGATCCTTCAGAAATGATTCTAATATTCTGATTTGATTTGAACATTATAAATGTCTTCACTGTCACTTTTGATGAATTGAATGCATCCTTGCTGAATAAAAGTATTAATTGCTTTAAAAAAATATATATTTTTCTGGACCGCACCGTTTTAACAGTAGGCTAGTGTAATAACCATTTTAATTATATAATTTTTGTGACCACGTAAAAGATTAATAAATCTCACAAGCCTGTAAAAACATGCAAAAATATACCAGACCTGTTTTTGTTTCATTAACATCACTTCATAGCTTATTTTTCAGACTTAGGTCAAGACTAAAGCGCATGACTTTATTCTCAAACGCAGTCGGTATTTTTTTAGCAAGATGAACACTTATTCTTTCAAACACTAAGCAGCAGCATCAAGGTGGTTAAGATCTCTTGTTCACCCAGCCCCGTCATGGATCAGTATCCATGTGTCACGTAAGTCGATCCAAGTCTCCCCGACCACTGGGATTTTATTGAGAGGGTATCCAGCATGCCCTGGGGTAATGACTTCGTCTCTTTGTTCCGCTTTATTCCCCATACATGACATCTAAGGCTACGTTATCAACTCAATGTGAGGCAGACAAATAAGACTCAGATTATTACCTTGTCTAATTTTGTGGTTTGCAGAAGTGCTGCCTGTCAGTATTTCATTTAAAAGCCTTTTTTGGTTTGTGGCAGATGCACCGGGAGCAAGTCACCTCCAGCAACTGATCCAGGGTGACACATTGTGGGGCCATGATGGGGTCACACAGCGGGTAATGACACAACCTGTAGCCCAAACAAGATCAAGTCTGCAACTTCAATCGGCCTTACCATGCAAGGTACAGGTGCATTGTTAGTGGGTTTGGAGCTGTGTGTGGTGTCTGTGTGTGTGTGTGTTTGTTTAATTGTTCAAAACGTTTTTGGAAAGATGTCCTCATTATGCCCCAAGACTGTTAAGTTATTTGATCAAAAGAATGCAGTAAAGCAGTAATATTGTGAAATAATTATTACAATTTCAAATAACTATTTTCTATTTAAATATACTTTAAAATATAATTTATTCCGTGATGGCTAAGCTGAATTTTCAGCATCATTACTGTAGTCTTCAGTGTCACATGATCCTTTAGAAATCATTCTAATTCTAACATTTAAATTAAAAAAATTAGTATTACTTCTCTCTGATGCATTTGTGTATTATAGTACTTGCCAAAACCTTTTGAAACCAGGAAGGATGTGGCAGTGCTTGGAAATGCAGTATTGTGTATGACACATGTAGGGTCTGTAGAAATGTGAGCGATGCCTCTTGGATTGAATTGGAGTTTCTTCTATTCTGGTGAAGGGAATAAAATGATCTGCCATGTTTACACTGTGATCTACACTGATATTTGATATCTGCCTTGGCGGCCATAAGTTTGTAACAATCTATCTTCAATGACAGCTCTGGGGCAGCCTTTATCATTCTCTTGTGTGATCTGTCAATTCAGTGGCTACAAACAAATTATTAATTGAATTATTGTTGGCTCATTCACTGCAGTGTAATAAAAGCAGGCCTCGTCTGTTCAGTGTAGTCAATCATGGGATTCATTTTTATGAAGTGTAAACAGACTGCAGCTTCAGTATATCATAAACATATGTGACTGAGATTTTGTGTGAGTTTAGATGAGCTCTGTTTGTGTTTAGCCAGGAAAGGTCATGTGATTTTATTGCTTTCATGTTAGTTGAAAAAGTAGATATAAAGAGTATTATGACACATCTGACAACTCATGTCAGAATGGCTGCTGATTAATTTTGCTCATTTTCAACATTACTAGACAAAAAGCTCTTCAAAACAGACAATGAATACATGCACACTTCTAGAATCTTCCTTCATGTGGGAAAACTAGACAGGCTCCGTAGAGTAGCTATCGCTTGCAGAGAGATAAACGCATACAATACTCGGCAACTAGAGCAGGATCAGAGTGAGTGTTATATAGTGTGAGTTATTGGATGCAGGTGAGTGCGCAATCAGTGCAGTGGAGCATGGTAGATGTAGTCCAAAGTGATGTGTGACGGTCTATGTGGAGTGAGTGTCAATATGGTGAGAGAGCGACCTCTTGTGTTCATTGGATAAAAGTCCATGGACCGGATTCGTGACACTTCACAGCCTCTGGCGAGTGTCCATTCATCCATCAGCAACATCATACACCAGTTAACTTGATAAGCTTTTTTCCAGCCTTTTGCTCCAACTCAAGGCTGCCCAGTACTGACACAACATAGCTTTAAACAAGGTCACGTTCACACTGCAGTTGATCTGCATAACTTTCTTATTCATATATGGATATGGTTTTCGAACTTTGTAGTTAGATCAGAATCCATGCAACTTTATTTTTCTCAACATTCATTTTACTAGCTCAGCATTCATCCTAATTGTATGGTAGATTTACCCATAAAATGTATGTATGAATTGCAGTATGTGAAGTTTTACACTGAAAGGTAATATCTAAAGGGTGGAAAAAGCATTAAAAAATATATTGATACACTTTAAGTGTAAAAAATATTTCTTTATACTATCGTAAGTAAGATTTTTGAAGTAATCAGTAAGAATCAGTAAGATTTTAAATTCCTCAAAAATGTTAATATTTTTTATAAAGTCATTGATAATAAGAAATGTTTCTTGAGCACCAAATCAGCATATCAGAATGATTTCTGAAGGATAATGTGACACTGAAGACTGGAGTAATGATGCTGAAAATTCAGCTTTGCTTCACAGAATATCTTAATACAGTATATTATGTATTTTACAGTATATTGTATTCTGTACATATACTGTATTTTTAATCAAATAAAATGCAGCCTTGTTAAGCATAAGAGACTTAAAGTCAGAAATTGACCCCAAACTTCACAGCAGAAATGTATATATTGATGCCAAATAATGTTTTTCTTTAAACATTGCAAAGAAACAAAACTGTTCATTCTAATGCTAATGCAGAGTTTTGAGATTGGAAGACTGGACGAAATTCTAATAATGAATGAATAACAAAATATGATATCATATTGCATTATGAAATGTGCTGATGGTGTTATGATGTACATGACAGGCTAAAGTGTGTTATGTGATTGTTTAGACAGTGTCTGGTATGGGCCACATTTAAAAGATCATGTCAACAGCTTCATATGTGAACAACATCAGATTTGAGCAGAAAAATATCAACTGAAGGCTCTTGGGTAAAGTGATCAACTAATCAAAAGAGCGGAATGAAAGATATCTGCCATTTATTCTAGGCATGTAATATAAATATCAGTTATCAACAGATGAAGCTGCAGAGAGAGTGACATGCCTGGGATAGTGTCTTCCTCATAAACCATGTCTGCACTAGTCATCCGTGAGATACGTGAAATATATGAGCTTGTAAAAACATCCTTGATCTCTCCAGCGCAGGTTGCAATTCTGATGTGTCTTAGTTCTTAAATCAGGTTTACAGTTAGTTCACTTTATCATGAGCAAAACCCCAAAAAGGCATGTTCACCTTTATTTCCCCTCTTTGAGCATACCTGCAGGGATTACACCGGACCATCCTTCCTTTGCTTTAACACTCTTAATAGATCCCAGAGTTCCCTCTCCAAGAGTTGTTGTTAGAAAGTGGACATGTAGGGTGGGATAAACTTTAACACTTGTCAAGATACGTTATGTACAGTACGTTGTTGTCAAAACGTATCTTTTGTCTTTACTGTGTTCCAAGGACTTCTCTTTTGTCAATTGTTCTTTGTGCTTTTCTTTTTGCACAAATTTTCAAAAAAAAAGTATGCTAGTTTTTCCCTTTTGTGTACAAGGCAAGTAATGTTTTTATTTTTTTCTTCTGAAAAGGTTCAATTTGGCACAAAGTCTGTTTGGACAAAAGCTATGATGAAACGAAAACTGCTTCTGTTGTGGATGGCATTCATTATGTTGTTATTGTGACAGTGTTCAATTTCAAAGGAAAGTCGAGAGACCTGGAAAACTGAAAATGTTTGCCACAAGTTTGTACATGGCTGCATCATTTATGTAGAACTGTGTGTGAAATGTTTATAGTTCACCACTTGACATTGCAATTTTGTCATAAAAGATGTGATCCAGACAGTCTGTCTTTAGCACTTCTGTCATTTTCTTCAAATGCTCACTCTGTTTTATCACAGGTCAAAGCGGCCCACTCCAGTTCCCATGACAACACCAAGGATTGACTCCCCTATGCCTGTGATCCCTCATCAGAAGGTCTGTCACATGTTACTCACTGTCATGCATTCTACATATATCTGCATACAGTATATGTTCGTGCATTCACATACTTTAAGTCAAGCACAGGTCATACATTCCACATGATTGTTCATGAAATGTAAAAGCTAGAGCAAGCCTTAGTGCAAGCTTCAGCTGAAGTCCTCAGTTAAAAGGGTTTTTTATTTAAAAAAAAATATTTTTAGAGGGTAAGATAAAAGATTCTGTTCTTTGGTTTTCTCTCAACTCAGGATGCCTTTTTCATGTATGCTATCTGTACAAATGTTCTACTACATGTAAAAAGCCTTATGATGCCCCCTGCTGGTTTTCACTTTGCACATTCCAGCAAAAAGTTAACTAAACATTGTTAATGTATTGCTCTTCACAATTAGTTTGCCATTTAATAACAAATATTGTGTTAGTCACATAAAAAGAAAGATCATAAACCCTCTGTTTCAGAACCCTGATTAGTACATACATTATCGTTCAAAATTTAGGGTCTTTTTTTTATAGAAATTAATACTTATCAGAAAAGATGCAAAAGACATTTTAATATTCCAGTATCATCAGTTTTCACAAAAATATTAGGCAGCACAACAGTTTTTAACATTGATAATATTAAGAAATATGTCTTGAGCAGCAAATATTAGAATGATTTCTGAAAGATCATGTGACATTGAAGACCGGAGTAAATTCAGATTTGCCATCACAGGTATAAATTACATTTTAAAACACATTAAAATAGAAAACAGATATTTTAAGTTGTAATAATATTTACAGTTTTTACTGTGGTTTTGATCAAATCAATGCAGTCTTGTTGATCAAAGAGACTTTTAAATAATATTACAAAATATATATTTTTTGAATGGTAGTGTACAAACTCATATTATGTTAAAGAAGGTAAAGAATAAGTTATTTCTTCAAAACATTAGCCATTTCCCACCTTTGTGTGGTTACAAATCAATATAATCAATCTTTCTTATATGTTTCAACAAAAAGGAGATATTTTTCAAAATGCCATTCCTGCACTTCAGTACAATGAATACAAATCGGGGCTATAAAAAAAATCTAGACATACTGTAAATTATGATATAATTTTCTTTTTTTTTGTGGTAAAATATTCCTTTTGCTTTCAGTAAAACATCAAGTCAACAATTTTCAAATACATTTTTGTAGTTTACATAGTGTTAACTTAAATTATTGTCATTCTAAGCTTTCCTCTGACCGGCTCCTTCTGTTCTTTCTTTCTCAACACTGTCCACACACATGCACGTTTCCCTTTAAGGATCAGCCTGTGCAAATGAATGGGGCTCTCTCGGTTTCTGCTAAGACAAACTCCAGCTACTCAAGCAAGCACACCAACCAGTCCTATAGCACTGTGGTGAGCAGTAGCGGAGAAGCTTCTTTGCCTGCTCAAAGGCATTTAGCTGCTCCGAGGGACAAATCCTCCTCTGGGCAAAAAAGCCAGCAGTATAACTCCCCCATCGGTCTGTACTCTGCAGAGACATTACAAGAGATGGCCATGCTGCAGGAGAGGGTTAAGAGCCCGGGGTCAGGCATGCCTAGTGGGTATGTAATCACAGAACGACTGAGATCTGACACTAGCAGCCAGGTGTCCTATTTAAAAATATAGTGTTTAATTCTAAATTAACAGTGTAGAGTTTCTAAAAGAGGTTAGAATCAGTGGGCCGGTTATAGTTCAGCCCCACCTGGTTGCTAACGTTGCTCTTGACAGAAGAATGACAGTAGCCATGCAACATTCAGAAAAGAGAGGTTATATCTGTTACATTGACCCTATTCCCCACTGGCATTAGCAGGCCAGAGGAGGATCTAGTTAAAGCTTCAAGCCTCTGAAGGAACGTGCAAGACAAATTTGAGCTGAGGCTTCAGTTGGAGGTGGCCCTCCTTCAGGTACAGCGATCATGTTATACCAGATAATGCATCCACCAGAGGGGTTAGATTGAAAAATTGCCTGTCAAAATGGAAAATACACCTCTGTTCCTCCAAAATGTTGGGGTCAGTAAGATTTTTTTTCTTTTGCAAGAAATTAATACATGTTAATTATATTTAGCAAGGATGCATTAAATTGATCAGAAGTGACCGTAAAGACATGTGTAGTGTAACAAAATATTTATTTTTCAAATAAATGCAGTTTTTTTTTTTTTTACTTTCTATTGATCGAAGAAAGTGTTTCATGGTTTCCACAAATATATTAAGCAGCACAACTGTTTTTATTGATAATAGTAAGACACTGATAACAAATGAAGAGTTCAGATGCAATGTGCCGTTTGAAATTTTCTTCTGAAATGAATTGTTTATCAGCTCCTCGGTTAGTTTCATTAATGTCACTTAAGCAAAATGACTAACGAACATAAACAAGGAACCCTTAGAATATGCTCATTTTCGAAGAAAATTTCAGATGGCACTTAGAGGCCTTTGTATCTGAACTCTTCAAATATTTCTTGAGCACCAAAATATCATATCAGAATGATTTCTGAAGGATCATGTGACACCAAAGAATGACTGCTGAATTCGTCCATCACGAATAAAAAACCTAGTTTTAAATTGTAGTACTATTTCACAATTGTACTGTATTTCTGATCAAATAAATGAATGCCTGGGTAAACATGAGACATATTTCAAAAGCATTTAAAAAATCTGACAAACTTTTGAAAACAGACCCCAGATTTGTATCTGCATAAAGTCATGTTTTGCTACCAAAGCAAGCTGTCGTATTGAGACATTAAAAGCACTATATCACTTTTCCAGTTTGACAGTTTCACTTCTGCATTGTAACCTCAAAGCAATGCACTTTGGCAGTACTGTTGTGGATTAGGTAAATGGATGACAATGTCCTGTACTCCTCTCCGTTTACTCTCTTCCTCATATGCGGTGAAAAGGGTCTTAGCGTGTGCCTCAGCACAGAGGAAATCTCAGGCCGTCGAGTGATATGAATGGAGAGGGGTGAGAGAGCACCTGTCACCGCTCTCCTCTTAAAAGGTCATGGAATTTCAGGGTTCAGTTTACTAACTACACTGATACACCCCCCTCACTTCCTCCGATCACATCTTTGCAGGGAGACACTCTTATGAAAACTCTTTTGTCTGTTGCATTCAGTTATTTATTTATTTGCCTCTTTGAAAGGCGACTTGCTACTCGCTACATGTCACTCATGCCAAACACACACACACACTGACACTCAAACACACTAACGTTTTCCCTTTTCCTAAAAGGTGAAGTATGTAATTTCTGTGCCACAAAGAGAATGTGTCTATTTGAGCAGCCCAGCTTGGGTCAACCAGTGGCTTGAGTTTAGTGCAGGACATCCTGTGTAAGACAGGAAGTGTTTGAACCAGCATTATTTTCACAATTCGGAAATTACACACTGCACCTTGAAAATCTTATGAAATTCTTAATTTTGAAGAACTTTCACTGGCACAACCCTTCCTTGTTAAGTTTATATGAGTTTCTAACCAATGTCCTTGTTTCTGTTTCCTTTCGCCCATTGTAGGTTATTACCAACACTCCTGCCAAGTTAGTAACAGCCTCCTGGCATAACGTTGTAGTGCTCTGTGTGGTATACATGCATGGAATTGTTTGGATCTGCCTTTGTGGTATAAAGTGTGGTTAGTGAGATTTGTCATCCTGTGCATTCTCAAATTGCTTTAATTATGCACTAATGCTTAACATAAACCTATACTACAACACAGAGAAGCATATCTGAATCTTTGGAATATGTATTTATGAGAATCCCAGTTGGCACTGTGCTGCAGTGTGTGTTTTAGGAGACTAGAGGTTTGCTTGCTGAACTCATGTTTAGCGTTGAGAATGCGTTTGTCATCATTTTATTGGTCCCAGTAAGGCACTTCTTAGTTAGTATACTCACAGTGTTTGGTTGGGAATCTTATGCTACAGTCACACCATGTCGTAATTACCACATTTACTATATGACAGTCCGTGATTATTATTTGTGATCTGAATTATGTATTTCGGTTGCAGCACTACTAATGGCAAAATTAATTTGTGTAATTTAATAGACAATATAACAAGTAACAGTCATTATTCAAATGCCGTGTTAATAGTTATAGTTTATTCAGTCAGATATTAGATAGTTATTGTGACGAGTGGGGGCGGGGCCGAGAGCCGTGGGAACGGAGCGAGGCCGGTGGAGTAATTGATAATGAGCGACACCTGCACCACTCACTGGTCCCACGAAGGAGCTCCGGAAGGATAAAAGGAGGAGTGACGACAGTGAAAGACGAGAGAGGACCAGACCTGGACTTTATTTTGTGTTTTGTGTGTGGCAGTCGTCCGCGAGGGGCTGCCGCTTTACTTTCATTTTGTGTTTGTTTATTTTATGAGAGTTTTCTTTGAACGTAAAAAAAATAAATAAAAAATTATCGACACACTGCCGCTTGGTCCTCGACCGGCTGAGAGGCTCTCACTCGCGGTGCCATGCGATGGTACTGGACACCATTGGTGGAAGGCTCACCACTTTTCCACCTCCTGACTGACGGCGATGGCTCCTCCTATTGAGGGCCCCGGCAGCGGGTCCCCTTTTCCCAGGCTCCTGTCCCATCATGGCTATGGCACACTCTGGCCTCCTGGTGAACGGGGCCGACTCCTCCGCTCCCTCTCGGACGGCAGCAACCCCTCCTCGACCCAGGAGCGCGGCAGCGAGCTCTCCATCCCACCTCGTCTATCATAGTTCCAGCACCACCGCCTCGGTCAGCCACCGGCGGTCTCGCCGCTTGTTCCTGCTGCTCGATCTCCTCAGCACCGCGATCTCCCTCAGCAGCGAGGGCTCTCTGACAGCGTGTCCCTCCTTCCTCCCAGGTTTCGGCACCAATGTAACAACGATCGTAGGTCGGGAAGAAGGAGGCAGGAACCGGCGAACATTTAAAGAAAACTTTAATAAAATAAACAAACACAAAATGAAAGTAAAGCGGCAGCCCCTCGCGGACGACTGCCGCACACAAAACACAAAATAAAGACCAGGCCTGGTCCTCTCTTGTCTTTCACTGTCGTCACTCCTCCTTTTATCCTTCCGGAGCTCCACCGTGAGACTCGAGACCGGTGAGTGGAGCAGGTGTCACTAATTATCATTCACTCCACCGGCCACGCTCCGCTCCCACAGCTCTCGGCCCCGCCCCACTCATCACAGTTATTCTATAGTTAACTCTTTGATTGTTACATTAAATAGTATTTTATCTCTTTTATTTTCCCAATTATTCTTAAGACATTAACAATATTAAACATAATTATTCCGAAATAACTGCTTAACTGTTTTTCTACTGAAGCTATTTTGTTTCTGCTGTGGTACAAATTGTAAGAGTTGTAAATACAAATTTTGTGAAGATGTGAATGCTTTTTACAAGTCAGAATCTCATAATTACTGTAATTCCGACATGCCATGAATGCACCTTTATTCATAATTGGGTTCCATATGTTTTAATATATATATATCTAGCACAATTAAATGTTGTCCATTTCTTTGATGTTTCTTGCCACATGTTCATCTTATTTTTTTAACAAGTTTTCCCCAAGAATGTTTGTACATGTATTAACTTTAAAAACACTTGTCATACTTCTTTTTTTTTTTGTTTCAAATATTTTTTCTTTGAAGAATCATAAATGAGCCGTTCCAGAAACGGGCATGGTTCAGAGGAATAGAAGCAGGAATTAAATTCTATCTGATTCCCGCCCTGTTCGTATATATAAGTTGTACTGCTTGCTGTAGTTGTACAATTACATGTGATGTGTGTTTGCAGTAGTATCTTTGCTGTGTAAGCGTGTTTTTGGATTGTGTTGTTTCTGCCTTAAAATTATACTGAGCCGTTTATTTGTTTATTTTACCTATTGAATTTTTACATACTACACTCTAAAAAATGCTGGTTTAAATATAACTATTGGTTAAAAAGGGTCAAACCCAGCTATTGGGTTGTTTTGATTCAGCGGTTGGGTTGTTTTGAACCCAATACCTGGGTCAAAACAACCCAATAGCTGGGTTTGTCCCTTTTTAACCCAGCGCTGGGTTATATTTAACCCAACATTTTTTAGTGTATGGTTTTGTCTCACCTGCAACACCTTCCATCATGAATTTCCATGCTGGTCCAAGCAGGTATAAGCATTTGCGGTTTGTCTAGCATACGGTCGATCAGCATAGTTTTCTGGTGGTTAATCTAATCAAGAAGCTTTGTTGAAATACCAGCATGCCAGCATCCAAAACACAACATATGCTGCTATTATCACCTGGGTTCTTACCTTTCCCTCCCAGTCCCAATTCACTGTCCACATTCCCTTCATCTCACTCTTTCTGTCTAACCTCCATTTTATCTCTCTTGTCTCTCTTTTACCCATATTCATCCCTTATCACAACTCCCTTGCTCGCACAGCACTGAGTACCTGCCCAGCTTCAACCCAATAGCTCTGAAGGACACTGCACTCTCCACCAACAAGCCCATTGAGGTGAAGGGGCCTGGAGGCAAGGCCACCATCATCCATGCGCAGTACAACACCCCCATCAGCATGTACTCCCAGGATGCTATTATGGATGCCATTGCTGGCCAGTCCCAGGCCAGGGGTAGCGAGCTGTCTGGGTAAGACCTGTTGCACCTAACTGTGTCTTCTCCCTCCTCCCATGTCCTGCATGACACACGTTTGCCATAATGCCTGTCAAAGCCACGCTTGTCTGGGCCAGCACTATCTGCTAATGCTCAAGAGGCTAAAGACTTCCAAAGGATGTCTGATCATAGTCTTGATATAGTCTTACTTTTCCTCAGTTTCACAGCATTGATCTGAGTAATGTAAATTGCAGGATATGAACATGTTGCCATACGGAAGCAGAAGAAAGGTTTTCGAAGTCTTCAATGTTAGCATATGTTATGTTTCTGTTTCTGTAGTTTCTGTAGAACCAGTTGGATTTTTGTGTGCTTTTCAAATGGGGATGATGATGGGAATGCTCAGTTGCACAAGTTAGGGATCATGGTTTATGGGTGAACTACCCTTCAAAAGTTTGGGGTCAATATTTTTTTAAAGAAATTTTTATGTGGTTTGTAGTGTATAAGATATAATATATATATATATTAATATATATCGATACTGATGTATATATAATATTATAGGGTGCTTTTATTAATCAAAAGTGCAGTAAAGGTCTTTAAATTGTTACAATATTGCCTTTCCAATACAGTCCTGTTCATTTGACCTCCTAGTCAATCCAAAGATCCTAAATTAGGACCAACGGTTTTCAATATTGAGAATAAGAAGAAATGTTTCTTGAGCACCACATCAACATATTAAAAAATATTTCTGAAGGATCTTAAGACAATGAAGAGCAGTGGCTGATGAAAATTACGTTTTTTTTCCGTCACAGGAATAAATTATATATTCAAATAGAAATCAGTTATTTAATTTTTTTAAAATATTTTACAATATTACCGTTTTTGCTGTGTTTTTGATTAAATATTTGCAACCTTGGTGATCATAAGAGACTTTTTCCAAAAACATAAAAAATTCTTACCGACTCCAGACTTTTGAATGGCATAGTGTGTTTTGATAGTCTGACTTGATAATCTGTACTAGTGTGAGTTGTGTATTTTTGCACTTTTTCTCCTGTATATCCATGTGTTTTAGCAGTGATCTACATATTTGTATTGTTTGTTGGTGCCAGTATTCTGATGTCCTGTGGTTTTTATATGGTTTGAAATCATGAAAATGAGAGCTCAGGCTTTCGGTCTCGTGTCAGAAGCCACTCTCTAATGCATAACATAGCTTTATCTAATTTTCCCTCTCTCACTCCATTCCCAACCATCCATCACTTCATCTATCCATCACACTGTACATCACGTACTCTGTCCCCACCCTACCTGTGTCCAATCTCAATGGCCCTGCCTGGCAGCAATGAAACTGACTCTCCTCTATCGTAAGTAGCCTGAACAGTCTGTTTGATATGAGCAGTCTCTTTTCGTCGTTTCCCTTCCACATCGCATGCCTGATCACCATAATATGCATTTCTCTCTCATCTCACCCTCTAACCTCCCTTTGATTGATCTTGAGCATCTGGAGTTCTGAAATGCACCTGGTTTTCATGAGCCGAGACTGTCTGGTGACTTTTGAAATAGTTGTTATCTTGTCTTTTTATTTATCTGAATGCAACGATGGCCTCACATACTACTCCTTTTTTTTTTACTCCTCTCAGACTTCGCCTTTAACTTCCCTTTCAAATTTTATTCTGAAACACTTAATATTGCTGCTAGGTGATTTTATGAGTGTTTGGTGGAAACGTGTTTAAATGCTGAGGTTTACAGCAGGAGGGTCTGCTAATGTGGAAATAGAAAATCAGTCAGCGATTGAGTTTTAGATGTCAACAAACAGATTTCTGAATGCTCTGCTCTGTCATTCTTCTGGGTAAGAGATATAATGTGTCGATATGCTGTCATACTGTATTTGGTAGTGATAAGCAAGCTTCTGGCCTTAATGCCCATGCTTTTCTGTTTTATAGCACTTATATGAAATATGCTGCATAATACTCATTGATTTATGTAAAATAATCAGTGTTAACAAACATATGTTAGGCTATACACTGTAAATTAGTGATAATGACAGTAAATTGGTTAAAATGGATGCATTTACATCCCAGTTCATTATCTATGGAGTTTTAAAGGGTTAGTTCACCCAAAAATGAAAATTCTGTCATTAATTACTCACCCTCGTGTTGTTCCAAACCCGTAAGACCTTCGTTCATCTTCGGAACACAATTTAAGATATTTTTGATGAAATCTGAGGGCTCTCTGACCCTCCCATAGACAGCAAGGTAACTACCACGTTCAAGGTCCAGAAAAGAACCAGGATGATCGACAAAGTAGTGCATGTGACATCAGTGCTTCAACTGTAAAGTTAACGAAGCTACAAGCTACTTTTTGCCGTCAAAGAAAACAAGAATAAAATCGTTATTTTTCTTTTCTTTGCGCAAAAAAGTATTCTCGTAGCTTCGTAACTATACAGTTGAACCACAGATGTCACCCCCGGACTATTGTCGATCAGCTGTTGGTACTTTTCTGGGTCTTGAACGTGGTAGTTATGCTTGCTGTCTATGGGAGGGTCAGAGAGCCCTCAGATTTCATCAAAAATATCTTAAATTGTGTTCCGAAGACTTACGGGTTTGGAACAACCCCGACAGTTTTCATTTTTCGGTGACTAACCCTTTTAAGACCTCAAAACTTACGGTTTAATTTCGTAAACATGAAATACCTTGTGCAACATTCCCGATCATGCTGATAGGAAAGTGTTGGTTTTTCACGCGACCCGCTCTTCTGGGTTGCAGTATCTCCCGTTAAAGACCGTGTTATAGACAGTGCTTCCCCAGTGTATCAGGCCGTCATCCCCAGTGAAACCAATGATCTGGAGCCGGCTGATTGGGCCAAAAGAGCCGCCCAGCTGCAGTCCAAGTCCTTCCGTGTCCTCGCCCACATTACTGGAACTGAATACAGTAAGTCTGCTTGCATGTTTTTGTCCATTTGCTTTTGTTTTGATATAGATTTTGACTTAGAGTGTAGAGTCTGACATGTTCTCTCTTTGTCTTTTCTCTTCTCCTCTGCAGTGCAAGACCCTGATGAGGAAGCTCTGAGAAGGTCAAGGTAGGCATCTAGTAGCAGGATCTGGTGGCCACCTACTTGACCTGTGCTGAAATCCAGCCCTCTGCCTCTTAAAATTTGAAAGGCCGATCGACCCACAGACCCCCATAATCAGACACCACTCTCTGTGCTGAACTTGATCCGCACTCATTAGATGCATAGTACAGCTTGGATGTATTCATAGTAGTCTGCATCAGGGGTGTAGTACAGAGAATTTGTATTTTTTGTTTAAAATTACTTACTGCAATTGAAAGTACCAGAGTTTTCACATTTAATTGTACTTAATTGTAAAAAGAAGTAAACATTTAGAATTAGACGTTGCATTACAAAATGCTTGCTTACGTCTTTGTCAACCTATATCCAATTTTTCAAATTGGATGTGAAAAATAACAACATAAAAACCTGGTTACTTGACGGGAAGGGTTTTGACATTACTATCCATAAAACCCTTGAGTAATCCATGCCAAAAGGGCAACAGACATTTTTACTGCATAGTGTAGTAAAAATAAAACTGTAACTGAGTAGCAAGGTGGAAGGGCATTCATGATTACAATTCTTAAAGTTATGATATGCATTTTGAGATGTGAAGATCTTCTCTAAATTATTTATAAAGCATAACATATATAATTTTAGAATTAAGTACAAATTCTTAAAATTCAGAAATTACTACTTATTAATGTTATTACTACATTAGTAATGACTTACAGTTACTCAAATGCTGTACTTTACACCCCTGGTCTGTGGTATTTACATCAAGCTTTATATTTCATATATCATTAGTTCTCATTTATCTCACACTGTCATTACATATCTGACACAATACATGCAGAATGTGACCTCTGGCATTTAGTTGAATGTGAAACATTTAGTGGGTACTAGAACATTTGACCTCAAGGCAGCCATGCATATTTGTATACACTTACACATCTTGGGCAGGGTAGTGAATGCCATATTCCCTAACTCATTTCTCCAACCTCTCTTTTCTCTTTTTTTCCTTCCCCTTTTGTCTTGTATATATGTGTTGATGTTACAGGGAAAGGTTTGAATCTGAAGCCAAAGGCCCTCGTTTTGCTAAACTGAAAAACTGGCACCATGGCCTGTCGGCACAAATACTTAATGTGCCTCAGTAAAGCACCCCAAGATAGAGAGAGCTAGACAGGTGGCATAGACAGACTGCAGTACTGCTGTAACAGGAAGGTCAAAGCATGTGAGAGGAAAGCAGAAAGAATGAAGATAAATGTCAGTTATGCAGTTGTTCACTCTATAGTATAGATTTTGGAATTGTTCATGAGAGTGTCGCCACCATTTAAATTCTCTCCCGTATTGGATTGTGTGTTTACATATTGATGGTTGTTGAGAACATCACTGCATCTGTGCAAGTCTTTCAAATCCATCAAATAAAAGAAATGTGATGAACTAATCATGTGGAAACGCTTTTTGGCACTGGGATTTGTTTGGGTGTGAAAGTCTGCATGGGTTCAAAAGATGTATGTCTACAGAAAGGAAATGAACTTTCTATTAAATAATGGTCTTAATATTAATTTTCGATCTATCCTATAACCTGATAACTTTTTCTTAAAATAGCAAGGCTGGAAGTAATCATTCCTATTTTATTCTTGGCCATAAATTCACAAATAAACCACTCTGCTTTCTAGATTAGATCAGTGGTTCTCAACAAGGGGGCCGAGGTCTTGGCAAACATCCAGGGGCACAGGGTTGCTTAAAATTATTTATTTAAATTATTTAAAACTATTTTTAAATAAAGTTAAGCATTTTAAGCATTCAATTTATTGGAATATCTATCTATCTATCTATATATATATATATATATATATATCTCGTGACCCCAGAACAACTTTTTGAACAACATACAGAAACCGAACACATTGAATCTTCTAGAATCACGAAATTATTAAAAAAGTGATTATTTTCTTATTTAAAAAAATAACATTTTATTAAAAAATTTGAAAGCAAGCAATGTTGTCATAATTACAGCAGAAATACCAGAGGAAATATCTTACCAGTATGTTGGACAATGGGGTGACTTGAAGAGTCAATAAAGTTGAGAACCACTGAATTAGATCATTTGTTATTTTACCTTTTTCTGTGTAGATCTTAGAATCTAACCCTTTGATACTGTGATAGTATTCCAGTGATTACGCAAGGGCAGGTTTGTTAAAAAGGTTAGCAAATGTTGAAATCGCTTGCACATGCAGTCAATATTATTCCAGAAGTAATTTCTTATCTGTTGAAAAGTAAATCCTGGCAGACAGTAAAAGATTTTGCTTTAGACCAAACTTCAAATCACCAACACTATTATCCCTTTGAAGATTTTTTTTTTCATTGAACTTGTCAGACATTTCTTTCTTAAGCCTGTGGTTATAAATTAGACTGCCTAGGGGTTTCATGCGATAAGGATGTTGATCTGTCAGTCAGTTGTCTAACTATCACAGAGCTTTGCATATGGCACTGATCTGGGGACTGGAAAAATTTTGACAGATCACTATTTTAGATTCTAATGGTTTTACTTTGAGAAAATCCAAGGAGTGTAAAGTTTATTTGTGTAGGAAGTGTAATAACCTTTAGCTAGATGAGTGGTTGCTGAAGGGACAAGCTCTGTGTCCAGAGGATGAGCGAAGGCGTGTGAAGCCGTCAGAACTTCAAGCGGTTGAGCAAGATGGAAGTCAATGTCTGTGAGTAGAGAGAGTCAGTAAACCAGGACTTTTCCTTCAGGTAATTCTGCCTGTCTGGTTGTCACATAGGGAAATGGTGTTAGCGCTGCTTTGGGCTGGTTTGCGCTAGATTTTTATTAATAGTATAGAATTATGCCTCTGCTAACTGTGTCCTTCTCTTATACCATCTCACTACTGGTTTACGTCACTTGTGAGCCTCCCACTTGCATGCAGTGCATGCTGGGAAGACGGTGTGACTGCACTGGAGTGCTTGTGGCCCTGGGTGGCTGGCCCCTCCCTCACTCTTCATTCTTGTCATATTTATTCAGATCTCTGCCTTCATATACATCTGAAAACATCATGCTAGGTTGACATAATGTTGCATCGGTCAGCTCTTTTGTATGTTATGCTGTCATTTTCTTCATATTTTCAATCTCCAACTTTTCATCAGACACTTCTCATTTGACTGAAACAAAACAATTATTTCATTGCACATCACTGCACTGCTGTTTCCTGCTGTCCGTTAAGTTGTATGTTTGTTTTGCTCATTCCGACAAGAATTTTGTTTTCAGTAGGTCTTACCAAGTTGGCACTTTATTGGTATTGCTTTTTTCTTTTTTGGTTCTAATTGCAGTGTTATTTTATAACAGTGTTATTGCAGGGTTATTATTATATATTGATTTTATTTTTAGTTTAAATTTGAGTAATTTTGTTATTTTTATTCGTTTTTCCATTTAGCTTTAAATTATTTTTATTCCAGTTTTAGTTTAGTCATTTTAGACTTTCAATTTCATGTTTTTTAAATATTATTAGTATTTTATTATATTATGGTACTTTTTAAGTTACTTTAAGTTATCTTTTTAAGTTATTTAAGTTTATAGTACTTTCAGTTGGTCACAAAACAGTGATTTTGGTGTTTTGTGACAAATGTCTTTTTTCTACCATGCTGTTATCTTGTCTGTAGTGTCACATGTGGTCCAAGCAGCTCTGTATGAATCTGTTGAATGTTCATTGTTGTGTTCTTATGTTGTTGCAATCATTCAGTGTGAATTACTGCTTTAGCATTAAACAACCTTTTCCACTAATGTATTTATTTAATAATAGATAGTCTCTACCCTTGTTAAAAAGCCTCTCCAGAATTCTTGTCATAATATTAAATATTATAGAATATTAAAGGATTAGTTTGGTGTTTTTAACCCATCATTGTAAAGGTTGTTTTCTGTCATGCATGATTGTACATAGATAAATGAAGCCAAATGGGCATTTTTTAAAAGCATTCAAAGAAACACACCCAAGTTTTTTCCATAACACGCTACCCAGTCTTCATTCCTGTAAGCGATTTCATGTTATTTCTTTAAAGGTGAGTTTCACCCAAAAATGAAAATTCTGTCATTAATTACTCACCCTCATGTCGTTTCAAACCCGTAAAACCTTCGTTCATCTTCGGAACACAAATTAAGATAATTTGATGGAATCTGAGAGCTCTCTGACCCTCCATAGACAGCAATACAACTGAAAGTTGAGAAACATAGCAAGAAGATTGGTAAAATAATCCATGTGACATTTTTCCATGGGTCAACCGTAATTTTGTTTTTTTTTTTTTGACAAGCTATGAGAATACTTTTTGTGCGTAAAAGAAAAAAAAAGAACAACTTTATTCAACAATTCGTCTCCTCTGCATCACCCTAGCGCCATTTTGGAGAGTATCCTCTGGACGTAAACAACGTATGCTGTTCTGTGTCAGCTGCGTCACACGGATACGCTGTTTTTGTTCAGATCAAATCACAACAACGTTGTGCGGATACTCTCCAAAATGGCGCTAGGGTGATGCAGAGGAGAAGAATTGTTGAATAAAGTTTTTTTTTTTTTTTCTTTTTTGCACAAAAAGTATTCTCGTAGCTTCGTAAAATTACGGTTGAACCCTTGATGTCACATGGATTATATCTTCTTGCTATGTTTCTGGACCTGGGAACATTTCAGTTGTATTGCTGTCTATGCAGGGTCAGACAGCTCTCAGATTCCATCAAATGGCTTAATTTGTGTTCTGAAGATGAACAAAGGTCTTACGGGTTTGAAACGACATGAGGGTGAGTAATTAATGACAGAATTTTCATTTTTTGTTAACTAATCCCTTCACAAGGCACATGATATTTTCCTCAAACAGTATACATTTTTTGGAAACAAATGCTTAATACTTAATACTGCATGGGTTGGAAAACTGAGCCTATTCAACATTCAAAGCATTACAGTCCCTACAATGTCTCTTGTGTGTGGTTGTTATTATTGCATGAATATTTCATATTCCATTCAGTATTCTTTCAGTTTTTCGTTGCAACCCTCTACTATGCCAATTTCGTTTGCTAATTTGCATGTTAAGAGAGGAACAGTGATAGTCTACATGTTAGGCTGCTTTTCATGAGACTGTGTTGCACTAACCCGCTTTAGGATGAGAACACACTTTCCCTATGTCCAAACTATGTGTCAAGCGTATAATGCCAGCAGGTGGCACTGCAGTATTGTCTGAATTACCATCTGCCTGTCTTGACTCTCTTTGCTCTCTGGTCCTCTTCCATAAATTAGCGACCCACATTTGCAAGTAGTTTAGTTTCAATAACAACCCCTCTTTCTGAAGGCATTGTCTGCTTCTGTGATCTGTATTTCATTGTTCTCTGAATCTGTGCTGAGATTCAAGATTTTGCTAATATAACTAAAAGTGCCACAGTTTGGCAGCATAGCCAGTTGATGAATACAGTGTTTAGGACATTATGACCTATTTAATGTTTGTGTATGTGTGTGTGTGAGAGAGAGAGACTAAAGAAGTCACTTGTTTGTCAGAGTTTGTAGACTCTCTCTTAATTTCAGTCTCTCACAGCTTGCAATAAATGCTAATGTGTGTGTATGCTTTCTGCCTCCACGCACCTTTCCCAAAGCCCCTCCAATACACACACATGCTCTTCTTACATTATACAAAATAACAGAGAGGGATTCAATACGCATACAAGTTCACCACAGAAAGTGTTTAAATCTTCATGAAGGCTTCATAAATGTTTGCAACCAACATTTACAGATCTTTCTCTCTGTTCCATCACCATAACTCAATATGATCCACTGAATGACATTAAAGCTGAAGCGTGTCATTTCTGAGCGAGTAACATCACAAATTGGAATTGCAAACAGAACTGTTTTTATATAATTTTTATTGGTCGGACAAACCGTTACCAATCTAAAAATCATACATTTCTGTATGAAACCACTCCTTTGTAAAATAGTTGCATTTTCTCATGAAACCCAGATTGGTTAGGCCAATGTTGCTGCGTTGGATTGGTCGTAAACATAGGGTTAATCAACAAGAAAACCAACAAAAAGTTCACTTCACTTATAGGTGTTTTTTCATATTAACATGGGATAAATAAAGTAAAATAATGAGACACTTCAGCTTTAAATATCCTTTTTATTTCATATTTTACCTCACTCCTCCCTGTGGGCTTTTTCTACATAAAATTAGTCCGGAAGAGAGAGAGATGGTCAGGAAGAATGGTTGCGGAGTGTGTGAAGGGGGTCAGCCATCGGTCCACCACCAGGCCTAATGCTGCTAGGTGCCTGCCTTTTATCTTCTCTCTCCTGCCTGGGCGGCTCCAACACCAATCTATTTTCATAATTTGATTGTGTTTGATTATGTACAGGGGATGCCAAATTATTCAAATGAAAGAAATGTCAATTTGTGAATAATGCACTGTTCTTTGCTTGGATCACAGGGGAGTATTATTTAACACTAATCTATTGCTCTCTAACCATGGAATTGTGTTTTATAGACACACTAAGAGGGTTTACGTAACCTTTATACCCTGCGTCACTGAGGTCCTGTCATATGCAGTTCATTGCCACTGATTGAGCACGCGATTGATTGTAGCCCTTATGTCTGGATTCATTTAATTCATGCTAGAATAGCACTTACAGTTGTCTCAGCTGCCGAGACACCACTGCTTTCAGAGTAAAAATACAGCCCGGTCTTCCTTCACAGCTCAAGCGGTGACTCATACCAATTCAATAGTTCATAGTCTTTTATGTTACAGTTTTTACAATCCATCAGTGACAAAATGGATACGTTTAATGAGTAGCCAAATGAGAAGAAAGCAATGAACATTTCCTTCCACCCATGATGGACATCCTTGCATTGTGTTCAGAAATGTTGTAAGCATGAGAATGAAACGGCGACTTGTAACAAAATTTAACTTCAATTAAGGCATAGATACATACATGGCCTGAAATACGGCTGCTGTCTGTATTTATGGCTTCAGCTTGACATCAGTTTCTGATATCACTGCAACCTAACCTTGTATCTAGTACTCCTGCTGAGCATGCTCCAGTTTCCACCAGTATTGCACCTGTCTGTCCGCCTACTATCGCTGCTTCGCCCAATGAGCTCCTTTCGGAGCCGCAGATAGCCAATCAGGCACCCGAGCCTGATGTGGAGCAGAATCCTGAGCAAACCATGGTAACCAGGTAAAGTTGCATGTGTTGCATTTTGTGCTTGCTTTACCTTTACTTGGTTTATTGTATTCCCCATTCGTATGTATATGTGTATATGTATTGCAAAAGATTGGAATTAGTAAGATTTTCGTTTTTTTGAAAGAAAGAAATGAATTCTTTTACTCAGCAAGGATGCATTAAATCGACCAAAAGTGACAGTTAAGACTTTTATAATGTTAAAGAAGATATTCTATTTAAAGGTATCCTGGGAAACACATTTGTTTCCACAAAAATATAAAGCAACACAACTGTTTTCAACATTGATTATAATGAGAAATGTTTCTTCAGCAACAAATCAACATATGAGAAGGATTTCTGAAGGATCATGTGACTCTGAAGACTGGAGTAATGGTTGCTGTAAATTCGGCTTTACCAACACAGGAGTAAATTACATTTTAAAATATATTCAAATTGGAAAGTTATTTTAAATTGTAATAATATTTCACAATATTACTGTTTTACTGTGTTTTTGATCAAATAAATGCAGCCTCGTTGAGCATAAGAGACTTCTTTCAAAAACATTTAAATCCTACCGACCTCAACCTTTTGTAGTGTTATTTTATTTATGTTATTTAAGTTGTTATTGCTGTTTTTATTGTTGGTTTGTTTGTGTTATTTATTCCTAATTTTACTTCATTTTTTTTTTTTTAAAGAACGGTTTAAAATTTGATTACTTACAGGTCATTTGTTTCACTGTGTGTAGGACATAGTATAGTGAGTTATTTCAATTTTAATTAACTTCAATTAGTGGAGACACGTGATAGATGTTGTAGAAAATGTACTATTTCTATCAGATTTGAACCTAATATTTGAGAGATTGTAGGACAAGAGAGATTGTTATAACAAAGAGACTTCATTGATCCTGGAGATTCAAAGCAAAGCCAATCCTCCAATCCTATTAATGTTATAATCAATGACTTTAATCCTCTAATATGATCTTCTTTGTCTAAACCCAATTTCTTGTTGCAGCTGCTGCTTCATTTGCTACAGCTTATTACTACTAATACTCTTCCCCCAAAGGAATCTAGAAACTCATGTTTGTTTGATCGAATACATGTCGTCATTGCCAGGATGGCTGTCTGTTTTGGCCTTCTGCTTTTATGAGTGGTGTCTCTTTATCATCACATTGTTCAACACCAGGACTTGACCCAAATAAAAACCTCCCAAGACATCCATTAACTACTTTTTAAGCTTAAGATCACCATAAGCACTTACTGTATATGTACCATGTTCTTGTGTTACTCTAACAATAACAGCAGGAACGGGTGTTTATGAAACCAGAGATAAAGTGACTTAATACATTTCCTCTGGGGGTTGAGCATTAATTTTCCTGACATGTTTTTTTTCTTTTAATGAGGTACTGTGTCAGTACTACTACACCTGATGCTATTATGTGACCCTCAAGTCTCTTAACAGTCCCAGTCAAGTCTCAGATCTCAAAGTTAGCCTTATTTTAATAAATATCTTTCAATTTATTATATGTAAATGTTCTTATTTAATATGTTTTATTTCTAGAGATTTCATTTGATCTTTTATACCAAGTCAATTTTTGAGACCAAAGTGTGAGTTTTCATATCTGGGCATTGAAACACATATCCCAAAGGCATTTATCAACCCATTCTCATGTTTCTTAAGTAAGTTTGTTTTTGAAACATGGCGGAAACTCTTTGCATGTATCCATTGCTTACATTGACACAGCAGTCTGTTAAGTTTATTGCATCCAGACTGGAGTGAACTTCATATTTATACAAATAATTATATAAATAACCAAGTTTCCATGTACTTATTAGAAACCACAGTCGTATTTTTATTCATTCAGATTTAGTTGACTATCTTTCATTTGTCTCCTACTACAGGAAGTGATTGGGTCAGCAGGTGACTCTGTTAGCCCTGAAATATATGAATCTTGTGTTAAATTAAGTCTTTTTTACTGGCTATTGAAATGCAGTTGTTGGTTACATGGTGGGTCTTTGATTTGAACGCATCTGTTTGTTTTCTGTTTTGTGTGTGTCTGCATGTCTTTATGTTGGTAAGATGATTTGTTCATGGTCTGTTTGTTGCCATGTTCACTCATATTGTACAGTACTGATAGTGTACTGTTGTTGTATTCAGACAAAACGAACAGAATACATATGACTAGTTCTTTCAAGAGTTACTGTATATTCAGTTAATTTCCAGATGTATTTCGATTTGGAAAACCAAAATATCTGATCCTGTTTGTATTTTTTATAGACAATATTTGGATGAGTTTGGCAGTCGTACAGATATGAGTGCACATGTCCTCTCTCTGGTTCAATCTAGGCATGATACGTTTGACTGTCCACCATTTTTGTCTTTGTTACATTATAGCTTCAACTTGCAGACCTCTATGGGTTACAGTTCCCAGTACAAAACCTCCATGTCCAGGTACTGCTGTGGTCCTGCTCTGTATTCAAACACAATGTGTTTTCTCCCTCCCAGTGTTGGTGTGGCCTGTCAAATGTGCCATAACACATCTTTTCTCCTTTACTGCTTCTTTTAGCCAATTTACCCAAGGAATAATACTTATGCTTGGGGTATTGTTCTTTTAACTTCATGTTATAACCATTCTTGAATATGTGTATTTATTTATATAAATGGAAAGGGTTTGTGTAACCTGGCCATTTAGCTCAAATCAACGGAGGCTCTCTCTTCTAAAACTTGTTGTTGGCACTAGACTGTCTTTTTCTTGTGCGCTGCTTTGTTAAAATAACAATAATTCTGGCACTAAAATGGTAATGAAGGGATTTAAGGTAAGACATCTTCAAATGTGTATGTGATAGATTATGTGGTCAGACATCCTTGGATAATATTAGCAGTAAAGTATATGAGAACTGAATGTGCATCCAAACTTTGAGTCAGTAACCCATTTAAGCCTGTGGACAACTAAAGTCACCAAAGGAAATATCACTCTTTTTCTATTTGTAGACTATAGATGTTTTAAAACAGCTGACATACTGTAAAAATAGACAACCTTAGGAAAAGCTTACGGCACCTTACTGGATAATGTGCCATGTGCTGTTTAATTCTTGTTGCCCTTTCTGCATGTTTATACTTGCAACTTTATAGTGAAAGATGTGCAAAACACTTTATTATTTTTGCACACGTTTCTTTGTGAATTTCTGTATAGAGATATATACCACATATTTAAAACTTAAAATGCAGTTACATGGGCAAAATATGGGCATCAATGGGTGAAGTCTTGTAAAATGTGTAGCAGCTCTTTATAAAACATCAATAATGTAATTAATACATATTACAATTATAATTAGTAATGTATACCTTTCAGTACCGTCGCTCCCTATACGCAGAGTACACAGTTTACGTAGGGCACCAACTCCCAGGGGGGCACCATCTCAGTTGCCCAAAAAAAAGCAACAAAAAAAAAATGTAACGCCCATTAGGATCCGCCCCCATCCGCACCCACGCCCACTCGCACCTCAAGTTTGCGGCTGAATGCAAATGATCAATGATGACAACTATGCCAGTGAAAAGACATCAGCAATCCGACGCCGAGAAAAGAAAAAGAAAAAAAAAAGATGAAAACGAAGCCGGTGCATCACTTTCAGGTACATTCATAATCCTGTGAAATTTTTTTGGGATTGTGACGTTAATAACGTTTAAATGTCAGTAATAATTTCACCACCACCAACGCATCTAAGTGATGTTTACAAACAAATTTCGGGAGGAGCATGCACGGATAATTAACACGGCCAGTTCATCATTAGTGATTACACCATTTATCCAATCAGCGCAAGAGAAAACTCCCATAAATAACCAAGTACGCCCTACCTTCGTTATCTCTCGACTTTCAGCATTGGTACATCCAATCGCCGCATGATGTCCGAGACTGAATTGTTCCCTGAGGAAAACACCTTCGACAGCACAGCTCCTCCCGCATCTACAGCCGACGTTCAGCACGCCAGCGCTCCGCTGGACACCCCAACTGAGCCCGCGGCTGCACCTCGGGGCCGCAGGCCTTCCCGCATCGCCGCCACTCATACCTTCAGACGCCGAGATTCTCCTTCACCCTCACCTTCCAGGCGTCAGCCACCTTCTCCAACATCCTCCTATGCCTCGGCTCTCTCCTCCGCTCCAGCTACGGAGAAATGGACCGTGCCAAAGATACGTCAAGTGCTCTCAAACGCTGGCATCCTTGCTCCTCACCGTCTGAACAAGGCGGAGCTACAAGCCCTCTACGCTTCGCTCCAGGCGGGGGCGCCACTTCCAATCGACACTCCTCCGTCCAAAGCAAAGGACAAAACAAACCGGGGCCGCGGTGCTCCTTATTCACGGCCCGATCCAACTACCACGCCACCAAGGACAAGCCTCCGACTATCTGGCCGCAGCAGAAGGCCTTCGGCAAGCCTGGGCCGCGCACCTGATCCAGCAGCAAACATCTCCCGATCCTCTGAACGTCGGCCAGCAGACCCTCCAGGCGACGCACTGGCGCGCGCCTCCACAAGCCGCGAAATAGCGTTGAGCACGCCTCCGCTTAGCGGCGCTGCACCATCCACAGTATCGGTTACCCCAACATTAAACCTCGCCCACCCATGGCCCCAGCCCCCATCCAGATCTAGCGCGAGGCTTCCTCAGCTCGCAGCAAAAGCTCGTCCCCACAATATCATCTCCTTCCTAGTTTTCCCACCCCCGAAACCAACCAAGCGTGAGGGCCGCCTCTGCAAATTGCGCAGGTTCCGGCGCCCGCTATTCCCTCTCTTTTTCCTGTTCTTTCTTCCGATCTCGCCCCCCGAGCTGTTCCAAGCGTGAGCTTGCCTCCGCAGGCGGTTCCGGCGGCTACTTTTCCCACCCCCATCCCCCATGCCCGCTCATCCTACTGTCTGTCCACAGCCACACCACTACCTATGCCGCCAAACGCCCTTGCCCTGGACCCTCCCCCCGTATCAAGTATCATCCGGAACCAAATCCTCTCAGAAATTCAGGCTGTTGGCACCAGAAGCGGAACCACTACCAACCCCAGTACCTCCCTATTCAGAGCTGATATTCCGGTGAATCATCCTCTGAGACCGCTTCTCGAGGCTTCCCTCGATTCTATTTTCTAAGCCGTTTCCCCCAGAACCTTGCAATCCTATTTTACAGCATGGAAATGCTTCAAAGCTTTCCATTCCACCTACAACCTGCCATTCCCCCGATTTTTCACTACTCTCTATCACTTCATTTATATCACACCTCAACATTAACAAAAACCTCCAAGTCAGCTCCATTAAAAGCTATCTAAGCGGAATCCAGTTTTTACATAAGCTCATATACGGTTCACCCTCACCACAAATAGCCAATTCACAGACCTCCCTTCTCATCAAAGGCATTCAAAGAGCCCACCCCACTCGCCCAGACACCAGGCAACCCATAACATTAAAAATCTTGACTAAATGCATTTCCACACTCCGCAGAGGCTACCATTCCATCCACACCACTCGTACGCTCGATGCTATGTTTATCCTAGCCTTCTTTGGCTTTCTCAGATGCTCTGAGCTCACCACCACGTCCACCTTTAACCCGAATATCCACTCCACTATTTCTGATCTAGCAGTCCTGGACGACGAAGCCATGTCATTCTTCATAAAACAAAGTAAGACAGACCAGACAAAGAAAGGCCACTTTATTTACATTTTTAATCTCCAATCACCTATACTCCCATACCAAACCCTCCTAGCTTTCCTGCAGCTCAGGAAATCCCAGTCCAAATCACTCGCCGACCCTCTTTTTACAGATGATTCTAACCGATGATTCTCCCGTTTTTGGTTCCAAAAACACATCAAGTCTGTCCTACTACTTTCCGGTTTCCCAGCCAATGATTTTTCCAGCCATTCATTTAGAATAGGCGCAGCCTCCACAGCAGCTCAAAAAGGCCTTTCTCAACAGCAGATCCAATCACTCGGTCGCTGGTCATCAGAAGCCTTTAAAAACTACATCCGATGTGACCGTTCACACATCAAGGAAGCCCACCAAACCCTCATCAGCCCCCCCCTTTTTCCTAGTCTGCCCATCTCCATTTAGTACCCCGTTCCTGCAGGAGTTTTCAATCACCCCGCTTTTGCCCCAAATAACGACTGCTCCCGCAGGTACCCTCCTACCTCCGCAGCAGCATCCGCTCCCGCAGGAGCCCTACCCGTATTTTTCACCAATGCCCACCATTCCCCCTCTCTTCCCCCTCTTTCTTCCGCTCCCGAGCCACCCCAAGCGTGAGCACGCCTCCGCAAGCGGTCCCGGCAGCTGTCTTTCCTACATCTCGCATGCCTGCTCTTCCTTCCGCCATGCCCCTACCCATCCCTCCGACCACTCCCGCCTCAGAAATCACCCCCTTTAACGGCCAATCCATAATGACCCATCCCAACAGCACCCTGCTCCCGCAGGAGCTTTACCTGTATTTCCCCACTGCCGCAGCAGTGTCTGCTCCCGCAGGAGCATATCTGTATTTCCCCACTGCCGCAGCAGTGTCTGCTCCCCCAGGAGCCTTTTCTGTATTTCCCCACTGCCGCAGCAGTGTCTGCTCCCGCAGGAGCCTTTTCCGTATTTTCCCCACTGCTGCAGCAGTGTCTGCTCCCGCAGGAGCCTTTTCTGTATTTCCCCACTGCCGCAGCAGTGTCTGCTCCCGCAGGAGCCTTTTCTGTATTTCCCCACTGCCGCAGCAGTGACCGCTCCCGCAGGAGCCAGCCCATCCCGTTCACCCGAACCCTTGACCCACCACAGCCAACCCCCCTTAACGTCACATAATCCATTCACAAGGGCCCATCCCCACCCAAGCCATCCCAACAGCACCCCGCAGGAGCTTTACCTGTATGGCCCACTGCCGCAGCAGTGCCCGCTCCCGCAGGAGCCTTTTCTGTATTTCCCCACGGCGTTTTTTTTTTTTGTTTTGGGGACTGCAGCAGTGTCTGCTCCCGCAGGAGCCTTTTCTGTATTTATCTACTGCTGCAGCAGTGTCTGCTCCCGCAGGAGCCTTTATCTGTTTTTCCCCACTGCCGCAGCAGTGTCTGCTCCCGCAGGAGCCTTTTCTGTATTTCCCACTGCCGCAGTAGTGACCGCTCCCGCAGGAGCCTTTATCTATATTTCCCCACTGCCGCAGCAGGAGCAGTGTACGCTCCCACGGACCTTGTCCTATTTACCCACTGCAGCAGCAGTGTCGCTCCCGCAGGACCGGATATTATTTCCCCCTGCGCAGCGTGCCTGCCCACCGGAGCCCTATCTGTATTTCCCACGCGCGCAGTGACGGCTCCTACAGGAGCCTTTTATCTAATTCAGAATTGCGCAGCAGGGTCGCTCCCGCAGGAGCCTTATCTACATTTCCCCACTGCCGCAGCGGTGTCTGCTCCCGCAGGAGCCTTCTCTGTATTTCCCTACTGCCGCAGCAGTAGCCACTCCCGCAGGAGCCTTTTTCTATCTTATCTTATCTAGCTCTCTCTTTCAGCACGGAACGCACACACCAAAGGACGTCCAGCACCCCTCTAACATTAAGCCTTGTTTTGGGGGGCCGTAAATGCAGGTATCTGGCTGCTGTCCTGTTTTAAATAGCTTTTTGGGGAGCGTTTTTTAGGCCGGGCTGAACACCGAGCTCGGACCCCACTCCCCGGACAGGAGGAGTACCCTGGGCTCGAGAGTAATTACCAAGCTCGGAGCCCTCTCCCTGGACAGCACGCCAAATACGCATAACCCTTTATTAATTATAAGAAAGTGCGAACTCGTGAAGTGATGTTTACAAACAAATTTCGGGAGGAGCATGCACGGATAATTAACACGGCCAGTTCATCATTAGTGATTACACCATTTATCCAATCGGCGCAAGAGAAAACTCCCATAAATAACCAAGTACGCCCTACCTTCGTTATCTCTTGACTTTCAGCATCCCTCCGCCACCCCGACCTCGCACCTTCAGCATAGTTTCTACCCCAGCACGGGGAGAAGCATTCGGGGGGAGCGTTTTTTAGGCCGGGCTGAACACCGAGCTCGGACCCCTCTCCCCGGACAGGGGGGGGTGCCCCGGGCTCGGGAGTCTTGCCAAGCTCGGAGCCCTCTCCCTGGACAGCACGCCAAATACGCATAACCCTTTATTAATTATAAGAAAGTGCGAACTCGTGAATATTCTTTTAGTTTCCATGTTCCCTTATGAAAATTAGGCATGGTTTTAACACGAATAAAACCAAAAATCATGGTTCTTGTAGCCATGGTAACCGCAAATTAACCATGTTTTTTTTTACTTCAAATAATAATTTACAAAGAAGTATTAAGATAATTTTTTTTGTGGTTATAAAAATAGATGTAAGTGAACAACAGCCTTTAAAATGACTTAAAATGCATTATATAAAAACAATGAGGCAATAATGATTGGTTAATTAATAATTATATGGTCTCATCGAATAACACTGTTAAAATACATAATGTAATACAAAATAAACAATTTATGTACATTACATGTTATTACAAATGCCTGCAAAGGGAGCCAAAGGCCTGGTAATTGCTGCTGCTACACTTACAGGACAATCAAATCCTTGTTTATGCTTTTGGCCAAACATTTAATTCAAATATACACTTAATCTTAGATTTTTGGCCACCTTTTTGCTATAGATGACACAGCCTCAATAATTTCTTCAAAAAATAAAAAATAAAACGTGGACATCACAACCCTTACAAAAATTAACCATGGTTTTATCGTAAAACTGCTTAATTTTCTTTTGCGTGATTTCTGAATGCTTGAGATTATAAAATCAATCAGACAACTGTATTAATAAAATCATAGCCAGAACTGTCTAGCGCTACAATTGTAATTTGTAAATAATACAATTTAATTACAATTTAATTATTAGAAGTTATTTTGATCCTTAGTAGGTGTTTTTTTTTTTTTACTTCCATAATATTTGAGGGAAGGGGCACAACATTACAATCCTGCTTAGGGCACCCATTTGACCAGCAGCGGCCCTGATACCTTTAGCTCAAACAGATGAACAAGTCATCAGTTTGATTGCCAGGGAATATAAATGTATATCTTAAATGCAGTGGCTTTAGATGAAAACATCTGCCAAAAGTGTAATATTTTAGATTGATCAGGAAAAGTTGAAGTAGTTTGGAAAAGCAGGAAGGCGGAGTAGCTTCTCATTTAAACTGAAATGTTACTGAGTTTCTGGTCTGTTCTTCTGTAGTTCTTACTCCCAGCTCCCACCTATGCAGCAGCCACCACCACCCATGCAGCACAGCTCCATCCAGATCCCCGTAGGTGCACCTCCACCTAAAGTGGTCAGCACTGCCACCATTATGCCTGCAGCCTACTCAGCTGCCCCAGGTAGCCATTGCACATATGTGAAATAATTCAGTGTATGTGTGTGTCCGTCTTTCTATGCAATACTAATTCATGGGCATCTTTTAGCACCAGCTCCTCCAATGGTTCACAAGCCTGCTCCACCTCCATCTGTTCCTGCCGCAGCTCCAGCGTGACCGCTCTCCCCCCCCACACCCAACAGGACTCCTGGGGTTACCTGATCCGCACGAAACTCCCTTGCTCCAAAATTTGACCCTAGCAAACCCACCACCACCTCCACAAATGTCAGAGTGCAGCCTCTTCCCCAGGCGGCCCCACCACCACCGCCCTACATCCCCAACCCCGTCCCTGCTCCCGTTCCTGTTCCTGCTCCTGCTGCACCCATTCCTGCATTCAACCCCGCCCCCTTCCCACCAGTGGCTCGTGGAGTTGCTCAGAGGGCAGAGCGGTTTGCAGCCAGCAACAGAACACCTCTGTGTGGAGCCTGCAACAGCATCATCAGGTATGATAACACTTGTGCAATGTTCACCCATCTTAAATCACAAGACCTCTTGTAATATATGTGTTTTTATTCAACTTCCCATACCTTCCAACTTTGGGCACTTTCATGTCCCAGAGGTTGATTTTTATTTTTTTTAAAAAGCAGATTTCAGGGGTTTTTTTTGGTTGTTGTTGTTGTTGTTGTTGTACCATGCCTTCATTGTACTCTTTCAAACTGTGTAATTAAAACTGTTAAAAACATTTTTATTTGAAATAAAGCTGAAATAAAATAAATTAAATAAATATTAGATGAAAAACTTAAACATAAATTAGTTTAAGTTCAAGTACTAAAAGTATTCAAACTGAAGCTCAAAACTAAAACTTAAAATAAAATAAAATTGAAATTTGAAAAATACAAGCTACTTCCATCGATTTATAATATACAATAATAGTGTATAAATAATACTAAAATAAAAATGCATTTTATTTATAGATTTTGTCTTACCTTCATCACAGACTCAGACATTAAATCTTAAATTATTTTACAGCATTCTCTAAGCCCTAAGGAGTAATGACTAAACTTTTTTTAATGTGATTTATGTGACTGGAAGTGACACAAAAATATTATTTTCAAGTGATATTTACCTTTAGTTTTTGTTCTCATATTACATCCCAATCTCTTTTTTAGACACTTTTGTCTCCTTTCTATAAAAGCAAAAACCTCTGAAAAATGTCACCACAGCTGAGGAAGTAGAAACACTTGTGTAAAATATTTTTAAATATTGAAATCTAGCATAGCGTTAGTTCTGGCAGGTCACGTTAGTCAAGCTCGCATCAGCTGACTCTCAGCTGATCCCCATCAACCTATGGGAATACGACACCTATCTAAACATTCATATATAAGGTCACTCAGTATTATCAGCATTTTTCGCATTGCTCAATAGCTAATTAACATCCTCCATCCCCAGCTCCTCCTCTGTCAGTCAGGATTCAGCCTTCTGATTCTCCTTTGAATCAGACTAATTAAAAAATGTGTACATAACATTATTGAACTTAACAATATCTGCAATACATTCGTTGTTCTGTTCGTTTACCATGGGGGGTTATCGCGGCTCGCATGCGATAATCCCTTGCTAGGCGCATGGATGCGCAGGGAGTTCTTGCCCAGAACAGAACCATACCGCCAATCCAAACTGTATGCTAATTGTTAATCATCTTTAACGATAGTGGTCCTGACAGAAATATTGTTTATTTCACCTTTGTTTAGATTATCCTAGTTTTAATGATTTAATAATCTTATAATAGATTTTTATGCTATCAAAACAATTTGTCTATAAGTTTTTTTTATCAGTGTTTTTTGACTCCTCAGGGGACCATTCCTGGTGGCACTGGGTCGTTCCTGGCATCCAGAGGAGTTCAACTGCCATTATTGCCACACGTCTCTGGCTGATGTCAGCTTTGTGGAGGAGCAGAATAATGTTTACTGTGAAAACTGCTATGGAGAGTTCTTTGCACCTACATGTGCCCGCTGCAACACCAAGATCATGGGAGTATGTTGAAAACCTATTAACATTGTACACACATGCACAGACATGACTGTAAACACACTTCACAGATACTGACAGTTCATCCGCTCAATATCTGCTCAACAGGAAGTGATGCATGCACTGCGGCAGACCTGGCACACCACTTGCTTTGTGTGTGCAGCTTGTGGAAAGCCCTTTGGAAACAGCCTCTTCCATATGGAGGATGGTGAGCCGTATTGTGAGAAAGGTATGGGAGCCACCAGCTATGTCTGACACAAATTTGTATGTTTACAAGTTTGGTGTATGCAGATATACAGTCCAGACTGCTATAATTTTCATGAGATGTTTCTGTCACCAGATTATATTGCACTCTTCAGCACAAAGTGCCATGGCTGTGACTTCCCAGTTGAGGCAGGAGACAAATTTATTGAAGCTCTTGGCCACACATGGCATGATACCTGCTTTGTTTGTGCGGTAGGTTCAAAATCAGTTTGTTAATGCACTTGCCCGTATGGTTTATATATAAATCAGTGCTGAGTTTGAATTATGACTCTATGCATTTCTGTTCCGACTTAAAGGTGTGCCATGTGAACCTGGAAGGACAACCTTTCTACTCCAAGAAGGACAAGCCCTTATGCAAGAAGCATGCACATGCCATCAATGTGTAGATGCTTCAACATTGCATCAAAAGCTGTTGCAAATAATAAATTTGCATGTGTGGTTTATGGCAAGACATCAGTGTCTATCCAAATGACAAAAACGAATATAAAAGACATACAGTATATTAAATAGCATATTAGTAAGAGGATGAAACTAGACATTTGGACATTTTTAGGTATTTCTTTGTCTTTATTATAACCCTAATACATTTGCATACATGCACTTGTTTGTCTGATAAAGGAATTTAAGAGATATAACGTTTTCACTTTTTTTGTTTTGTTTGGTGAATTTATGCAACATACAATTTTTGTGATATTAGTGACTAAAACCTTAATTTGAAAGATATTAATATTGAAGATTGAAACAGCCTGAAAAAGTCTATGCATATTACTACGCCTTAAAATTTAAAGTAAACTTAAATGTGATTTTATTCCATTACTATTTGTTTCCTTGAACAATAATGAGGCCTATAGATCCCTGACTTGCTTATCAATCACAAAAGGATGTTAAATAGATTGAGGCTGAATGTTGTTTTGCAGTCTTTTCAATAATGAATGGGTGTTTTATGTGTTACTAATCTTGTGCTTTTAGTGTGTGGGAAAGCAAGTGAGCTAATTCATGCATATGTGATGTCAATATTAGCATTATGTGTCATATTTTTATCTACTCATTTTAAGAATGGGAGCAGGGCATCTGAAAAGGTAATATAATTTATTTTAATTTATTAATTGTTGCCCTCACAGTGTATGCAAGACATAGTTAGCTGTAATAATGTCCAGCTCTCAAGGAGTATTTTTTTTCTTCAATTATTCATGTTTTGCCTTGTCACCTATGATAGTTGATTTTTGTTGTTATTTATTGTGCGCAAAACCTCAATATTTACAAAATCTTTGCAAATGGTGTACTGTTCATTTGCATGGATAATTGACTTGTTTTCTTTGCCAAGAAGGAGGGATTCATATTTTTATTTAATAAATACTTTAATTAACCAGACGAGAGGCACACACAGGATGCAAGTTGTATTGTTAATATGTAACAAATGGGGTACCTGATACTTTTTTTTCTCTGTGGGTATATGCTACCCAATTCTGATGTACAACTTTAAGATTACAGTAAAGTTTTTGTTTCATGACTAGTGGCTATTAAAGAACGTCATGGTTAAATTCTGAGATTGTAATTCTAGACACTCATGTTTTTCTATGTGATATTGATATTTTATGCATACAATTCACTTAAAATAACTTTTATTTAGACATACTTTATAAAATATGTCCTTGATTTATATATTTTCACTGCCATATATTGAAGTTAATGTAACCTACCACATCAGTTGACGTGTTCTTAGGGCTATACTTTTGATTTAGTTTTTTTTGTTTGTTTGCTTGTTTTGAATATTACTAACAATGGTTTGGCATGTCATAACTGCCTCTCTTAAATTTAATGAATTGTTAGCTTCTTTTTTACACAAGATTAGTAAGTTACTTAAAATTACATTAATATCAGTGTTGGGTTCAGAAGTGGGAATGTTCTATCTTTTTAGCATTTTTTCAAAAACATGTATTTGATGAAATTTAATGCAATTGAATGTACTTTACAAATAATGTATTATCTCAATTTGTCATTGCTGTATTCTGCAGTTCACCTAGAAATTACAGAGACAACGGATTGATCCATAATTACATAAAGTTGCAGATACTTCAATAACAATAAAGAACCATATACAGTATGTGTTATGTGACACTCATTTTTATAAATATGACGTTCTGGGGTATATGTTAACAAGTGTCTTTAATGCAGTCTTCTTCTTGGTCTAAAGAAGAAGACTTCTTATTTACGCATGATAGTTCAAACTGAGATGCAGCTCTACAGAATACTGTATGAGCTAGGCTATATGTTTTTTTCAAGTTGAAATGGAAAAACTAACTAGTACTACTAATAGCGTTCTCTTTCTTTGTATTTGAAATGATCTTTTATTTTGTGTTTGAATAATCTTTCATTTAAGCCGAAATGATCATGTTCCACACAATCAAATGAAATGTTTAAAACTGTCTATAAAGAATGTATGCATTGTGCCGGATTCAAAAATGGCATACAAAAAGATTGCCGAGTAAGTATAATGCTTATCATTCATTTATGAATTAAAAATCAAAATAAAACAATGACATGTAACAAATAATCTTTAAGTATTTAATTATGATGTACATAGGGCAGTGAGGAATAAAAAAATCATCAAATTAATTTTTTACTGATGTATGTGCTGTTATTTTCACTCAAACCAAAGTATAACATTGTTCTCTTAACTGGGATATTGTTTTGAAATAAAACGAACTAATATTATTTCTATCAAATAGTATGATTTTTATTAGCATCAAACTGTCAGATGAATGTTTTTACTTACTAATGTGTTGTTGAGATATAACACACTCAATATATCGAGACATTTGTTGAGGACGTGAGTGTTTCGCGCTCATCGGCAGGGGGCGCTAGGGAGTCGGTGCATCAGCGCTCGCGGCTGTGTGATCATCTGTCCGCACTCCGCAGTCAGTCAGTGTAGTTGTAGTAAGTGCAGGACGCTCTGCTGTGATGGTCAGTGCCAGACCCTTAACAGACCTCAATCAGAGTCCATCACGATCACAACTACAAACGAACCGTCTGAGTAATTGGAGAGCGCAATAAATTGACGGAGTATACGGAAATAAGATTTGCTGAAGAATCTTTTCGGTAAGTGTAATGGAAAGTGTTAGCTTGGCTATGCTAAACGCTGCCTCGCGAAAGTTTGTTGCGCTGAATTTTCCATTTTCCACGTAATGTTTTAAACGCGGTACAAAGGCAAAACTGACTGCCGTGGGGTGTTATATCTTTTTACTACGCAGTAAACAAATGCACAAGGCTTAAATAGAAAAAACGATGAACGTTGACGCGTTTATTACATGATTTTGTCAGGAGATTTCCTCAGAGTGAAGCGAGTTGAATGATAGCTAGTGTGCTATCGCCGTTAGCAAGTCAAAATACGTTTAAATTTACTCCCATAACTACCAATAAGGACCGTCTTGCTTCAAAGCAATACAGTGTCTTTGTAATCTACATTTTTATTATGTTTAAAATAACATTCATCTGTTTTGAAGACAGCGTCAGTAAAAACGTTTGTAAAAGTCCGAGTGAAAAGTTATTAACGCGACAGTCGCGTAATGCTAGCAACAACTTCCTAATAATCTGACAGCTGTGTGTTGCTTCTAAATGTTTATTCATCTCTCTTATGGAAACTGTTTTACATTCCATGTTTGTTTCTTTTCACGATACAATATCGTGCTTATTTATATTTTGCATCATATATTCTTTTCATGGTTTGTTCTTAACTCTGTTTTGATCACGTATCCGCCTCTCAATACAAAAAGCTGCTTTTGGGGTCATATTATTGTATGCGTAGGTTTGTGGAAATGTATTACATTTAAATTATGCCAGTTTTACTGTACATTTTGTAGAGCTTTCCAGATTTTAGTCTCTCTTTTGGCCATGCCTCTAGCCCGCTCAATACAAAAGCTGCTTTTAATTTATGAGCTCTGGGGGGAAGGGGGTCTGCTCAGCTCCTTTACCTTCTCAAGGAGGTCAAAAACAGATGGTAACACTGCCTGTGAAGCGGTCTGCTTCGAGAAGCCTGGAGGAGAGAGGCTTAGTCTGAGGGAAATGGATTTAGTTTATAAAATTAAAGCTAAAGGCTTGTAGTATTTACATGCCAGACATCTGTGCATTCCACAGCTTGATGCACGATCCCTTCTGAAAAAATATCAGTATCTGGAAGAGCTGTGCTGATGAGAACAAAACCAGGGTGTGTTAAATTCTGTCATTTACTTATTGTGCTCTGTAAGTTTCTGGAGATGTTAGCTGGAATATTAGGGAGCAAAGTCACCATTCATGTTCACAGTATTTTTTTCCCTGTACAGTAAAAATAAATCATCTTTTACGTTCATCATACAGGTTTGGAATGACATGCCGATTGGTAAAGGATGAACGAATGTACATTTCTGGGTGATCTATTATGTTAATAAATGCAAAACAGTGACATCTTGTATGTCCTGTTATTTGTGTTGTGTAGCATGTGACGGTGTATTTACAGTAACTGCTAGAGCAATTACTTGTTCAGTCTTACTTTGAATGTTAATTAATGATCAATTGATGTGCAGATGTGATGGTCATGTGCTTTTTGCCAAAGTGAATAGCCTAGATGGTTTAGTGTAGGGGTTTTCAATCCAGTAAGGCATTTAAATATTTTTTTGTATAAATACCCAGTTTTATAAATATCTCTCTCTTTCTCTGTAGGAAAATAATTTGTTTCTATTAAGTTCATTATTATTATAATAATTGTAATCAACCATTTATTGTTTTATTTCAATCAATGTTTTATTTTCAGGTATTTTATAAAGTAATTATTTTAATCTTGTTTTTTTATTGTTTTATTATAATTTATTTTAAATTTCTCTAAATGTATCCACGGACCCCTAGCAATCCCTTGCAGCCCCCGCACTTTAAAAATGCCTGTTTTACCTCTTATTGACATGTATATATTCTATATGGCTCAGATCTGCCCTCATATAATGTGTGGAAATCAATTAATTAATGGCTTAAAAGGCTGCAATATCATACAACTATAAACACAGATGTTTTTCCCCTTCTATTTGTTTTTTAAAATATCAGTCAGGCCCAGATTGAGTTGCCCTGGAGCCCTCTAGGAGTGTGTTTCAATCTCCGCACAGTGCAAGGGATCGGGATTGCATGGGAGTCGGTGGCGAGGTGGCAGCGCCGGGGAGGTGGGAGGGGAAGAGGGGGTGTGGGCGGGAGGGTTAAGAGGCCAGTGTAGATCAGGTTTCCACATCCATGCCTGCGTTCTCAAGCTGCTGCGCAGTTAAAAGTCAGCCCCCCACCATCCTGAACTCTCGGAGACAGGGATGGCTAGCAAGCAGGAAAAACACACAAGCCACCCAGACCTGGCCCCGAAGTATCACAAATCCACCGTAAAGGTGATGAGTATCCCCCCTACGTTTAGTCCCCCTATCATTCCGATCTAAAAGGTGGAAACGATCCTAGATGAGCTACGGTAATTTGATACACGCTACGAGCTTTATTGACAGACTTTTCTGTAAAAGTACTCGTAGGCCTCGAGGAGTCCTCTGTGCTTGTGTTACAGTGGATGGTGGAAAGTGAGGGAGCAGAAGAGCCATGATTCTTAAAAACTCTTTCTCTGCACTGTTGGTTAGTGTGATGCAGTCAGATAAAGATAGATGGATGAGCTATCAGGTGGAGGCCGGTTTGCGTGCGGAGAGTTGGTCTCTGTGTATTCAGTATGCCCCAGCTGCCTTAATGGTATTGATCTGCTTAATACACTTGGATATCGGAGAGGAAATTATTAGAGTCGGCACCGGATAGGGTGCATTCAAAGATGGGTTTGGTTAGTGCAAGACAAACCAAAAAAGATTTCGGTCTGTCTGTAAGAGTGCAATGCTGGGAGTTCATTGGTTGTTAGAGACCCAGATAATGAATTACATGTGCCGTATTTTTTTTTTAAAAGGGATGTAATGAACTCTTTGAGAGTTGTAAGCCCGGAATGCTTGACACACAAGCGATTGCTTATACCAGCGCTTTTCTGTTGGTACAGCAAACTAGTCTAATTCTCGTGGTGGCAGGGATGTTGATATGTCTTCTCTGGGCTGCTTAAAAAGATGATGTTAAAGGAATAGTTGACTGAAAATGAAAATTTACATCCCTTCATTATCCAAGATGTAAATGATTTTGTTTCTTAATCAGATCAGATTTGGAGAAATGTATTTATTTTATTATTATAGTAATGGTTGCTGGTTGGCGTCAAAGCTTTGTATAAAAGTACTACTTTCTGTTAGTACTGTCTGTTGTGTATATCTAACTTGAGCACGATCCGATTATAGGCGTTTTGCCGATATGAGCCTGTGCCGATATATTGGTACGGAGAACATGCGCGATAGAATGTTTTTTTTACGAACATATAATACAATAAAATACTTGAATGGTGAAAGTACTTAGTTTGTCCCGCAGAGCGCGTTCATTGTTGCTACTGGTGACTGGATGAAACGCTTAAAGCTTTAGTCAAATGGAACCATGAAACTTTGAACGGCATATCTCCGGTAACGGGGCGGCGAATCCGCCACCATTCGGGGGATTCTTTCCGCTCAAGGAACCTCAAGGAAAGGAGTGTACATCCGAGGAACTCTGTCGAAATGAGAACCACACCCGGTGGATTGTCATCAGGGGTCGGGAGTCGATTCGTGGGTAAATTCGCGGTACGGAGCCGACCCCGATCTACGATCGGGGGGATAATGACGCAGCGTGACGGGTGGCGACGAAAAGGGCTCCCCCCCCTCCCCCCCATAGAGCTGAAGGATAACCCGAATTGGTGGGATCGCCTGCCATGTTCGTGAGATAGGGACACCAGTCAACACTTTCACTTCAGTAAGGAGGTATCTTGTTCAGGCAGATTTTTTATCAAAGTGTATTTTACACTTGTATAGTACAAATATGTCGCTTTGTTTCATGATTACAGTGTATACGTTGTTCTTTATTTACCCTCAAAAAAAATTGGAAGTGAAATGTGACAACATGCCCCGTAGATGGAACACATTGTAACATCTGAGGTGCACGTTGTAACATGACCATATGACAACTTAAAATGTTATATGATCTAATGAAAAAAAATATACAAGACAAACTAAACTATTTGTTAATAAATATATATAATATATAAGTATATTATATATTTTAAATTTTTTTTTTTTTTCCAAAATAAAATGCAGTTTTTTAAGAATCAAAAATAATTGATTTTGGAGTTTGACAATGAAACACCTTGCCAACTGCTTGGGACGGACACATAACGAGCAAAAAATGCGTTACATGTCTTGAATAATATTTCTAAACATTAAACATTGACCTGTCAGTATGTATCACCTGTTTCTCCGTTGTTTCTCATAAATTAATTAAAGTAAATAGAGTAAATTACATCGTAATGTCTAAACTAGCACATGGTAACGCGTGTTCAACGTTGCCCCATATGGCGCAACTGAATTTAAATACGGGTTCGTGTCTTCTGCGAAGGTAACGAAGCAATTTAAAAAACCTGATCTCTGAACTTATAAATAACATTTTGGAGATTAAAATAATAGCAGATTTGTAATTTTAAATGAATAATAAAAACTGAAAAAAAAAACTTAAGCCAGAATTTAAATGTTACTATGGTAAAATAAACATTCAAACCACGTGTGTTACAACTAACACCCCATTACTTTGTGCATCGCACTCATCGCAAGTTTATTGTTAAATGCCCTTACATATCTCTGTCACCATTATAAGTGTTTGATCACCACATTTGAGTGATCATTGCAAAAAATTTGTTTATGTATATATATTCTGTTTATACTGTATTCTATATACAGTACCAATCAAAAGTTTGGACACACGAATGGGAAAGTGTCCAAACTTTTGACTGGTACTGTAGTATAATATACACAAAGAATATCGGCCAATATATCAATACCTTTTTTTACTCCCTAATATCAGTATCAGCCCCAAAAAAACCCATATCGGTCGGGCTCTAATCTAAATACTTGTTTGACTTTGAATTTATTAAATTTGTGAATAATAATATATCTAAAAAAAAAAAATCTAAATTATGCACTGGGAGTAAAACACCTTTCAGTTTTACTCCCTTTAGTTGCTCTCCTCCATCTCATTCATCTTTTCAATTAAGCTATGTTGTAGGTTACTCTGTGACATTACCAGGTTCAACATCAACATGATGCACTTTAAGTGAAAAGTGATTTAAAATTCATTTCACAGATTTCTGAACTATGAGTTGTTATCATGAATACCCTATATGGCGGGAATAGAAACAATGTTTTAACCCCTTTATCAAATGTCTTTTCACTTGTTCATTCCTCTGGAGTATCTGTGCTTCAAAACAAGTAATGTAGCAGTGCTTCACCTGTGTTACTATAGGTTATGCTGACTGGATAATAAAAATAGGGTGGGGGATTTGGTTCCAACTATTAACTGGGTTCTCATGTTACCTTGGTTTAAAGATGCAGTCAAATATTTATTATTTATAAACTTTTACCATACAATTGTATTTCTTGAGTTTATTCAACTTTGATAGCAAAAACAAAATTATAAAAATGTAACATGTAGCATAAACGATTATCTTCTATATTTTACAGGGTTTTGTGGTACTATGCCAGAATCCAAATGCCATTTGGACATTCAGCCACTTGGATCCGAATGACACCTGTAGCCAGCCTCCATGCTTGCCAAACACTATGCCAACATGCTTCACAGAAATGGATCTTTCTGTACGGTAAGGAAACTGCTAAAAAATGCCACTTCTTCTGACATCCCCTGCAGTACAAGCAACCAAGAAGTGTATTTTCATGTGGTGATTACATGACCACAGTAGATAAAAATGCTCCCTACGTCAGAGATGGCCGGACTGCAACAAATGGTTTCTATATGTTTAGATCTGGGAATTCATTTTAGAAAAAAAAAACATTTACATGTCAAAGTTCATCCATGTGTGGCTGGTTTCCAAGGCAACAGCCCTACCCAGTTTCTCTCACATCTAAGGTGCAGACTTAGCAGATGCTAAGCTCTGAAATATTCAGAGGAATTTTCACAGAGGAAAAATAATTTCTCGTAAGAAAAAACAAAAACTAACAAAAATTTTTTTTCAAAAAGTCGTAGTAATGTGGTTAATGATAATGCCAAAGCTGAAAATGATATTTTTCTCTGAAAATATATAAAAAAATCTTTGGTGTCTACCAAAGTTCCTTGAAGGGTATCTCAGAGCAGGGTCATCGTAAGTCTGGAGATGGTTCAAATTTGAAGACTAGATAGAGAGTTCTTTAGATCTCTGCACTGGACCCGTCTCTCATCAAACCCCAGCACAACCAAATGCTCAGACCCTTTGGTGGAATGCGTGAGGCAGGTAATGGAAAAGAAACGTGCAATAAACCTCTGCTGCTTCGGTAATTCCAGGAAATTTGTGGACTTTTCCATCTCCATATTTGTTCCTATATAAATTCCAAGAAAATTTTTTTTTGTCTCAGTTTAAAAGCAGAGAAATATAATACAGTGCAGAACGTCTTTTGGGGGAACTGATCAATTTATTAAGTCACCATGAAATCAAGAATTAATTATAAATGATTAATTCATGCAATTTTTTAAAATCCGTTTGTCCTTGTAATCTTTAATCAAAACATAAAAATGTCCTACCTCTGGTGCGAGACAATCCCGTTTACGTGACAATAGGAAGGAAAACACAATCGCAAATTCCATTTCCTACTGACTTATGATAAACAGGAAAAAGGAATGATCAATAACATAATGCTGTAATGATAAATACCAACAATAATTCTGATATAATTAAAAATGTTATATTTATACACATTTTTGCACCATAAGAGGTTCAGCCATTTTGTAAATAAAACAAGCAAGAGCTAGTCTAAAAGTTTTTTTTTTCTTTTTTAGGTAACTGTAAAAGTAATGACAAATCAAGCAGTCAGCACTTTGAAATCATTTTGGGGTAATTAGTCCAGTCATAAAGCACAACGATCAAATCGGCTTCTTTAGTGAGATTTGTTTTGTGAGATTTGTTTTGTGTTTCACAGACGAGCTTTTCCGATTTTAGTCTGTCAAGCTGAGTTTCTTAAAGGGGTCATAGGATGGTACATGCACTTTTACAAGTTGTTTGAGAATTGAAATGTGTGTGGCAGTGTTTGTACAAACCACCTCCTATATAATTAAAAATCCACCCAGTGTTTTTTTTTAAATCTGGTTAAATCTTTACCCCTTTCTCAAATCAACACAGACGTCACACAGACAGGCCCCTCCCAAGATAGTTTGATTGACAGTAGCTTTTCAGCACAGACTGAACTGGTGTCTTACCTCAGACCCGCCCTAAATGAGCTGTCATCAGTCCGCCATTGTTTCAACACTGGAGCAGGAGTAGACAAGAATGACTCCTAAGCGATCGAGGTGTTCTGTTGTTGGATGTAATAATGAACATAGCAGTCGTCATTTGCTCCCAACATCTGAGCTGCTGAACTCGCAGTGGATTACATTTGTTTCTGAAGGGAATGCACCCCCGATCTACATAAATGCATCTATGTTCGCGCGAATCATTCATGAACCATCTACAGAAGAAGTGAGTATAATGCTTTGTAATGAATCTTTGCAAATCACTTTACTAATAATGTGCTAATTAGCAAGTTTCACGAGGAATGCGGATAAAGTAAACAGTCTCTCTGAGAGCGGCTATGAAGAGAGGGGCGGGGTCAGCAGAGCTAATTTGCATTTAAAGGAAAATGCTACAAAAATGGCTTGATCTGAAAAGAGCTGTTTTTGACAGGGTAAAACGGGTGTTATTTTACACTACCATTGAGAAATTTTAACCAAACTATGTTACAGACTTTTCATTAAGACCCCAAAGAATAATATCAACTTGTGGAAAATGGGCATCACATGACCCCTTTAACTATCTCAGACAAAATGTGTGCTCAAATTTGGGGGGGTTGTTCTAGAAATGGTGTCTCAACCCATTACCCCTCCAGAGGAATCTGGCCGAAGGAGCTCATATTGCACCCAAGTGCTCCACAGATTAACTTTTGTTCTTCTTCTGCCATCTACTGCTGTGTCACCAGTCTTGTGCTACCTTTAAAGTCTCTGCTTGACTGACTCTCTGCGATGCAGCTGCTTGACAGTGATTGGTGTTGTGTCAGGAAGAGATTTGGGACTTTGGTGAGAATGAGAAGAAGAGAGGATGATAGAAGAGAGAGAGTTGGTCGTGGGGCACATCTCAATGTGCCTAAGTATTCTTATGCTAATCCTTTCCTGGGATGAGGTGCAGCCAAGCAAACAATGGCAGCGGAGCCAGAAAGTCTGCCCTGCAGTCTAGCAGGCCTTGAAAGGCATGTCGGGCATAGCGCCGACACTGAGGGAAGGCAGCCTCCAGTACTGGGAGCCCTGCTTTAAGAGGAGCCCCAGGAGAGACCAGAGGGCCAAAGCAGGCCAAGAGAGCGGGGGCGAGGGGGAGACAAACACCAGACCACTCTGCTCATGCAGGCTGTAGTTAGAAGTGATAAGAGAGGCAAGGTGAGATTTATTTCACAGACATGTCTATTTCATAATATTATCAAACATTGGCTTTTTCTTCTAGTTGTAACCCCCACCCAAACCTTCTGTATGTTGTTGTGAACTGTCATTTATGTTGGCTTGTTGACCTGAGGGAACCCTTGAATTATGTTATGAACATTAGGACGGTCAGATATGATTCCTTCCTCAGGGATTGAGAGAGATTCATGGTAAAGCATAAAGCCTAAAGTATACTTGGGCTGACTGTGTTCCGTGCACTGTGATGCGCACACGCAAGGCAAAATGTTGAGACAGAAGAGTGCCAAACTCATCCATCTGCGCCCATCCAGTACACTTTGGAAGCTGTGCACAAAATGGAGCGGAATGCAGAAAATGAAGCATAGCCAGGCCTTAAGGTTGACTCCAAAGGAGCACCATAGTTACACATCCCCATGCAATACCCCTATTCATTCAGCCTCCTAACATAAATTTATGGTGCCATCAAAGCCTTTCAGTGGGCAATGCTCCAGGAGTGTCTGATGAAACACTATATAAGTGTGCCTTATATATTGCTTTTTAAGATCTGTGATACTTTTGAAGCAACAATAGTGATAGATGTCCATTCAAGACACATGACTGCTGTACTTGTTTTATATGAAAGTCCCCAAGGTTTAGCAGTAGATTTAATCTGTCTAATATTAGAAGCATTGTAAGCCGTTTTCAGGGGTGTCCTTCTCGCCATACTACTTTTTTTGTGTGTGGTGGTGGTGATGGGGTGTGTGTGTAGATCCGAGTTGTCTTAATCCGTGCAGGACATGGACAAAACTGGTTCAGCCATTCGGTATAAGAGTCTGAATAAAAGTAGATGTTCAACTGTTTTCAACATTGATAAACCATGAGCACCAAATCAGGAATATTACAACAATTCTAAGGATCATGTGACTCTGAAGACTGGGTCTTTCAAAACTGGTGACTGATGCCTCTAAACGTCCTCCTGTACTGTGTTGCCTCTCTTCCCACTCTTTCAACTGTGAATGTTGTGGGTTTTTAACCCCATATTTCATTCCTGAAGCAAAAGACAAACTGTTCTATCTTGCATATCCTTTGATAGGAGTGGACTTTGTGTGCTTGTCTAATGTGGTATCTTCACCATATCTGTGTACACTTATAAATGTAACATGGCTCTTTATACCGTTCTTTTTTCTAATGTGTTTGAAAGTGATGCCACCTGGTAAGTTGTGAGGCATCATCTTTGCAGCAGGCCTCAAAGCTAGCCTCAGACTCTTGTCTCCATGTGTAGGTGCCTACACACAGCTATCTTGTCCCCTTGCTTTGCGGAGGCTAGCTTTGTTCCCTTGTTATCCGGTCAGGGATGTGTGAAAGTGGGGCACAGGTCGGGGCTCTTTGTCCCCCTTGGGCAAATCAGAAGTGACAGACACCGGCCCACTCCCCCACTAATTTGTCCCCCCCTCAGGACAGACTTCGCTCAGGGCCACTAATTGCAGCGAGACGCACAGGCCTACAAGGGAACAGACACATCACGTTATTAACGCTGGAAGGGGCCAACGGGGTAATTGCGGAACATCCTTCATCAAATTATTTGGGCATGTTTCAGCATTCAAGGGTAGCGCCGGCCTGACGGGTTGAGGGGTCAAGCCCAGAAAAAAACAAAGGGGCAATGATGTTCAGTGCTACCAAGAAAAATTACAGCACTACTAATCAAGTCTGTTTTTTTGTAATATTGAGGAATTGTTAAGCTGATTTTAGAAATGTTTTGTGTTTGTAGACATTGTGTTTAAACTTGTGTAGAAAGATGCGTTGAGACGTGTATGATCTGCTCCTCACATATTCTTTTTCTTTTATTATTTTAGTGCCGTGGACCCCGTGAGGAGGGATCTCTGAGTGTCTAGTGCCATCATCATCCCCCAGCTCTTCCTCTCATTCTCAGCATCTCTTCAGCTCCACCTGTACGTTAGTGTTCACTGGGATTTCAGGAGCATAAGCAGCCGTCATCACTGATCTCATCCTCAGCCCAAAGGTTACGACGACGCTGTTTGACGATGGCACAGCTTTTGCATGTCACTGTGGTTTTGGCCAAAGTCTGCTTGCTTCTGAGGCTCTGTGCTGGAGGTAAGGGTGTTTTCTTTACTTCACACCTGTGTTCTTGTCTTCATCTTTCATTGAAAGTAGCTTTAGCTTATATTCATACTCTTCACATAAACCAAGCATAGTCTCAAGCATGTAAGTGGCATTCGAACAAGGTGATAGGTGTTTGTCAAGCCTTTTTGCAACTGCTCTATGCAAACTCTGCTCTGAGAGTTGTTATATATGAACACTCCACATAAATGTGATCTCCAGAGCTACTGTGAGAGCTCACCTCAAGCATTTCAGTATTTAATTCTGAATGGAGCATTTATCAAATACTCATCAAATGCACACAGACCCTTTTGAAGAAATTAAGTCAAGTCAAGTCTGCTTTATTGTCAATTCTTCCACATGTACAGCACATACACACAGAGAATTGAAATTGCGTTACTCTCAGACCCTTGGTGCATACAGATAACATAAATACAGATTAAATACAAAATACAACTATACAAATAAGGTCAAATGTAAAAATATATATATAAAGCACAAGGCATATGGCAGATAGAGTGCAAACCAGTAAAGTAAACAACAGTGCAGATATATGATGGTTGCCTGTGGACAATCAATGAGCTGTGAAGGCAAACAGCAACGGCCGATTACTCGGAAAGCAGTTTTAGTGCACAGGAAAAAAATGAGTTTGTGTTGAAAAGCCTACTGCTTTATAGTTTAGCTCATATTGTTTGTTAACATACTTTAACTCTGAACTTCTGCGTAAAGCAATACTTTGTGCTCTGGTTTAGAACACCCTCTGATATCTCTGAGGTGTGTTTACTCATGCCAGGGAGTTCAAAAGACATCTTTCCCATCGTGACTCACTCCTGAACCACGAGCCTCTCGGAGGCCCCCCACTAAAGGAAGCTGTTAAAATGATTGTTGCCGCTCTCTCTTCCTTTTTTGGCACATTAACCATTTCCTCTATGGCACTTCACAATTGCTAGTTGGTAAGAACTATTCCAAACACACTGTTTTCTCCGGAAATACTTGGGCCTATTTGTGCTGTTGATTTAAGATTTAAGCCCCTATTTAGTAGATTTTAGATATTACAAGAGGCTTGCTTGTTTTCTGTTCCACACCGACTATAGAACTTGAGTGGTTTATTATTGTTTATTACAATTTTTTTTAAATTCACCTACATTTTTGAATTAACAACTAAAGCGTTTATTTATTTGCTTTAATGTGTATGTTTGAGAAGTTTTGAATTAATCATATTTAGTCCACACTAAGAATTCAACACATGCCACTTCAGATAAACTCAGTTTTTTTAATAGCCTAGTCTTTTATTTAATTCTGATCAGTTAGTTGAGAGAAAGAAAACTGGTCTGATAACATGCCAAGTAGTCAGATTTTCAAACAGCTCAGTTTTCCTTTAGAGTTCATATTATATCAAACATCAGTCTAATGTCCTTGTCAGAGCATTTTTGTACAGATGCAGCAGAAAAGTAGGAGATGGTTGAAACCAGAGACGCAGCATGAAGGCGAGGACATTTGGCTTCTCAATGCGCTGTTGTTTCTCTCAATGTTACAGTTGTGTAACGGCTAGTTAAATACCTCTATAGTACATCTTTTTTACCTTGCTCATCAGATGCACCCCTGAGATGTAATTTCAGGAAGGTGTCTGCACCCCTGAAACATAATCCTCAAGAAACAGAGAGGTGACATTGGCAACTGAAAGCCCTCAATTGGCTCCAATAGTGTAAAGTGCTTTTTTCCCCAAGCAATTGTGCACTTGAACCTGGATTGAATAGTGAAAGAGGTTAGCACTCCTCCTAGGGGAGAAGAAAACGTGTTTTAAATGCAGGCAGGCATTTAATTTCGTAAGGTGAACAAATAAAATGCATGTAAAATTGTCCTAGAAATGACACAATTTATTTCAGTATACTGACTTAATTCAGCTATTATATAATTCCCAGTTCTCCTCCAAGTACAATTTCAAGTGTCATATGTGAGGATTGTGAAGTGGGATAAAGTCAATGAAACAATGCATTGCTGTGAAGGGAAACTCAGCTTTGCTGTAGACTGAAATCTATTTTTGATTTTCTTCTTTTGCTCTCTTTCTTCCCTTTGCACTTTTTCTCAAGTGAGAGAGAGAGGGTAATGGTGTGTATCTGCTGGAGAGTCTCATTATGGGGGGATGATCTGACAGACCTCAGACTCCACTGTAACTGGCTGCAAAATTAGGCACACATGTGAATGTGGAGGCTCTAATGGGCTCCTCTGACACATCAATCATCGCCCACAACCAATCACAGGCCAGCACTGGGCAGAGATTCTTTGCCCAGTCAGAAGGACTGCTTTACAGCTATTTTGAAGAGTTTTGAAATCCTGACATTGTTGTAAGTTGCTCTTTTTTGCCACGCCCATAGATTTTTGTGTAGGGATGCACCAAAATGGAATTCTTGGCCGAAACCGAACAAAATTAAACACTGGGCCGATTGCCAAATACCGAACACGGTTCGATTTTTTTTTTCCCCCATGTATTTTGCCAATGTTTTTTTCACCATTGCATAAATTAAATATCCAAAATGTGCTTTTTACTATTTTGTCTTGTTTTTCAAAACAAAAAATCTATTACAAAACAACAAATTTAAAAATATTTAACACTAAACATTTTTTTAACATTCTAGCAGACATTATACCAACAAAGCACAATTTAACTTAAAATTAATAAGTTAGTAAAATAATAAATTTTGGCCATCAGACCCCCTTCTTGAATAAGGCATGTATTTTTACTGTACAAATAAAAGCAGCCTAGCTGAGCAGAAGAGACTTCTTTTAAAACATTTAAAAATATTACAGTCCCAATTTGAAACACTATGTGTGAATGCTATAATAAATGTATTAACAGAGCTGTTGTAATTATTATCATTATTATTGTCTTACCTTTTACTTTATTTTACAGAACAACAGTAAAATACAAAATACTAACGTTTACAAATGTTGATGGAGTTCTTGCTTTTTCAACTTTTATTTCGGCAGAAACACACAGGAAGACCTCAGTGCTTCTTTTTGTTGACAGCAGATTTATAAATGAGTCTCATTACGAATACGTCGTACGTATCGCATTCACAAAAATGTGACTGAGCAACTGACGAGTAACACTGTTTCAGTGCAGATTTTCCTTGCGCTTTGGACTTTAAAGTCTGGTTAACAAGCAGATCCGCCACGAGTTCGTGCAGCTGTCGGAATACATGCAATTTGTGTGTATTAGAAAACATAATGTTCTGCAGTTTATTCACTAATTGTTTAAGGCCATTTCGTGATTTCAGTCATCATACAGTAACCAGCAACAATCACCCCTTCCTCTTCTCATTGAAAACACGTGAGGCAGTCCTAAACAGTCTCTCGCTGTCAGCGCTTGTAATGATTTTTGCGTCTTTCTCAAACAGTTTTAAATGCTTCCACACTGCTGAAATGTTTGCTGCATTATAAAGAGTGCACGCTTCTCACTTTACGCTGGTTGCTATTTGATCGAGTCACGTCATTGTTCGGTACAATTTAGCAGTCTTATCACTTATTCAGCCGAACACCGAAAGCTGTTTTTGTTATTTTCGGCAGAATATTTTCGGTTGCTGAACATTCGGTGCATCCCTATTTTTGTGCAGTTTACAGTGAAAACCAGATTCAAGATCCTTCAATCCCAAAGTCATTCCTCAAGCACTGAACCTGAGTAGAGAGAATGGAGAAGAGGAGTAAAGAGTAGTGGTTCAATAGAACACAAATCTCACGGTTCGGATCACATTACAGATTTTGACCCACGGATAGAATAATTTTTCGGATCAGCAAGTTTTCAATTTAACTTGCTTTCCATTTATTACTTAAAGTGAAGTACTTCTTTGATACCACAGCAAATACTACTAGATTAACTAAGAAAGTTTAAACATGATTAAAAAGATGAGAACAGCCAGTAAAAATAAGAACAAATACACAAATTACAAGCATAGATAAATACAACAGAATATGTTACAAATAAAAAAAGGTTGGTAGTATTCAAATACAGAAATGTAATAATTAGGGAAAATAACACTGCATATGTTCACTGTATAAATTAAATATAGAATTTATCACAGCTGTTTGATGATCATTAATGACAGCAGCAGTATTTATAGGCTGTTGTCCCTTTAAGACCTGATGCACGGATCCGATATAATGACACACATCACATCCGATTTCTTTCTCAGCTGTTTTCATTCACTGGAGTAATGATACTAGAGCCCGACCAATATGGGTTTTTGGGGGCCGATACCGATATTAGGGAGTAAAAAAGGCCTATATCGATATATCGGCCGATATTCTTTGTGTATATTATAGTACAGTACCAGTCAAAAGTTTGGACTTTTTCCCATTCGTGTGTCTAAACATTTGACTGGTACTATATATAGAATACAGTATATACATAAACAGAATATATATACATAAACACATTTTTTGCAATGATCACTCAAATGTGGTGATCAAACACTTATAATGACGTGACAGAGATGCATAATGGAGGCAGGGCATTTAACAAACTTTATCCAAAATGAGTCTGACATCAGTGCACTGAACAGTGAAGTTGAAGTTTATTCAACTTTAATTCAATTCAATTCCATTCAACTTTATTCCGTTGAAGTTTTTCACTTCGGAACATTCATGGATTTGCGCTACTGTCTTCACACACAGATGAAACTTACTAGAGAAGTGTGACATAATATACCTCTGTAAATAAATACAATATAAAATCACGTCTCGCACACTTTAATGCCCTATGAATGGATACGCTCCCTTCGAACTGGAATCATAGCAGAATATCCTGTGATGTCCACTTCACAGGGCACTTACGGTCAAATAAGACAACACTTGAATGCTGCTGCCTGAACAAGAAACCTCCTCACTGAAGTGAAAGTGTTGACTGGTGTCACTATCTCGCGAACGCACCGGCGGGGTCCACCATATTCGGGGGATCCCTTCAGCTCGAGGAGCCCTCTCAACGCCCACACGCCTGGGCGTCGCTAGGCCCCGGGAAGCTTGGATCGGTACGGCGCGCTTACCGTAAATGTAACAACCGTAACTCCGAAACGGGGGCTGTCGACGCGGGGGTGGTCTCATTCAAAAGTGGGCCTCTAGACGTACACTCGATTCGCTTTCGAGAGGGTTCCTCAAGCTGAAGGTATCCCCCGAATTTGGCCATTACGGAGATATGGTTGTTCAAAGTTTCAATGGTTTTCCAGACTTATCGGTCGATAATATCGGCAGAATGATACATCGGCAAAAAATTACGGCAGAATAACGATAAGGTCGGGCTTACGGAGACATAAAACTGACTGCGTTTACAATGAATGATGCGAGATGGGATGTTGTCAATTTATGTGTATTGTCTGTTCGCGGATTCAGTCAGTCGTTCGAGTGCGTGAAAAGCATGTGCGTGCTCATGTGTGTGCCGGTTTGACATTTCTCGCTGGAATGTTAATTAGCTTGCTTGTGTAAAATACGAACAAATATAAAGTATACTCTAGTAGGGTTGAAATTTTGCCGAACCGTGGGGCTTGGTCCGTAAGGATCAACTACGATCCGTTTAACCACTAGTAAAGAGTGATGGAGAGGGATCCCTGGGTTCCTCTTTGGGGCTTTGCCCATTTGATCCTTGTCCAGCCTTCTCCTAATGCTAAATTTCCATCCTAGCCCTGCGTATCAGGATCTGCCGTCATAAAGGGGGACTGTCTCCCTTAGCCTGCATGGGCTCACATTTGCTTTGAGTAGCTCAATTACTGAAATGACCTCATTGAAATCCCTTGCGAGCAGTTGAATGAGATTAAGTCTAGACAGTGTAATTCTCTTTAAGAGTTGATTTTTATTGTTTAGTAAAGTAACATTATACGGTGTGTTTGATCCACTTAAGTAAAAAAGATATGGAGTCTGTCTGCACCCTGAACGAGAGCACTTGAGAGGCTGAGTGCGTCATTTAGTTTGCGGTCTAGAATCGTTCTGATAGACTGAGCGTATCAAAGGCAGCGTCTCGCAGCTCCACAGGCGTTATCTTTACATTTAACTGCACTGCCTCCGTCAGCTCTGTTTTCTCAGGGTGTATCTCCAGCAGTCTTGTTTGTGTTGTGATCGACGGTTTTGTTAATGTTTCTAGTTGTCTCGCATTTTGTTTTTGACTCTCATAATGCTGTTGGAGACCACCACAATTTCCTCTTTCCACACCTTCCAGATGTAATGTTGTTTTTATGTAAATATTATAAAATTGTTTCGAATCTGCAACTTTAACTAGAGTTGTTATATAAACAACAGTAATGACTGTAACAATTTATGTTTCATGAACCTCATTACATAATATGGTTTGTGGAGTGTTAAAGGGATATTTGACCCAAAAATAAAATCGTTTAATCACCCTCATGTCGTTCCAAACCAAAAACAACATTGGACCGCACTGCCTTTCATTGTTTGAACGGATAACATATTTTTCCAAAATATTGCACAGGAGAAAATAAGTTCTACTGGTTTGGGACAACACGAGGGCAAGAAAATGATAACCGAATTTTCATTTGTGGGTGAACTATCTCTTTAAGCACCCACAGCATGGTAAAATCCATTTTAACTTACTACATTTAATTCAATATTAAAGTTTTGTTTTGCTGTGGGACATTCAACAGTTGCAAAGAAAACTGCTGTGATATGCTTACACATGTTAGGAAAAATATATGTTCTTCATGATATCATATTTCTAATAGCATTTCTTTCAGGCTGCCTATTTTGTTAGGCTCATACTGTGTTTATATTGAGTTGTATGTACTCATCAATCACATTTTCAGTGTATGTACATTGTAGATGATCCATTGAATTTTGCAGTGAATTGAAGAGCAACAGAGACTCCTTTATCGTGCCCAGCTCTCTATTCAATCACTAAGTCCTAATAGAATTAGTCCAAGAGGAAAGTCCAGTCTAATTGTAAGATCAGCAGCACACGGGGAGGCTGTGTAAGACAGACTAGTAATGGGATCTGAGGATGGAATGCAGCTGATAAAGAGAGCGCCGTGTCGCCCTGCCGCCCAGTCTCTCAAACTGCTGCTTTGTGAGTGATTAGCTGTTTTACAGACAGGTCTGGACTGGATTGGAGTCATGCTCAACAGAAGGCTACAGCAATACAAGCTCATGCACTGTGACATAATAAGACAGTAAGATCAGTAGTGACATGTCTCAGAGGCCTTTATTGAACTGAAATTCAAATAAAAAGGAAAATTAATGGTTGTGAGGGTGTGAAACAGAAAGGGGCATACAGGGATGCACATTGTAGTTGGGCTGCATTTGAACAGGAGCAGGTTTACAGAGGAGTGAAGGATGGGAAATTAAAGTAGGAGATTGTGGCCTTGTTGAGGATTGACACAATACCTACATTTCATTAGCCAACTGTCATTGTTTGCTACAGATACTTCAGAAAGACTGGTATCAAAGTTTTTTAATTTAGTATATTTTTGGTTCTAAAGTACTTTTGACATCACTACTTTTAGAGATTTTATGAAGAGAAATAAGATGCACATTGCTAGCTTTTAACCTAGATTTGTCATAGTCACTACTGTTCAAAGTTTGGGGTCTGTAATTTTTTTTAATTTTTTTTTATGTTTTAGAAAGAATTTTCATGTGCTCACCGAGGCTGCCTTCATTTGATCAAAAATTCCATTAAAAAGGAAAATTGTGAAATACCATTTCTTAAAATGAGTTTTCTATTTGAATAGTTTTTAAAATATAATTTATTCCTGTGAAACAAAGGTGAATTTTCAGCATTATTGCTCCAGTTTTCAGTGTCACAGGTTTCAGAAATTATTCTAATATGCTGATTTGCTGCTCAAGAAACATTTCGTATTATTATCATAGAAAAGAAAAGTTGAAAAAGGGTTAGCACTGTCTAATATTTTTGTGTTAAGCTTTAGAATTTTCAGGATTATTTGATGAATCTCAAAGGAACTGAATTTTAACAAATATAAATCTTTAGAAACAATGTAAATATCTTTACTGTCACTTTGGATCAATTTAATGCATCCTTGATGAATAAAGTATTCATTCTGTATTTATAAAAAATGTTCTGAACCCAAACTTTTGAACAGTGGTGTGTGAGTTTCTGGAACCACAGACATTGGTTTATTAACAACTACTGGCCATGCTGTTTCTCTGCTCACCTGGCCTAGCATTGATTGTGTCTTGTCATTTACAGCGGGTCAGAATCCTGACCATGTGCTACAGGGCACTGGAGTGAAGCCTGGCTCAGACTCCAGAAGGCCCAGGGGCGACTCTACTCTGGCACCAGAGGATGCTGCCCGCTTCCTCAGCTGCCACTGCTCAGGACACTGCCCTGATGACGCCAAGAACAACACCTGCGAGTAAGAGTCATAGGCCATGGCACCTTCTAAGTGATTATTGCACATGTTTGTGCTTTGTTTATAGGTATTCAAAAAAAAATTAAGCAGATTGCTTTTCTTTAAAACATAACAGGACAAATGGGCAGTGCTTCGCCATCATTGAGGAAGATGAAAACGGAGATGTGATCTTAAGCTCAGGCTGTATGAAATATGAGGGCTCTCACTTTCAGTGCAAGGTAAGAAACGTTGTTTCTTGTGTTTTATGCTTTGACACCTTGTGTAATTAAATATCAGACTTTCTAAGTTTGACCCGTTTGATTATTCACAGGATTCACAGTTTGCACAGACACGCCGAACCATCGAATGCTGCCAGTTTGACTTTTGTAATCGAGACCTAAAGCCAGAGTTACCGCCTCGAGACACTGGTATGCTTCAGTACTAATTGCCTGGCAGATCATACATATTATGTAATAAACAAAATAAACATATAATCTAGGGCTGTCAAAATGGCAGAAAAACTAAATTCGAATTTTGTACTTTAAATATGATCAAAATTCGAATTATATTCAAATTTAAAATGCATAATTTCAGTTAGGGTGAAGAAAAGCTTTTGGCTTCTCTTCTGAGGCCACAAGAGGGCGCATCGAGCAAATATTACTAATGCACGTTTATTCAACGCATAAGAAAACATTTGACATATCTGGGGAAAAATGCATAATGTAGAAAAAAAAAAAAAACCCCCAATATAAATTAAGTTGCTAAACAAATATAAACAAAACAGCATCATGTATGTATTCATAGTTTAATACAAAGGGCGGAAAGCCAAACACACAGAGTACATTTTTCATTTAAAAACATGAGATGCAGTGGGATGGGGGGGGAAAATCCCAGCCAAAGTCTCGATTTATGTTTTTTTTCAAAGTTGAGCTTGCATTAATTTTACATGGCTTTCTAAACATGTGGCTCCTTTGTGCGAGATGCAAGTGCAACGGTGATAGATGTCCCTCTAGAAAATGCAATAAATATGCGTTCTGTTTGAACGGCTTGGTTTCAGTTTTGCCATAAACAACATCATCTCCGCATTGATGTTCTATTTTCCCGCAATATCTTAAATGATCAACGTAGCAGCGCCGCATCTAGTGGGTTCAACTGGATAGACTAACAAAAACATTATAATGCAACGACACTTACATCGTCATCGCATCTCGTTTACCACTAAGGCTGCCTCCTTAACGCACAACTAAAATTTTAATGCAACGTTTTTGCATTCGAATGTGGATTTTGTTTTTTTAATTCGATTAATATTCGAACTAGCCCTAATAAAAATCTAGCTAGTAAAATAGATTTAGGAAATTGTCAGAATGGCTTGTAGGGACAAAGAAGTTAAGGTTTAGCATGATATACCATAATTTTTAATCAAAATCAATAAAGAATATAAACATTAATGTAGATTATTTTTTTTTGGATATTAATATTTTTATTCAGCACGAATGCATTAAATGGATCAAAATGGTCAGTAATTGACATTTGCATTGTTTCAAAAATTTATGTATTTTTTAAAATACTGATTCTTTGGAACTTTCTGTTCATCATAGAATTCAAAAAAAAATTTTTTTAAATATAATAAATTTGCCAAAATAATAATCCGACCAGGCCTGCTGATTGAGCCCAGGTTAACTTAATGCCTTAATGATGGACGTGTTTTCTCTTCATGTCTTTACAGAACCACCAGACCCTCACTGGCTGGCCTTCCTCATTTCAGTGACTGTGTGCTTCTGCACCCTCATCTGTGTCACTGTCATCTGTTATTACAGGTGAGATCATCACCGCACTGAAGCAGCAAAACACACTGAAGCTCTTACATATAATAGCCGCTTGTGACGTGCCCGTTTTTTCCACATCAGTTAACTGTAATGCTTGCTGTGTTTTTGCATAGTACCTTTGAAAACACATGCCACCCACATCATGGCCTGTTGTTGTCGAAAGAGAAACACTTTTGTTGCTGCAAGTAGGGGCAAGACTACTAACTATGGAAAAGTTTGCCTTTTATAACAAATCAATCTTTTAGTGTCTTGATTACTGAGCTGTCAAAACCTGTCATGTTTGTAAAATAAAAAGAAAGAGCTCTCAGATTTCAAGTGCAGCTGTAAAAAAGATTTTGTTTTTGACTGTGTCCTCAGGTATAAGTGGCAGACAGAGAGGCAACGCTACCACAGAGACCTGGAGCAGAACGAGGCCTTTATCCCAGCTGGAGAATCTCTGAAAGATCTCATCAACCTTTCTCAAACCTCAGGCAGTGGCTCCGGGCTCCCCCTGCTGGTGAGAAATCAGAAATGCAGACTGTAGGATCTTTGTAGGCTAATTTTTAGTTTATTTATTTACCGTGTTCCTGCTCATTTTTACAGGTGCAGCGCACCATTGCGAAGCAGATCCAGACAGTGCGTCTTATTGGAAAAGGCAGGTATGGAGAGGTGTGGCTCGGCCGGTGGAGGGGGGAGAAGGTAGCAGTGAAAGTGTTCTTCACTCGAGAGGAGGCCAGCTGGTTCAGGGAGACAGAGATCTACCAAACCGTGCTCATGAGACACGAGAACATACTAGGTACACTTCATGTCATTCAAGATAATCTTGTTCATGTGTAGTGTTTGAAATTGTAAATCAATTGTGTAACGCAACTCTTCGATCTGTCTGAAGGCTTCATTGCTGCTGACATTAATGGCACTGGAGCATCTACGCAGCTGTACCTGATCACAGACTACCATGAGAACGGCTCTCTGTATGACTATTTGAAGTTCACTACTCTGGACACGCAGGCCCTGCTCAAACTGACCTACTCTGCAGCTTGTGGCTTGTGCCACCTGCACACGGAGATCTACGGCACACAGGGAAAACCAGCCATCGCTCACAGAGACCTGAAGAGCAAGAACATCCTCATAAAGAAAAATGGCACCTGTTGCATCGCTGACCTCGGGCTTGCTGTCAAATTCAACAGGTGCTTCGTCACTCTTCGTTCATTCTGAAGTGGTTTGTTGTCATTTTGAGGAAGTAACGTTTTTTTGTTTGTCTCAGTGACACAAATGAAGTGGACATCCCACTGAGCACACGTATGGGGACCCGACGCTATATGGCTCCAGAGGTCCTGGATGAGACTCTGAATAAGAACCACTTCCAGGCCTACATCATGGCGGACATCTACAGTTATGGGCTGGTTATATGGGAAATGGCCAGACGCTGTGTCACTGGAGGTATTCACTGGCAAATCTTTTTGTTTTGCTTTATACTTTAGACTTTATACTTATAGATTTTTGATAACACTTTAATATAGGGACCAATTCTCACTATTAACTAGTTGCTTATTAGTATGCCTATTATTAACATAATGGCTGTTTATTAGTATTATAAAGCACAGTATGTGCACCTTGGACCGCAAACCCAGTCTTAAGTCGCTGGGGGATATTTTTAGCAATAGCCAAAAAAACATCTGTATGTATGGTGGATGTATTCAATAGTATCTCAGCCAACTATGTCCTATCCCATACATCAATGGAAGCTTATTTATTCAGCTTTCAGGTGATATATAAATCTCAATTTAAAAAAATTGACCCTTATAACTGGTTTTGTGATCCAGGGTCACATATATTCTCCATGACCATATTCTACATCCCTAATCCTGCCCAATACCTACACTTAACAACTACCTTACTAACTATAATAAGCAGCAAATTAGGAGATTGAGGCAAAAAGGCCTGACTTCTCCAATAATTTTGTCTGCATAAGCCCTTTCTTTTAATCAACTGCAAGCTTGCATTCAGAACTGCCTCATCCAACTTTAAGTATTTTGATCTAAAATGAAAACTTCCTGTTGTGGATCCTTACAGAATTTAAACCATTCACAATTAATGAATTCATCCAATGATTGTTTCCCAGGTATCGTTGAGGACTATCAGCTGCCGTATTATGAGATGGTGCCATCAGATCCATCTTATGCGGATATGCTTGAGGTTGTGTGCGTCAAAGGACTGCGGCCCACTGTATCCAACAGATGGAACAGTGATGAGGTGAGTCATCCAGCAGATGGCAGCATATTAACAGATTATATTTGCAGAATGATTACAGATTAAGTTACTCTTTGTAGAGTTAATAAATATGTGCAGAAGAGAAATGTAGTTCATGATCTAATAAGAGTTTGTCTTCCCAGTGTTTGAGGGCCATGTTAAAGCTGATGTCAGAATGCTGGGCCCACAATCCCGCATCGCGCCTGACCATCCTACGAGTCAAGAAGACTTTAGCAAAAATGGTGGAATCTCAAGACATTAAAATCTAAGTGGTTTTTATTTCGTCTTTGACGACATTGTCCCCTTCACAGAGGAGGAGGAGAGTAGGTGATGGTGTCAAACCTTAAACAACTATGAAATATAGCAAGCTCTCTTTCTCTGCTGGATCAGACAATGGTGCCTTTGCTGCTTTCTGTGAAAGCAAACTGGGATCAGAGGATTACTGCAACAGACTGAAACAGTAGAGTGGGAAAGATTGACATAAACCCCACTGCCTTAAAATACACTCAAGTTATTCTGCATATGTTTCTGTACATTCTGGGATAAATTTCCTGCCATATAGATGAAATGCTGTTGACTTCTCATGGAATCTGTGTAAAGCATACTGTGATTTAATGTATGATGTGTAATATATTATAGTAATAGACGAACTGACAACAGAGCGAAAAAATATGCTATCAATATAATCTCGTCCAGTTAAAAGCTGTTGTAAACTATATGATGTGTGGCATTTAAAAATCATAATTTAACTATACAGAAGTTCTTCTCTTATCCCTCACAGAAGGTTCAAGGTAAAGAGATATGCATGCTGCATTTTCAGTAGATGCAGTTTAATTTGTCAAAATGGTTGTTGCCTAAACCATATATTGTTTGCGTTTTTAAAGCATGCTGTTTTTAACATCCTCAAAATAGAAAACATTCCCAGTGTGCAAGCCTTTGCCCATATAGTTTCATAAAGTGAACCAGCTGCCGATACATCTCATTTTAATTAGGAAAGAAAACTCTTCATACTGACAGGTCGAGTGGATCTTACTGAACTGCGGTCAGTATGAACCCCTTCAAAGTTGCCAAACTCAGTGTAGTGTTTGTTGATACATTCCTGAGTTCACTTTATTTGGAGATGCTGGGTGCAGGTTTTTTGGTACGGATTACTATGAATGTGACTTTTGAGGATTTGGTGATATTCTGACCATATGTCCTTGCCAATATTATGAATCTTGTGTTTGAACTGTGTTTATGTTTGTGAGGAGGCTGAAGGTGAAGGGTACGACTGTAACATCTGTTAGTCATCAGTGCTTTATGTTTCAGTAAGGGCTGCCAAAATACGGTCTTGGTAACTGGTACGATCCGAAACACACATTATTGTTGCATGGCATGTTTACAGAGCTCCCATGCAGATTGAATTTTTTTATTCTTTAGAAAATGCAGTGTTGTGTTCTAGAATACTTTTTTTGTTATTCTCAGTGCCATTGTAAAAACCAATGTGATTTGTAATAGTAACAGAACAATTCACAATAGTTCGTTCCACCACTATCTGGACCCTTAAAGACAGGATGTGTGAAAATACTATGTGCCAGACTAAGGTGCTTTGTACTTTCAGAACAGTACGCCGGGAAATGCCAAAAGGGCATCTTGATTAAAACAATATGCCAAGGTTACTGACATGCTTACAAAAGGATTTAAAATATTCTGAAAAGAAATAATAGATCTATTAAAGGAAACATTATCTCACTTCAGAGTGGATAACTTCAGCATACAGTACAGTACGCTAGAGAAACATTAGATTTGGTGTATATGAAAATACATTTGTATACATTTGTTGCTCTTACTACTATACAAGTATGAAAATTGAATCATCTATATCAAATGCTTTTCTGTGGCTAAAAGAGATTTTAAAACGTTAAGTTAGCGTTTGATTGATTGCATTAAAGAAAGTCGAATCATGGCTATTCCAGAATCTCATCTTTTTCTTTTCAATAATTTTGTCTGAATTTTCCCAAATGCTGAATTTTGCATGCATCCCCTAAGGCTTCTGTACTTCATCCAAAAACTGAGAATGCACCTCCTCATTGTAATCTGAGTTAAGTATGTTGAAAGGATGTGTTTTTCCCTTACTGTACATATGCCTGTAGGTATTTCAGTGTGCTTTACTATAATATCACCAGCCCATCGCTATGTAATATATTAAACAACCTGTCTAATTTGGAAACATGTTTTTTGTTTTATTCAGCCCCATGTTGAAAGGGTGCCTTAAGATTAGGCCTCAAACTCTGTATAATATTTGTCCATGTAATCTTTAAAAAATATAATTTTAGTACACATTTTTTTCTGTGGGTTTTGTTTGTTTTTTGTATGAACTGAAAAAGTAAAATATCTTGACATCTATTTTAGGGCTTATAAAGGATATCGTAGTTGTCACACTGGAACCAAATATAAATTTCATAATTGCTAGCTGTTATTTTAGTCTCTCAAATCCTGAATGAGAAATTTAAGTGGCGAGCAGTGCAAAAAAAAAAAGCATATTTTTGCCATCATGCAGTCCGTTTGCACCTTTAGTTAGTCGCATGTTCTCAGGCGGTCTGCAGCATTAGTAGACCCGCAAACGTGTTATCTTGTGGGTTGTTGTGCTCTATAGTTCCCTGCACCAGCTCTAGACGGAGTTCCTCTCCTGGCTCCATCTGCAGGATGCAGACACGTGTTGCAGGTGCACCCAACTTCCTCGGGTTCTGCCGTAAGGAGGCAGCTACCTCTCCACCTCTCTTTAATTGAGCCAGAGATGGGCCTGGTCCAAAGTCCAGTGTTACCACAAAGAGGTAAGCACCAGAAGTAGGAGCACGAAATATGCCTGTTTTTGGCGAGTATAATTGTCCATGATTTAGGGTCACGCTTTCAAAAAGTACCGTACCAGATCCGTTAGCACCTTCTGTAGTGCTGGCCAGGAACATAATTGGACTATCTGGGAGCTGACGAAGCACTGTTTGAAATCAAATGATAATGAAAAGGCATTAAAATATGAATGCTGTGAGAAAAAAAAAGAGACATAATGCAAATGCAATTACAATTGACTCACTGGCGGTGCTCTAGTCACAAATGTCAACTAACATTTACTCTAGGTTCAATGTGAAAAACATTTTACATGCTTAATGTAGCATGTTAAATAATTACATTATCTACATTATTTCGGTCTAGAAATTGTTATATTTAGTTATTTAAGGCAAGGGTCTCTGAAGCACGGAAACCTGCACATGATGAAAGTTTTGTTCCCACAACCTATTAATTCATGGTCATGTTTTAATTAATTCCCTCATTTTAGTTGAATTATTGCCATATTGTACTAATTTGTTTCCTCATTTTAATTTCAATCATGGGCACGATTTAACTAAAAGTTGTGGGAATTCTTGATTTTTGGCCATAATTCATGTAATGTACAAGGCTCTGTAACTATAAAACAACAGAATATTAAAATAATTTTGATGTGGCAGTTCTTTAATAGAGACAGCCCTGTAAGTTACATTTGCAGTGGGGAAAACCGAGGATGAGTTCACAATGTAAATAAAAAAAAGAGGTATATTATTAAGAGTGAATAGGTACTATAGGTACTATATGTTTAATTATCTCCTTACCTGCGGACTCCAGTGATGCATCCCTTTTGATGCGGTAATTCACTCGTTCTCCTGTCTGAACAGCTCTGTTATCTGCCCTCTTCCTTTGTTTCCTGTTTTGCTGTTTTGCTTCCTTTCTCTTCATCAAAACTGACAGTTTATTCAAATCTACAGATATCTCAGAGCCAGTAAGTCCCTCTGTATTACTGAAAATGCTGTTGAAAACTCCAAGGTGGGTCTCAAGGTCCTTACGCAAAGTATCCACCTCGGACTGCAGTTTCACCTCCACACCACCAGTGGCAGCAGTTTTAGTGCAGTTGCAGCAAGAAGGACAACGATGTTCCTCAAGCTGTTTAATGTCAGCTCCAAGTTCCTTCACCATTTTCTCTAAAGTCCAGAAGTCATTATCAGAGTACTCTGGCAGCTCCTCGGACAGGTCAAACCTTTCATCCCCACGTCTCCTTTTGATGCCCACCAAGGCCCAGTCTGAAAGCACTGAGGGCTCATCTGCTGCCGTCACCTGATGGGCAGCAGAGTTCAGCATTGAGGCCAAGCTGCGACTGTGTCCATTGATCTGCTCTTGCATATCTCTGATGCTTTCCCTCAATTCTGGTATAGAGAAACGTCTTTTTTCCTCAGGAGACCATGCCATGAACTCCAACACCTCTTCCCCAAGCAAAATGTCCAGTACCTCCGAATGACGAATGGCATCCTGAAGCAAGGTCTTGAAAATGCTATGTAGTTGCTGGATCTTCTCGACTTTGGCCCTATCATGCTCTTGGAGTGTTTCGATGTCCTGCTGGCTGCCCAGTAGAGAGGCCTGGAGTTGCATCACATTGTGCTGTAACATTCTGCTCTTTTCCTGTTCAAAAGCAAGAGACTTTTGCACATTTAGTAGCCCTAGTTTCAGATCTTCTGCGGTTGGAATCCAAGAAAGACTGTCTAACATCTCCTGAGCCTCACGCTCATGGGCCAGCTTATTTTCATTCGCTATCTCTTTCACATTAGCTACAGTTTCTTCCAACTGGGTCACCGATGCTCCAAGCGCGATACAGTCACAATCCCCACTTGCCGAACTTATATTCTTGTAATACTCTGTATAGAGATAGTCGACATCAGTCTCCATCTCCTGCAGGGTGCTTTGGAGAACACTGATGTTGCTGTTTAGCTCATTAATGCGGTCAAGAACTGCTACCTTGGCTGCCTCCACCTCTAAACCGGTCTCCATAAACTGAACCTGGCTATTGAGGCCAGTCTGGACTATTTTCTTGTCCAGATCTCTCCAACCATTCTGGAGGTCCTTAATGTTTGCAGTCACTTGTTCATGGCCTTCAATCAAGCCACTAAGTCTCACTGTGTTGTTGATGACTTTGTTGTCCAGACGTGTGATGGCCTCCCAAACAGCTGTGCTCTCATAAGACTGACTCTGTGCAGGATCGGTCTTCTTTTCAGGCCAAATCTTCTGAAGTTCCTCGTCCAGCCTCTCCTGCTCCTGCCGCACTTCAGACATTGACGTGTTCAGGGAGTGGAGATTCACCTAGAGCAAGACACACATTCAGTACAATAGTTCTGCACATATAAAAGTGTCTTGAGGTTGAGTAAAAACTCTGACCTGTAACATCTTTTGGTTACGTTTGAGTTTGACATCTATGTCTGTCTTGAACTTCGTCAGGTTGTAGTGCAGCATGGTTTGCTGCAAGTGGAGCCTCGCTTCTACCTCATCGCGGTGGTTGTGAAACTGAGCTTTCACTTCCTCCAGCTTCTGTAAACTCTCCCTCAACTCTGCCTCAACAGCCTCCTGTGGATTGTGCTCCTCACCACCAACCTCCAGAGGCTCAGTGGCCCTCCCCTGCCCCTGTTCATGTCGGAGTTGGGCCATGTCCCGCTGCAAACCCTGCACCTCCTGAGAAAGCCGTTCCAGGGTTAGATTGAAACTGTCCAACACAGGTTGCAGCTGAGACATCACAGCCTCTTTCAAGATTGGTAGGAGCCCGTGATGAAGGTAAGGAGTTTCAGGTTGAGGAACACCTTCATTTACAGAATAAGGATCTGGAAAAATAGAAAGACATTGTGACGAAACAAAGACAAGTGAACTTTAATTTAGCCTTGTTTAGAGAAAATCTTAAAATAGATATGTTCTCATTGGTCATCAGTTTCTATGAACATTCTAAGCAACTTACAAAGAGGGGAATGCTAGCAACAATCATGTTTTGGAGAATAACCACATTGCCAAAATAGAAATTTGATTCTATTGTCATTCTTAGATAATAATTTTCCCTGTGGTGCTGTTTGTCCTGTTTGACATTTTGTGCTGCTCATGAGGAAACATCAAAAATATGTCAATTTCCATTTCAGCCTGGGTCATTCAACCAAACTTTGAACCTTTTAACTGACCCGTCAACAGCCCAAGGTCTTTCACATCCCCTGCATTGTAAGAAACTATGTGTGTGGTATGTTTTGTTAGGTTTTTGTGCACAAGTTTTAGTTAAGAGTTTGACGCAAGAAGAGATCTGTACATGTACAAGTTCCCTGCTGGGAATCTGAATATAGAGGTCATGTGCTGTTTTTTTATCCTTTTTAATCCTCTGGAAAAGCTTCAGAATTTATGCTCCTGCTGTAAAATTGAATATATATGATTGAGTCAACTGTTATTACCCTGACAACATTATTACTAGTTGAACCACACTTCACACAGACACAAAAGCTCTGCCTACCCAGAACATCAGGGTAACTAGAAGAAAATTCTCCATTCAGACTTCAAAGTTTTTTTCTTTCTTTTGTCTTATTCTGTGAGAGAATGCACATTTAAAAGAGGCTCTCAAGCGTTATTTATGTGACAAATGTGTTCTTACATCAATACCGCTCAAGCTGTTCAAAGTTTTCTCAGAGTATTGTGTGCCTGGATTCAATCTATAGCTGAACCTCTGTCGTTTCCATAGACCATTACATCACACTCATAACCATACAATGTTTGTATGGGGGGACTTTTTTTCCCAGGGAAAGAGAGGATATCCTGTGCAGGAACTAGTAATGAGAAGGCACAGTGAGGAGGAGTTGTCATAGCAGAGGAATGGAGGTTTTCCCCCAGTCTGCAGCATTATTTACTGTTCTGTTAATCTGGCATCCTCTGGACAGAACAGAAGGATGTAAGAGAGACCGGCTCTGGTCGAGACAGACAGAATAATATCCCCATAATATCTCTGACAATGCATATTACAACCAAAGGAAGTGTCCGGTAAGCAAGTTTATGGTATGGACAACACACGTGATCTGTTTTCTGTAGTGTTTGGATGTACAAGAGAGTGGAAAGAGATCTGTCAATATAGAGTGCTGCAGGAATTACAGATTTCTGTAAACTAACTTGGTTTGCATCACCCTGGTTCCCTCAAAAAAGCCAACTGTATTTTTTCATTGGCTTTTGGATTATTGCAGAATATAAAGTCTGTGATCAACAAGGTTTATGATTCTCACACGTTTTATCACAGTAATCTGTACAAATAAAACATAACTTTTACCAATTTTGAAGCCTAAATAGAATTGCCAGAATAAAAAAAAAAAACTAAAAGTAGGCTATAAACAAAGGACACCATAATCACATTTTTTCAATGTCAAAACCAAAACATTTCTGTCTTTATTTAAAATCTACAGTTTGGAAAGTTTGAGTTAGAATAGTTTCAACAGTGCAAGCATAAACACAATAAGACTGTAAAAGTGGACTATAAAGTAGATGAGTTGACCAGTTTGGCGAGTTGATGTTTCATTGTATTTACATATATAATAATTACATTGATATATTTCATTGTATCTCTGCAGTCCCATTTAGCAACTTGTTAGCAAGTTCTATGTGGTCAAAGCAAAGTCTGCAAGGAATACTGAATATAAAATTTAACATACCTCTCCTCTCAAAGTGGTCATGGCCAGCATGACTGCTGTGCTCATAGTCATCAGTGGGCTCTGCTGCAGTTTGATTCTCTACATCAGGTTGGTGAGCTTCATATGGTGGACCGCCAAACATTTGGTAATCATTCTGCTCTCCGTTCTCCCGAGTTAGTTTGTTATGTCCTAAGAAAAGAGAAGAAAAAACAGTAGTGCCAAATCTTATGTGGCATTGTGGTTGCATTGATTGATTGCCTTTGCCATCATGCAGCTCTACTCGCTGCACGAATGTGACCTGTGCACTTTGACCTGTGCATTTGAATCTCAGGAAGGTCATTAGTAGGAGTTCTTAGTATCAGATTAATCAGCAGCATGGGAATTTCCAAGTTTGTGTCCAAAGCCTTTGTTTGTGTCCCAACAACCAACTCAAAGGATTATTTTTAGAACTGTGGATTTGACGGCCTCCTCTGAAACGTGCTATTATTCTAGCGTGCTCCAATGCATGTGTGTATTTACCCAAGACCGTTTTTGTTTTGTTCATGCTTGGACTGAAGCACGGTCATACACGTTAACACCCTGTGTGGGCTCGCCCCTTGCCTTCAGAAAGCTCATACGCCCTTTTTTCCGTCCTCCCATGTGGGGCAATAACATTCTCATAGCCAGCTAATATTTGCACAAACACGTTTTTCATTTCCTCAGTTTGTTTCAGCAGCCAGGCTGTGTCAGTCTGTCACAGGTCATAGAAGGCTGTATTAACCAATCAGCATGCAGAGATGCAAAGAGTTTTTACACCACATACGTCTGTCTGTCGCTTCATGTCCGCCTGGATGTGCTGTGCCTGCCATGGCGGGGTCTTCAGATTCTGAGACGTGGCCATCTGTGACTGAGCACAGAAAAAACAGAGACAAAGAAAATTGCCTGGTTTAGCTGTTCTTATGTTTTCAAGAACATATGACACCTCACCAGTGAAAAGCTCATTTTACAAAAGCCATTTTGCATCGGTTTAGGACAATCTGGTCCAATTTACAGTAGATGAAAGAGCCAAGCTTGGTCATTAGCAGGGGGATGTTTATATACTTTTGGCCAAGAAGTGAATTCAGATTTTAACTTTAATGTTGTTACATGTACACAAGAGAGGAGTAACACCATGTCTTGTTATCCTTTGGAAATGGCAATACCAGTGTAGAAGCAAACCAGTTTATCACTGACTTATGAAGCAAGTCAGTCAAGGTATTGCAAGCACTTCTTGTTCTTGGTTCCAGTGTCACCTTAAGCTCATCAGTACCTGTCTCCTCACAGTTTTTCCCAGCATGCCCAGGGCAGCATCGCCACAGCAGAGCAGTGTAGATTGTCTCCTTCTGTCTGTACACTGGCCGAGTGGACAGCTTGTACCTGCATACAAATGATTTTGCATAACGATTAAGTTATGAGATGTAATACATGTTTTTATGTTAAAATACCTTTTCTATTCTAACTTAATATGCATCAACCAGTAAAAACTCAACCAGTGACATGAGTTTATGGGCAGCACTAACTGTTTGTTCAACCAATAGAATGCACTTTTTCAGCAACCTATAGGTTTCCAGGAGTGTTTTTCCCATTCATTTTTAGGGATATTAAAAAGGCTTTGTTTAGGAGTTATACATCATGAACCAAACCAGTCAGCTAGGAGATGAATTACAACATTACAAACTTTAATTTGAAGGGAAAAAAATAGGTCTTTGAGAAGTGGACAAAAAGTCAAAGGTACAAGACTGTACTGGACATCTTTAATAAGATGAACTACAATCCTATAAAACATTGAGAATTACATAATTGAATTAAAAACATAACATAAATATAAAACTACTGATTTAAAGATATTCATTTGGCACAATTTATTTCTCATAATTAAATAACTTGAATTGATGATTTCTCTGCAGAATCATGGGTAACACAGTTACCCATCAGTAATTCCACTGTTGAGCACAATTATTTAAAAAGCAAGTAATGCAGACCGATGGCTTCAACAAAAACCATCAGTTAACAACCTCGTAGTTCACAGGTCTGTCTTTAAAAGTCCATTAGTCATCATTCAAAATTAATTTCTCTGTTGGGAAAATGAAAGGAATTTTTACTTCCAGATCCCAACTGTGGCAGGTGATGGAACAGGTGATGGTTTGGTGCTTGTAGCGCAGAATCTACATTTCACCTATTTCACTTTTAAGATATAATGTATTACTTACATGACTAGCTGGCAGTCTGGGGTGCCATTAGGACAAGGACTCTGGGACTTGATGGTGTACTTCTCAGTTCCACAGGATACTGCCACAGTTACAGCACGCTTGTGAACAAACGCACACCAGTTCCTGGAAGGGAGAGTGAACGACAGCCACACAACTTATTAAGTATACTCTGTAGTTAGGAAACATCGGAAGTATCCAGTTTGGTCAAGGCCAGAGGTTCATTGTACCAATACACTTAGCAATAATACAGTTATTCTTGCATACTTGTGTTTAGCTGAACCTTTTTTCTCCTAGTTCTCAGGGTCAAGCCTAAAAATATTTCATTGTCTACAGGCAAATATTAACCTACAAATGACACATTAAGCCCTTTAATGTGTTTCTTGGAATGCATCCATGGTAATCTCAAATTAGTTTTTATGAATCAATGGCCGGATGTTTTCTTCAAAGTTCTTGGAATAAACACCATTTACAGCAACATTAAGAGTAAATAAGCTGCGATTCCTGCAGCAGCACTGCACATCGAGACAGCTTTTCACAAATTAAATAATAATCAGTATCATTTTTGAGAGTTTCCTTCTGTATATAAAAGTTATGTGACTATACAAAGCACATTCATATTTAATGAGGCAATCCCTGTGGCAGCTTATGATTGGTTGTCTCTTGATGAACAACTTGACGTTACTTTCTCACACACTGTAAACATTCGTAGATAACCTCTTTTCAGGGTTAAATGTGGTGCAAAACACCATTCAAAATTACAAGTGTGAAACATTGAAACAGTTCCAATCATATGTGTATGCAGAATTTTCGGATCCATTTGAGATTTGAATATGTTGAAATATTTGAACTTTTGCAGCTAGACCCTGTCCGACCATCAAACTGGATGCATCTATGATGCATCTAATCAAAGCTATAAGATTAGTGAAGAACAAAGTTAGAATTACCAATATATTTCCACAAAAATATAATTTTTGAAACACTATTTCTTTAAAATGGATAGTTATGAATAATTACATCCAAATAATATACATTGTTACAGGAGACATATTATGCCACTTTTTATAATATGTAATACAAGTCTCTGGTGTCCCCAGAATGTGTCTGTGATGTTTCAGCTCAAAATACTCCACAGATAATTTTTTATATAATTTTGAAAATGCCTATTTGTGGAAGCAGAAACAAGCTGTTTTTCGGGTCTGTCTTTTTAAATGCGAATGAGCTGCTGCTCCCCGCCCTCTTTTACAGAATAGAGCTGCGCCATTACATCTCGTACCTGCTAAAAAAACATCTGTTTTGGTTCTGACAATCGTGTCCACAAACTCCAGTTATTTTGGCATACAGTTGCTTCCTTTCAAACCAGGAACCAAAGAATAGGTGTCTGGGTGCCAACAGCCATGACTCATTGATAATAGTGCTGAGAGCATGGCATCCCTGATCTGATCTGGCAGTGAGGGAGAAGAAAAGTTATCTATTGATTTACAATGCTGTAAAAAGCAGAGCCCCCTTCTGACCTGGGCAAGCCCAAAACACCCTGTTCCTGCTTTGACCTGTTGAATACAAATTAGGAGATAAATAAAATGGAAAGGTCATTGCTTCACACAAAGGACAGAGAAGGTCCGTACCATGTCACAGGTTTAGAGAGGTTGGTTACATACACTGATTGAGGGTGGCTGACCAGAAAGACAAAATACAGCACTAAGATTTCATTGGGTCCAGCTGTGAGGTCCATTTCCTGAGGTCACGGCAGAGCTCATGATGATGCGCTGCAGTTATTTTACATCATTAGAGCTGATCTTTGACATGAGTCTTTGTTACTGATTACGAGTAAACCGGTAACACTGAGCAGAGATCAGAGGTTTGTTGAAGTTAAAGGCTGGACAGATAAGGCTCTGTGGGTAGATGTATTTGGAAATGGTCCTCTGAGGAGGAACATCATCCTGCAATTGGTTGTTTTAACTTGCTCAATCCTCTTGATGTATGATTCATAGTCCACAAGCAAAACGGGTCAAAACCTCCCTGCCAAATCCATCACATCCACTGCCGAGTTGTGAATTCTTTGTGTGTAATTGTTCAGTCTTTGGTCAATGGTTAATGCGTTCGGTATGAGCTTGAGAATGAGAAACTCTGTATTGGTCTCTCCATAAATCAAACACGAATGTAGGGCAGATCAGGTCAAGAGGAGCGGTATATTTCGAAAGAATTTTGATGACTAAATGACTGGGAATACGCCAGGTTGAGTTTTTGATTTGTGTAACGTATCGTGTGGTTCTAAACCCACAGGCCATGATACATTCAACATAGCCAAATGAATCAGTTAAGCAAAGTTGCACTTCAGTTATAAGCCAAAACACAACACAAACATACTCGTTCCAACACTATTGGTAAGTAACAGCACTATTTACAGTGTTGGGAAGGCTACTTTGGAAATATAATAGGTTACAGATCACAAGTTACCATATTTAAAATGTAATAAGTAGTATAACATTTTCATTACTTTATTAAAGTAATGTAACTGATTACCTTTGGATTACTTTTCTAAATTTCTAATGAATGTTTATTTGCAACTGTTAATCATTCTCAAACATTTACACCATGCAGGGTTAACATAACAGTAGTCCTCAACACTGTCAGACTTTCAAAATCCATCACTTGAATTAAGATGATCAAATTTGAACACATCCACCATAAAATCAGACTTTAGTACCGCCTTTTACTTCGAGATCGATCTGAATTTCAATACAGATTTAATTGTAACGGACGTATCAGAAATAGTGCACTCTCATAGTATACGAGGAATAGTTCATAGATAAGACATCTTAGTGAAGTCCTCAACTGACATGCTGCTACACAGTTGTCTTGCTAATCCTAACAACTGTTGTTGGGTAAAACCCAACTTGTGCTTTACATGTAAAAAGAATAAATAAAAGACATATATCCCAGTTCACTCAAATTATGGTTCTCTATTCTAAAGATGTGTTCCTATTCTGTGTACTAAACTCCTGAAACATTAGTGTCTCTTTGTATATGATATGATGACAGTTTTCTCAAAATAAGTAAAAAGCTCATGACCAGGTGGGACTCAGAGTCTCAGTTCTAGAGATTATGTGTTCATGTACTCATATATTGAGGCGGCAGAGGCTGAAAACACCGCAAGCTTCAGTAGGCCTATGTGTAGTAATTTCCACGAGGGGCAGACTGGGATAAAAAAATTCAGGCCGGGAAATCTCACACTCATACACCCACAACAAATTCTGAAACATGGACAACCCTATTTTTTGTATGGAACTAACATAAAAAAGGTTTACATCCTTAGGTTGGGGACATGCAAAATAATTAAAAATTCTCTCCTGAACTGCACCTTCACTTCCATTTTAATTTTCAGTCTCTTTATTTTGCCCTGAAATCTATCTCTCTCATGACTTTTATACTCAAGATTTAACAAAACTATACTTTATAAATTGCCTACATGTCAAAATTAGTACAACACTACAATGTCTTTGTAGAAAAATCATAATACTGAACATGAGTCATGTTTTTCCCCACAAAAATTAACCATGTTTTTTTTTTGCAAAGGATTACCATTTGTAGTTATCTTAATACAAATGCCTGGTTAAACTATGGTTAGTTGTAGCAAAAACCCATGGTTAATTTTTGCGTTACCATGGTTACAGAGAAACCAGTGTCTTTGGATTATAGTAAAATATCGAGACGTTAATGTTCGTAAGGGTTGTGTTGTGTCTGCCCTAGCTCCCCCTAAAACCCCTATTATAAAAAATATATTGTTATGATAAATTATACGTAAACTACAAACAGATAATAATGATGTCCTTTATACGGTATTTTGAGTGATGACTGATGAGCAATGGGCTGATGCTGCTTAACTAAGTAAACAAAGACAAAACTATAGCATATTTACAGATGAAACTGACTTGCGCTTGAAACCCTGAACAGTAGTTTTGCTTCTTTGCTCCATCTGTGTGCTTCCACAGTCCACTCCATTCTCTCTCTCATTACATTTTCTGGTAATGCACACAAACTGAAAATGTCAAACAGAGGGGAATCGTACTGCAGATGTAAAGACGTTTGTCTCTGTTGTTGGATTTAACACAATGAGTGTTTCGAACATTACTTGTTCGTTCCTCTGACATTATATTTGTTTTGATAACTAAGCTGACCGTAATGTTCTCATTGATTAATAGGATCTGAAGGTAAAGGGATTAAAGGTCTCAAGACAAGTTACTTAAAGCACGTGAATCATTGTAGTTTACAAGTCTGTGATTTTGCTTTATTCTGGGGCAGACTGGGATTAAAGGATTAAAGGATGGTGCACAACAGACTTGCTTCTCGCTGCCTTCATCTCTGGTTTACGTTAGCGTCTGCAACCCTAAGAAGAGGTTAAATCGAGCTGGAATGATCTGGAGATGAATTCGGGCACTCTTGATACAGAAAGAAAGACAAATTGGACAGTTTGTTTGTCAGTCCATTCAATTTAATCTTCTGTCTCCATTTAGTGAGTTTACTTGTTCAAAAAACTACAATTTTACTGCATCACGACAGAAAGTTATGTACAGAACTGGGTGTTAAATTTTGGCCCATATATACTCCTGTTCTCTAATCAGCACCTTTCAGGCTTAAATCAGACTTTGTCACTTCCTGCCATATAGTTCTATGGATGGACATCTCTGTAAGCACATTGCCTTTCCTTCTGCATTTTGCCGATTAGTGTCCCCTCACAGAAAGGAAGCGTCAGACACTCTGTCCCTCTGGCAAACTTCCCTCATCCTGGGATCCTTACCCAACGAAGATACCCACGGACTTCCACACATACAGACTGACATGACCTCTAACCTTTAGCCCCTTTTTTACATACTTTCCGTTGGTCCTCCTGTGTAATTTTTCTAGAAAGTGTACTGCAAAAAAATAATTCTCTTAATCAGTATTTTTGTCTTGTTATTAATACAAATATCTAAACATCCGTAAGACAATATATATATTTACTTAAGAAGTTAAATGAACAGAAATCATTTATTTACAGATAATGGCCACTACTGTTAAAAAGTTAGGGGTCGGTAAGGTTTTATATTTTTTGAAAGGAGTGTCTTATGCTCACCAAGGCTGCAAAAACAGTAAAAACACTAATGTGTGTGAAATATTATACAATTTAAATAACGGTGTTCTATTTTAATATATTTTATAATGTAATTTTCATTACTCCAGTCTTCAGTCTCACTTGATCCTTCAGAAATCATTCTAAAAGCAAAATTTTGAATGGCAATGTTTTCTGAATGAAGTGTATTTTCTTTACCACACTGTAAAATAGTGAACATCTCAAGCCATAACTTATTACGAGTTGGAGCGAAACTTGTATGCAAATCCCTGTAACAAATCAAAGAGCTTTGAAAAGCTGTCTTGATGTTTTTATCAGCAGACATTTATCCTACTGTATACAAAGTTGAAATATTAAGGCTGAATATTAACGGAGGATTTAGTTTGACTTTGGATCCTCTAAACAGGCTTCCCATTGTCTTTGACTGTTGTACAGCAACTGCAACAGATAAAACTCTCCCATCCATGTCATTCCTCTGATTCTAGTCCAAGAAATAAAGCTCATTATAAGCAAGTGAAGTGGTGAGTTTATATTGATTTGAGCACAAAAGGAAACAAGGATTTTCTTGTTTCTTTTCTTTTTTTTTTGACAGACAGACCTCTGTTGAGATCGGTTAAGACCCAAGAAGTAAATTGTATGCAAAACTTTTTTAGGGCCAGGTCGTAAGCTAGAGCAGCTTCCTGAGACAGTCCCAGGATGAAAGCAGATGAACTAAAACCACATCAGAGAAAGAAGAGTGTGTGAGCGGATTTGAAATATAGAAACCGAATACACAGGCATGGAGAGAGGTACGCATGAGTGTCAGGTCAGAACATTCACATTCAGATGAATTCAGGGGATTTCAATGACAAAAGACGAGTGTCTTGATGATTTGACTTCTTGTGATATTCAACAGCTGTTTTTTGTTCAGAAAGCTTGAGAAACTTTGTGAAGTTAAATTTCTATTTAAATTGTTTCCTACAATTTTTATCAAATTTTCCACAAAAGTACAAAACATTCCCTTTGTTACCGTGATCAGTGATCATTTCCTCCAGCTCCCTCCAATTTTGTGCACCTGGGCATCAAACTCTCTCTTTGTCACTCTGTCTTTCTTTCTAACTATTCAGAGCTGTCCATGCGTGCCAAGACATCACATCTCTAAAAAAAGGATCTTTTCTTTCATCCACAGACCGAGACCTCCCCTAAATTCCACCTGTTATTTAACAAACCTTTTATGTTACCCTAATCTAGGCTTAAACGATAAACATCAAAATATGAAAAAAGACAAGTTGCCATTACAAAATAAATGGAAGCATTGCAACTGCAAATGCAGTTGATTATTAATAATCATCTGTAAAAACCTGTACATGTTTTATGTATAATAACATTTATTGTTAATTCATACTAAAAAGGTTATATTCAAATTAAAACATATAATTATCCAATATACAATTTCTGCTAAATAACTGATCTTTAAAATCACTGAATGTTTCTGTAAATACCTCATATGTTGTATATATTGCTAATTCATTCATATGTTATTAAAAACTACACCTACAGAAGTTACATTTCTTTGAATTAAATTCCTTTTTTTTAATAATTAGAATTCTGTAATTAATAAATTACTGTACAGTATTTGCTACCTCAAATCAAATCCCAATTCAGTAACCGCATGAATTGGACTTTGAGAGGCAATGCTCTGTTCAATTCTGAATGGGGCCGAAATGGGATTTTAATCAGATGTTCTTCCTTTAATCACAAGGACACCATATTAAATACAAAGTAAGGGTGTTATCAGAGACTCAAGCCTGCTGCTGAGCAAACTGGGGTGTAATGTATGTATGCGGGTTGACGTAAAGAGTGACCCAGCTCTTGTACAAAGATTAAACAGAGTCTGATCTCAAAGCGCAGGAAACATTCGGCTCCTATCTGCTCCAGGTAATTAGGCTGAATTATATGGATTAGCCAGAGTTAAGAGAAAACATATGGGCACTCTTGAGGAGATGTGAGGTTAGAGGAGACCTTTAAGCACAGAATTTTCTTAGTAACAGGTACCTCCAAATGTTTGCTGGAACGCTTTTCCTGTGTTTAGCTTCCACATCAGCCAAACGTTGATTGTAACAGAGATGGGGAAGATAAGAAACTTGAGGAAGTGATGGAGAGGAACCTAACTTTACTTTGTTTTTACAGAAATTGCTTCACAAGCGCTCTGCTTCAGCATCACGTGGTGTATTTTTTGAAAGAGATATATTATTTTAATTCGCTAGGCTATGATATATTTAAAATGATCAAAAGTGAAAGTAAAGAAATGGTTACAAAAATTAGCTTTGATTAAGAAGATAAGAATCTTGCCGGGAAATGATGGAGAGGAACCCAACTTCACTTTGTTTTTACAACCTCACAAGCTGCTGCTCTGCTTCAACCTGGGTGGTTCTCCAGGATAAATAATGAGCTCTCAAACCATGCACGTTTTTTATGACATACATGTAATGAGCCAGATTGTGAGAGAATTACCCTGGTGGACAACCCCCTTTTCAGCTAAAACCTCAATAAATGACTTTATATTTTTGTACAATGTGGTCACGATTATGTGTTTGAATCAAATGAAGCATGCTGAATGAATGGAGAACAGCAACACTTACCCAGTGCGGAGTAAAGAGCCCCCAGCTGATGGATCTGATGGGTCCCCTGTTCCCTCAGGCACGTCTGGAGAAAGATGTCCAGGAGTGGGATCATGGTGTCCATGACCAAGTGGATGGTGGACAGACCCATACACATCAGGGCTCTGCCTGTTTAGTCCTTGACCATGATGAGGTGCTCCAAACCCAACCAGTGGAACTCTGTGGTCCCATCCACCACCTTCTGACATGTCCTTCAGTTCATCCTCCTCTTCTAGCTCCGGGTCTCTGGCTCTGACCTCACATCGTGCTGCGAGAAGCAGCCCCTGGAGTAGCACGGCCAACCTCAGCACCACCATATCTGTGTCCTCCTCAAAATGCACAGGAACTGCTACAAACACGAGAGAACAAGATGTTGTAAAGCCGCTGCTCTCTGGTGCCTTATGGAATCTCTCCGCTCCCCATCTCGAAAATGATCCTCTCCCTCCCTTCTCCTGTCAGTCCACTCCCCTCCGTTCCCTGTGTCCCCCACCTCTATCTATTCCCCTCCCTCATCTTAATAGTTTCAAAGACCTCCAACAATCCTCGGAAATGAACACCCCCCACCCATGTCCAGCTTACTCCCCGTGGAAAGGTTGTGGAGCCTGGAACAATGAGGCCTGTCAGCTCTCAAGCTTTACATGCTCAGAGGTGCTGGACACACACACTTGACTGTATGAGTGAGGAAGCAGTCCATTTCTCTTGGCTGGTCACCAGAAATGTTACGCTCTTATCACCTCTTGCTGCTCTAGACTACACTCGACACTAAGTAGCTCAGGAAAGGGATGTTAAAGCTGAATGCAAGAGTATTACGAGAAGATAAAAGGACAATGGTTTTTATGCATAAAACCATGGAAAAAAAATACTTGGTTTAAGAGTAAACTCCAGTAGTTCAGCTCCGTACTTCTATGTGTTTTTTCTCTTTCTTATATATTCAGTAGCAAATAGCTTGAAGGGATAAGTCATTATAAATATGAAAAAGGCATTGTTTTTAAAAAAAGTCTATTTTAAATGAATGCTATTCTTTTGAACTTTCCAATAATCAAAGAATCTGGAAAAAATGTATCAATTTCTACAAAAATATTAAGTAGCACAACTGTTTCCAACATTGATAATAATAAGAAATGTTTCTCGAGGACCAAATCAGCATATTAGAATGATTTCTGAAGGATGTGTGACTCTGACGGGCATTCTCGGTCCATCACAGAAATAAATTTGATTTTAAAATATATTAAAATAGTAAACAGGTATTTTTTTAAGTTTAATAATATTTCGCAATATTACTGTTTAAACTGTATTTTTGATCAAATAAATGAAGCGTTGGTGAGCATAAGAGACTTCTTTCAAAAACATAAAAGATCTTAGCAACCCTAAGAAACCCTTTTAATCTTGACATATTGTCTTCACTGAAAAATTCATCAGAGTTAGTGAGACTAAGCTTGATTTCATTCATATCTCATCAAAGAATCAGCTGATCTGGTTCACATAAAATAAAATAAATAATAATAAAATCAAGAGCCAGATCACCCTCAAGTTTATTTCTCCAAACATTAACAGTATGTACTGGACATAACTTTATAGATACCCATTAGTACAGGCTGGATTTTGCATCATTTTTGAAGATTGTTGAAAGCCCCAGGGCCCTGTCTTTGTAATTGCGAGAAACGATGCAAAATTCTTCAAAGAAAGTCATAAGTTTGGACAGGGTGAAATATGCTGATAGAATTCTCATTTGGGTGATCTGTCCCTTTAAGAGATATGAATAGCTGGGAGGCCCTCGGCTGGCAGCAGTATGTGAGGAAACCTGGATTTATGATGTTTATTGTTTAGTCAAAGGATGAGTCAGTGTTTTAGTTGAAATAGTGTAGTTTCTCTGCTTTACCATTACTTACAGAAACAGATGTTTTAGTGGTTCTGTATAAACAATGATAAAATATTTTGTCTAGAACTCACTGAAGAGAAAGACTTATATACCACAGAGTTTTAATTAAGGAAACTGTGAATGTTTAGCCTATTAGAATGATAAATGGTAAATAAATAAATAAATCTGAGCAGTCTGGAGGGGAATACAACCATTTGTGTATAGTGTTCAAATGAGCTCAAAAATAGAGATTGTATTGCTAAGACGCGATCTAAATTTGGTCATTTTTGAATCGGAATATAATATAATGAGTATGACAGACTACAATGATCAAGCCTCATGCAGGATGCTTACTTAGAATCACCAGTAGATGTCATTGCTGTAAAACAAAAGTGAAAGCTAGTACATGTTGAATTCCTGAAGTACTATTGATATATTGTTTGCCTTGATGATGAGAATGCATTGCTGATGAACAAACTGCCTTTCAGACACCATAATGTCACACATAATAATCAAGAACTGATTCAAGTTAACTGTAGAGCTAACCAAGTGAATATTTAATGACTATGATATTGTGTAGTATTGTACTGCCTTCCAAAATCATCTGAGAAATAATAGTTAATGGAAACATATAACCATATAAACACCAATAAAATATTTTTGTTTTGAAAACTGTGTTGATATTAAATATTTAAATGCTGACTCACAGCTTGATTAATTATTACCAGTAATGTGCATTTGCAAATGTCAGTAATCTATGACTTATGGCATGGTATGTAATTATCTTAAGCTGTGGGCAGAGAGGGGCTTGGGCTGTAAAGTAGAGAATATGTTGTTGCTGAGGAAAGCTTCCACCAGCAATGTATTAGCTCCAGTGTGGTCAGGAGCAATGCTGATGCTACAGTACGCACTAATGAGACCTGAGCTTCAGCTGTTTTTGTTGGTACAGATGCCAATAAGTTAACATACACAGGTATTTGATCAAGGCTTGTGACTGTTTCCAACTTATGTGTCATTTAGCACTACTGTGCAAATTTGGTAGCCTATATATTTCAGCGACCAATCAGAAAGTCTTTAAGCTAGCTTATGCATTTTGCTGTCATAATGAGAATGACCTCTGGTGGTGAACTACCTTTGACCTACAGTGCTTTAAGAGCTACTTAGACATGTGTAGAGAAAGTGTCTTTCACAGTTCTCACCTTTGAACTAATTCTTTAGACCCAGATTCAGTGAGGGGGGAAAAACATTTTGTTTCCAGGCAACACAAGCTGTTGCAAGGATTTCAAAAACAGACCTCTTGCAGCATTGGTGTGTGTGTGTGTCTGTTGTGTACAGGTTTATATTTTTTTCATGGTGGGGACTAACCTCCTGACTAAACACAGACTCATGGGGACTCGTGTCACGGTGGGGATCTAAATTGAGGTCCCCATGGGTACAAAACTTATAAATCATACAGAATTAAGTTTTGTGAAAATCTAAAAATGCAGAAAGTCTACTGTGAGGGGTAGGTTTAGGGGTAGGTTTGGTGTAGGGCAATAGAATATACGGTCTGTACAGTAGAAAAAACCATTACGCCTATGGAGAGTCCCCACAAGGAATAGCTGCAGGAATGTGTGTGTGTGTGTGTGTTAATGTGTGTGTGGTGTGTGTGTGTGTGTTTGTTGGTTGAACGCCATTCCAGGCTTCTGGGGCTATTTCATGGTTGCGAAATAATTACGGCCTGAATATATTCATGTTTATTAGGGCTGTAGTTGATTTTAACATTTAATTTAATATTACATGGTGTTTCGATAAGTAATCTATTAATCGCAAAGTAAGTTTGACCTGAAAAATACCACAACAGATTATTTAACGCTATTTTTGTGGTAAATGAGAAAAGTATAAAGTAGACAATACAAAATGTTGAGCTAGAATAGCAAATATTCTATTTGATCAAAATAAAATGTTATTACACGACATTTAGGCTACAAACGGCTTCCCTAACCGTAAACAAGGGAACATAAAAGAAAATAACTTGAGAACAATCTCACACGATTCGTTCAAAACGGCGGACTTCATTCAAACTAAACCCACGCTGTGGTTGCGAGACGCGCACACATGCGATCAAGGTAATCATGTCTCTGCAAATATGACCGGCAACAACATAATATGTACATATATAACACAATATTTACTTCTTATTTACTAAACTGTTGTATAAAATCACATTTAAGCTCGTGATAGATCGGGACAAAATACTTGTGTCATATTGCTCTTGCTGCCCGTGTGATATGTGATATATATATATATAAATATGAGACCAAACTTATACAGGGGCATATTTTTGCACCAATATCTTGAATTTTAAGGCATAACTGCATTTATGAAGTTGTTGCCCTGCATCATATTTGTCAACAGTCAACTGCATGAAATGTAAGATGACGTACAGGTCTGGGGCGGGGCCAGTGCATTAACTGCATTAAAATATTTTAAACGCATTATTTTTTCATAACTAATTAATTAAGTTAACGCGTTAAACTGACAGCCCTAGTTTTTATAATTTATTTTTGCAAAAAACTCCAGAACTGTATTTGGCTTAACTCTGTTAAAAATCTCTTCAAAAGCGTTAACTGAATAAAAAAGTTTTCTCAATGAGTTAAAACTGTCTGTGTTTGTGTGTGTGTGTGAGAAAGAGAGAGTGAGAGAGAGAAAAACTGCAAGGTTTTTAAAGAAAGTTTTAAACAGCAATAGCTACATGCTCTATGTTACTTATTGCTTTTTATTTTAAATATTTTTTATTACATTTTATTTATTGGGACATATAAATGTATTTGTGTATGTCTATATACACACAATATTTTTAGGGCAGTGGTATTTCATATAAAACCAATTTTTATTATAATACACTGTGATGTCAAAGTTGAATGTCAGCAGGCACTATAGTATATGGTTTCACCTGCTCTTAAGAAATCATTCTCTAGGCTGATGTGTGCTCAAGAACAAATTTCTTCTTATTATCAATGTTGAAAACAGTTGTGCTGCTTAATATTTTTGTGGACAGTGCTACATTCTTTGATAAATAAAAACATTTGTACTTTATGTATTTATATAGACATACTGTATAAACATGTATCACAACATGTAATTATACATTTTAAGTTAATTCATGAAATTTTGAATAATGAATACTTTGAAATGGAGTGCAATATTGTTTCAAAAGAAATAACACTGAATGAATGAAATTACCATGTCCACAGTTTTAGCCTTTAGTCCGAAATCAAGGCTCTATGCTTGAAAACATGTGAGTGTCACCATAGATACCTAGAACACAGTCATTGTTTTTAAGTGTCTTCAAAGGTCTGCCAGTGGCACTATGCAATACAAAATTTGGTACTTTTGTTGCAAGCCTCACCCTTTCTCCTCAGTGACAGCAGGGATGTGGTATGTGGTATGATCACAGACGGGATTTTTCCCTGAATCCCATTCTCAAAGCAGTTCTCAGGCTGCCCTGAACCTAGGTGCATTAGGTTGTCCAGTTGCTTCATCGCACCATTACAGAAACCACAGTCAGATGATCCATTTGGTCAACCACAATAACTCCTGTTACAGGCAGAAGACTGAACAAGAGACAGAGAGAGAGAAAAGGAGACTTAATTCCAGACAACTGAAGAGCATAAGCAGAAATAAGACTATGAACATAGAAAACTGACCTTCATAATGAATGGAATGTTTTCATATTGTAGCACTGATGGAAAATGCTTTAAGATGCAGACTTGTGTTTGCTCCTATGAAGTAAACAAGTACATTCAACATTTTGTTCATTTTTCATGTAGTTAATATAGAGCAGCATCACACTTCAGCTTTTCAGCATAAAAGGCCTTTCTGTCCACTGATGAATTCTATTAAATTAGTGCTGAGCTCAAATTAGAGAGAATTTGTTGCTGTTTTTTTTAAAGTTGAGTATATGCCTCTAGATATCGACTCATTTTTCCCCCCCCCCCCCCCTAATCCCGTCCGATCTGCCCGCCACCCTGACGATCATCCTCAACCCCCACTGTTCTGCCATATGTCGATGCTTAGTTCAGTATGATCATTTGCCTTGCACGACATCGCCCTATGGTATTGAATTTTTTGCTCGCGTGATGGGATCCACCCTATAGATCCCGACATACCGCACTGAGTTCTGAGCTCTTAGCTTTTTTTTTTTCCCAGTAATCTAGATTAATTTGTCATCCTCACTCTGTACTGGCGACACGACCCCACAGGCAGTTATATTGCTAGACATACAGCCACCCCCGGTGGTCATTTTAGTTCGCCGGGCCCCGCAAGCTTAGCATCATGGCCCCCGGTGGATATATACGGTTATGCGCACACAGACGCTGACTTTTTTTTTTCTACTTCCCCCCAGGACCGGACGCTGTTTCTGCTCAGTGAGATCCGTCTGCAACATATCAGGAGCAGTTTTGTATCCATCAGGCACAGCTGAGAGAATAAGTTACTGCATTTCTGCCAGGATGAATAATGACAAAACCATTGCATTTGTACTTTCATGAACTAATAAGGTATTTGTATCAAATCTCTATTTGTGACAGGAATCTAAGTAAGCCAATCCAGTCTCATTGCGAGTTTCTAAGAATTATAAACCGTTTTGAATTGTGAAATACAAACTCATAATTGCGACCGGAAGGGGAAAAAAGTCAGGCTACTATTTCATTTTATTTATCTTTGGGATTTAACAAAGCTTCATTAAAATTTGACAGTCCACCGCCCCCCCCTTTTATCCTTAGCTACAATAGCCTCACCCACAGAAAATCAGGTACAGTCCTCTAGCACTATCCCCTGTACCACACCACGTAAGTACTAAACATAGTGTAAGAAAAATCTCTCATAAGTGATTCCTAGGGTTTTTCAAAAACACCCCTAACGACCGCGCATCTAGCCACACATACGAATGTGCTTGAATTCCCAGCCTCATTTCAGTCTCAGAGTGGTTTGCAGGGCTCGACCTGACACTATATGGTTACTTGCATAAGGGATTTAACTTTAACATTTTATTTTTTATTTCGTCCCTTTTATCACACGCTTTTATCAAAGGGGATTTTCTACAAAATGAGGACAACAGAAGCAATCAATTTTAGTATTAAAACAACTAAAAACAGATCTAAAAATGTATAATACTATAATTATATAAAGGACTATACATAATTTGCCTTGTTCATGTTGGATTAGCCAACAAGAATTACATCTATGTTGAAAAACCCAATTTCCTTCTGTACTGTGCCCCAGTGTGATTTTATTAAGCTCTTATCAAGATACAGTTTTTGCTATTTATGGAACTGCTTGTATAACATAGAAAGTAAAAGATTATTCATTGAGATTTGTCTTTCATGTACTGCATGCATAATCTGTCTCATTCACGACATCGCGCCTCTGAGATTCATATACCTTGCACGGTTCCCCCCCATTTTTTCCTATCATTACGGACTACGCTTCAACGTGTCACCACCCACAGCGGTTCACCTCGCTAGACACACCCTGGATAAGTTATACACTCTTGTCAGATTGACAATCTTCTTATTATGAATTCATGCAATCTCAGGTCTGTTTGGCTGCCTGAGCCCGACCGTGCTGGCCATGATGCGGCAAGTTCAGTGCGTTGTGCAGTTGCTATGCATATTTAACACCAGTAATCTGTACCATATTATTTTTTGTCGATGAAATTTAATTCTGCCCACCTGCCACTAGATGGGCCCTCCCCCAGTTGTTAATTTTTGAAATAGATATATATATACCATGGTTAAACCCAATCAACCCACCCCTTTACCTCCCATTGCTTTTTGACCAACTGATCGCACCATAAATAACTCAGTTGTCTTACACGTCAACCCAGCCTAAACTCACTTTCCCTTCTTACACAAACGCACAACAGTCTGCCCATTTTCACAACCACTAATTATCCAAAACTATACTAAGAATGACACAAAAACACCCTAATAATACTCAGGCAATACTAACAATTCACCAAACCCGCATAAACCCTTACACAAAATTACCCCAAGCGATTCCCAAATACTTTCCCCTAAAACTGTAAACCTCGAGTATCTTTAAACGTCACTCTACAACTACACACACCACACCTGCGTACTCGCGATCCTCTTCCTATACGTTTGGACCTAGACGGTTTATCGCATCTTGGTCCTTCTCGCCGTAGCACCATGGTACACGCCTGTGTGTTCGTGGCACTGAATGCCATATCCGATACGGCAGGATTAACACGTGGAAGAGATTGGTAACGTTTTTAGAAACTGTTGCATGAGCTGGATCTGCAGCCCCCATAACAATGAATCTTCAGTATGTGAAATTCTCACTCTTATGGGTTGGCTGGAGGAAACAGGCCCAAAATGAAAAAAGCTTTCTTCTGGTGGAATACATTCTCGGCATGCCTCTCCCCATTGTCTATTCAACCCCACATATCTCCTCTCTCTCTCTCTTCGCTGCCTTCTT